>JAHWFO010017245.1:197335-214940 GCA_023313115.1 Rhysida immarginata
TTCGATCCCGGGCTGCGGAATTTTCTTTCCTATTTTTCATCATTATTAGCAAGTTTAAATCGAGAAACACCATGTTCCACAACTGATCGAAGTGTCTCTGGCGTCACGTTCAGAATGTGTTGCACAATGTGTTCATTTCCGCTAAGTTTTTGCAATCGGAGCACTGAACACAACATCTTTCAGATAACCCCATAGCCAGAAGTCACACGGATTAAGATCAGGTGATCGGGGCGGCCAGGCTGTAGGGAAATGACGGCTGATAATTCTAGCATTTCCGAAATGCCCCCTCGGCAGCTGCTTCATTGGATTTGCAATGTGCGGAGGAGCACCATCTTGCATAAAAATGATCCCATCACACATCCACGCTGTTGAAGAACTGGAATGACGTGGTTGCGCAAAAGACACGCATAGCGCTGACCAGTGACGGTAACGGTAACAGGACCGAGAGCACCCGTCTCCTCGAAAAAATATGGCCCTATGATAAATGATGACGTAAATCCGCACCACACAGTGATCTTTCCAGGATGAAGTGGTACTGGCTTCGTTGCGAGTGGATTTTCTGTTGCCCATATTCGGCAATTCTGTGTATTGACATATCCTGTCAGATGGAAATGGGCAACAATTCTGTGTATTTCGTCTGTCCACAAAATTTTCCAAGGCCAGTCATTGTGCACTTCCATGCGAGCAAGAAATTCTAAAGAAAAATCCTCTCTTGCTGGCAGGTCAGAAGGAAGCAACTCCTGCACATGGCAAATTATGTAAGTATAGCATTGCAGGATGTTTCGTAGAATTTTATGCACCGTGCTCGCAGGCCTGTCCAATGTTCGGGCAATTCCCCGTGCATTGCATGGTTGCACACCACTGCTCGACTCCTGCACTGCTGTGGCCACTTCTTCAACTACCGGCGAATCAAGTCTTTTCCCCCCTCTACCAGATTGCACATCAAAAGAATCTGTCTTTTCGAATTTCTGAATCATTTTCTCCAGACCCACGGCAGTCATCGGACCAACGCCTTTTTTCATACCCTTGAGTGTTCTGAACTTCTGCAGAGCTACTGGTGCGGAATCATTGTTCTTCTAAAAAAGCTTTACAAGCAGAGCGGTGTCTTTCAATGAGACACCCATGGCGAACTTCTCGGACGGGAAATGAGGAGTATATTTATTTACATATTCTGACGCTTACAGCGCTATCTGTTGCTAAAATTTGGACGGTTAATTCTCTGAAACTTTGCTGTAGCAGTCAGGAGTTTGATATATCTGATATTAAGGTTTTAGCGGTTCGTAAGAAAAGAGTTTATTTAAAATAAAGCTACTCATTACTCTGGAATGTTTAATAATAATAAAAAGAAAATACGAGGGGGTTTGCAAGCTTTCCCCCTTCTTCAATAACATTACTTTCCAATTGGACGTCATTCTACTAAGTGTTTCTTTTTTATAGCGTTTTGAACTTAAACTTTAATTATAATCACCCTGTACATTATGAGCACTTGAGCAATCGTGCGTCGACAAAGCGACTTCACGTGCGCACGCCGATGTCAGTAATGCTTAAAAGATGAACAGAAATTTAACAATGTATTTCTTCTTGACAAATCGATTGTTATGACATGCCATTAGCTTGGTATTCCTTACACTCACTGTCTTAGCACGTGAATTCAACTTGAAGAGGTCCACGAAAAATTCTGAAAAGTTTATACGGCCGAGCTAAGACTTTGATGGTCATATTTCTGAAAACAGAGTTTAAAAAAGTTAATCCGTTTTCAAGTTATCGTGCAAACGGCGGACGGCCGGATAAACGTACAGACCAAGGGCGCTTTCTTATAAGTTGCTTTTCTGCTAAAGCTCCTAATAAACGTAAAAATGTATTTTTGCTTCACTGCTAAAGCTCCTCCTTGGAATGTTTACAAAATTTTATTCATCGTTGTTTATCATGTAAAAATACTTAGCAGTTTTTGTTGTCTGAATGTACACCTTGAGGAACGCTGCATGGCAGCCGAAATGTAAAGTAGGGAGCATAAAAATTGACAAAACTGCGGTATTTACATAATGTTAAATTGCATGTAAAATAATGACCTTACAACATGGAAATTCGGTGAATGGGTTCATTCTAAACGTAGGTAGGACAGGTATATCGCATTGAAGCCATATAATTAACGCAAGGTTGATGCAGAGTTAATTTACGGATAATATGAGCAATGGAGCAGCAGAATAGAAACACACTCCGAGTTCTTTGGTAAAGTGGCATCAGAAACAGACATGAGGCCAGTGAAAGATCAGGTATACCTTTGAGAACATGTTACCGAATAATGAAGAAATTGGATTCAGGAGAAGACATCGAACGCAAGGCTGGATCAGGTAGACCCAAGATACTCGAGACTAATGATCGACGCCGTCACCATCCACAGATCTAGTATATGTACTCTTGCTAAACATGGCCCAACAGATTTCAATAACTGGAAACGTCTGGTGGAAGAAATGTGGGACAATATATCGTTTAATCTGTTGGGGTCGTTTTTCGATGGCATGCCCGGCAGATTGAAGGAGTGCTTGCAAAAACAAGGAGGGAAGATCAAGAAATGATTTTATAGCACACATTATTGTCAAATGTTGCCGGTACATAACGATACCTTACTTGTATAGATGTCATGTTTCCTTATACTAAAACGCTTGTTTTGGTTCTTGCCAATTTTTATGCTCCCTACTTTATATACGTCCAATAAAAATTCATTTTGTGGATTAGTGGTCTCTATATCCCTCCATTTATACTATAATGATTTATTTTATGGTATTTTTATTAGTGGGACCTAAAGGTAACATATCTACGTATGTGTTCCACATTTTCAATGTTGTTTTACTTCGTAGTTTTGCCTGTACGTGTGAAAAACAAAATGGGGCCCGCTTTTGATCACTTTCCTCTATATCCTTTAAAATATTAAAAATTATGCTATAAACGTGCATGCCCTCAATGAAACAAACTATCGCAACATCTTCAACAAGAGGAAACAGAATCTATCCCCTTTAATAATCATTAACAGAGAACATGGCGCACACACACACACATAATACGCGCGCGCGCGCGCCCCCCCCCCCCCCACAAAATCCAAAGTTTTTATTGCTTTTTTCATCTTAAATATTTACTAGGACAGATTGAAAAACAGATTTTAACTCTTCACTGCTGAGTAAAAGAAAGAATATCGCTCTGATCAGATGATTTATTTCTTATATTTCCAAATGGTTTACGGATATATCTGTGAGCTCTATTCCTCATAAAATAAATGTTTGCAGAGGTTTTCGAAATTTTTTAGATTAAAAAAAATGATTTTTTTTAGTTTCGGCATGTAGTTCCTTCTCGGTATGAACAGAGTTTAATCAAGCTTCAGCTTTTAATCATGTTCTTGCGTTATAACCGTCCAAAAGCCCTTCAACTCTCTCTCTCTCGCTTATCTTCACTCCACGTATTAAATCGATTCCATTGAAGTCGAAATTCAACCTATATCCATTTCGAACTGAAAGGATCGGAAAGGAAAAGTAGTTTGAAAGGACTAAGATGGAAGGAAATGTCAATTGTGGGCAAAGGGATAATCCATCATTGTATCGATCTTAAGAAATCGGGAAAAAGTTTTAAGTTTGAAAGAACTATTAGGAAATAAAAGAAAAAGATATCCTAAAAGTTCAACATCATCTAAATAAAAAGAAGTTTATTAAAAATTTACCAAGTGCCCACAAGTTTCCAGACGAAATTGCGTATGGATCTACGAATTGTTTACATTTATATTCCTAGTGCAAGTTGGAATGCACAAGCTCACTATAGAAAAAGAACAATATAATCTTCTCTCATTATAGGCATATGCTGAATGAAAAAGAGTATAATGTAGCAAAACAGATAGGCAGAAACAACACAATACATAAGGTTCAGAAACAAGAATTCTATACAAAATCCAATAAAAATGTTTTCCATACTTCTGAAGTAAGCACGAAAAGCTTAAAAACTAACATACACATTTCGAAATTCATATACTTGTACACTTTATGGAAAAAAGTAATTGGACATCTGACGAAACATAAAAAATATACTTATTTGCGATTCAAGTTAGAGGTATGCGCATTACGTTGTATGCTCCCATATACAGCATAAGATGCGTCTCTCTAATCTTATTACAAAACTAATGCAATTGGAAGAACGCAGTGCCACGCGGAATAGAGCTAACAGAATTTCAACGAGGTATGGTGATTGGGTGCCATATTAGCAATGTTTCAATTCGAGGAATTGAGCAGTCTAAAAATTCCAAAATCGACAGTAGCTGATATGATTCGAAGATGGAAAACTAGTGGCGCAACGACTGCAAAATCGTGTCTTGGCAGACCTCGTAAACTGACGGATCGGCCTCAAAGAACCTTGAGATGGATGGTCGGAAAATTACCCCAGTCCTCTTCAGCGACCTAACACCTGAAGTAAACATCAGGACTTCGTGCTTGCACTAAACCTATCCGAAATGATCGCATTCATTAGGTTTTCATTACAGAGCAGTTGCAAGCAAGCTTTACATCACTCATGTAAACGCTAAACGACGTTTAAACTAGTGTTTAACTCGCCGCTCCTAGACTTTAGAACAGTGGGAGATCGTTTTTGTGGTGCGACGAATCGCGGTTTACTGTGGAAATTAGATAGACGAGTGTGCCTGTAGCGATTACTGGAGAACGATTCCATCCAGGCTGTATCGTCCCAACGGTGAAGTTTGAAGGAGGGTCTGTAATGATTTGGAGCTGTTTTTTATGGTTTGAACTTGAGTCATTGGTTATATTGAGTGAAAACATGAAGTCTACGAACTATTCTGGACAATTATTTGCTTCCCCCTCTGTGGCAATGCTTTGGTAGAGACCTGTGTCATTTCTACCAGGACAACGCTTCATGCCACATTGCAATGTTTGCAACAGAATGGTTTGGCCGAGATGATGTCAAACCTTTGGAATGACCATCCCAAAGCATAGAACTCAACCCGATAGAAAGCCTTTGGGACGATTTAGAGCGTAGAATTAGAAGTTTGTAAAATAGACGCTCTTTACTGCCTGCTTTGGGGGCCGCTTTGCAGGAGCTGAAAAAAATTCCGCAAGCTGTTTTCCAGAAATTAGTAATAAGCATGCCACGAAGTATAGCGGCAGTCATTAAAGCAAAAGGTCTGCAAAATCCACAATGTACAGGGTGTAGCACCCAAAAGAGAAAAGACTATGTGTAATGATTTTGTAGGGGGATATAAAATTTTTTCCCTCCTGTTTGGGCCGAATCCTGTTTTGTTCTTTTGGGTGCTCCAGGGGTCAGGTTTTTCCTGGGATGCGTGCGACGATCCCTCATACGAGTAAAACTGATATAAAAAACGGTAGACCGACCAAGACTTTAGGAAAAGTTTATTTTACTTTTTAAAAAGGAAAAAAGTGACTGACTTTAATAAAATGAATAATTTTTATCGAGGCGGTTTTGATAATGTTTTTTAATGAAGATTTCTTGTGAATTATTGTTGAAACTAGCTGAGATGCCCGTCTACGCCGAGCTTTTCAAGGCAAAACGAAGGCGGTCTATCAGTATCTATCTACTCTAGGTATATACCAATGTTGTTTAAGGTTTGATCCCGGGACTTGTTAATTGTCATTGCATAAGATGGGAGAACGGAAGATCGTCGACATTTGAACTACAAAATGATCAGTCGTGTGTAACGGTATTCTTGGTATTAAAACGAATTGCCTGCGTTATCCCCGCTGAGTATTGTAGCTTGTATTGAACATGATTATTCGGAATTGTCTGGTGTATTGTTTAATACTCAAAACATTCAACGTAATGACCGTCGATTCTACAATTTACCGACAACTTCGGACGTTGTTGTGTTTTTTTATCTGGCAGGGAATCAGTGCATATCGTGATACTATTTTGCGCCAGCGCTCAGAAAGTAGAGTTCGTCGGTTTTTAGAAAATCACCCTTGATTTGATCCTCTGCACTACGTGCTTATGTTTCCGTACGGAACGCAAGGGTGGCATATTTCTGTGCCGTCGAAAAACAATGCTCAAACCACCCGTCTTATGCTTACGATCTTCAAATTCGTCACGTAAATGTTGAAGCTCGGTGAAGACGGACATATACCGTGTGTTTCAAAAGTTCCCGAACTGCCTCTTCTGTATGTAGGGAAAGCCTAACCTATGACAGCAGCAGTAATGTTTGGCCAACAACTAAAATAAACCATGTGCTGAAATAAATTACATAAAATCAGTTTTACATAGTGGAAAAGTTTCTCAAATGTATTTATTTTATTTTTACATTCCCAAAGGAACGGAACATGTAGGTTACACCAAAGGAGAACCATCTCTTATGGTTCTTGCATACTGTATTTTATTTGTTTGCTTTCACTCAATACACGCTTTTTAAACTGTTACTGTACCGGTATAAGCTTAATACCGTATACCGTAGGTTTTATAAATAAAATTTCTATTTTTTACTTTAACCTTTTATTTCACTCTCATATTCGCGTATTTGCATTTATGTAAAATAAAGAGCGGGATTCGTAACGACTGGGAGCACCTATTAATTGAAAAAAAGAGGTTGAGAGACATTGGCTCCTGTCTACCAGCCCTTAGTATACTTGCACAACAGTACGGCATGCAGGGAAAGTCATCTTCTACGATCGGGAACTTTTGAAACATATGGTATAAAAAAAATCGCACCTTCCCGTCTTCGCCGAGCTTGTCAAGGCAAAACCAAGACGGGAAACAAAGTTGTTTCTGTTTAAAAAGTGTATTCTGAAGGATTCGGACCCACAATAGCAAGGTTGTCGAAACGCGCCATGTAACCAACGCGCCAAAATAGCATCATTGCAAAAATGTAAGTGATTTTTTTATTATAAAGAAAGCCTCGGCACTGAAACGTCATAAATTGTTACATCATCATAAGTCGACCAAATTTAGAGCTTATTATTGGTAGAAATGCGGTTAACAAAGGACGAAGTATGATGATGTAACAATGTATGACGTTTCAGTGCGGAGGCTTTCTTTATACATGTAGGAGGCGTTGGTTGTGCCCGGTGCAACCGAGCAGAGGCAATAAGCAATGTTAAACACCCATAGATTATACGAAAAGAAATATATTTAGTAATTTCTAAATCTGCCCAGAATCTGCCTTTACATAGCAATTCTGCATGCTGCAATTGAATGGGAGTATTACAGAAAAAGTTACATTTAGATCAGGTCTAGCTTGAACATTGAATGTGCCGTTCGCCCGACCATTAATTGAAGTGCTGCAATTCCACTCGTTGCCGTTGCCAGGGCAATTTTGCCTTCCAATCGAACAGTCGCCGGCACTTTTTCCAGTGAGAACATACAGCAGCCAAGTGGCCAATCAAGTTCAAGGCTGGATATCTTCGATATTTGCAACAGCTTCGTGTATCTGGGCTTTGCTGCTTCGTTGTTGAAGCAAATTGCGTTGACAATCCGAAACATGTTCATCTTCCGACTTGAGCAGCTGCATTGCGTACACGCGCTTTATGTCGGCCCCTTTGACGCGTAACCGAACGCCTTTTTCGGTCCTGTCGGCTTTCATACTCCGTTGGACTCGCAAAGGCTTCTTCGACCTCCGAGGCGGAGGCTCCGCGATTGTTTGAAATTTTCGCTTCGTCGGCGCCATAACCCTGTTCATTAAGAACCATTATTAATAGATATTCATTTAGAATTAGTTATTACATGCATCAAACAGTTATTGAGCTATTTTTCGAATCTCCCACACGTAGAATTGAAGTAGTATTATTAACGACTTATTATTGGTCACTGGTCTGAAGAGCCAATGAAAACTCCGAATTTAAAACTTTGAAAATTTTAACGAAATTCGTGATAAAGCAGTTTAATTTAAGACATTGCGTGATAAAGCAGTTTAATTAATATTAATCAACACTGTTTTATGTGTTATATTATTATTGTTAAAAAGAAAAGAGATTTTTAATTGTTTACTTTGCTGCGTCATTTACTTTGTTGCATCACTTACTTTTGTTGCGTCACTCGCGTCACTTGTTTCACTTGCCAATGAAAAGTGCGTATTTTCCATTCATGACAGACAGACTGACTGACTGACAGACTGACGGACATACCAAAATATATATATAGATGTGAGGAAGCAAACAATCAGTGAACGAGCATTGTTGTCATCTCGCGGAGTCCTTTTCCACGAAGTCGTCGTGAGGAAAGGACATATAGTAGAAGTTGGATGGAAGGGAAGAAGACAAGATGGCGTTGGGAATTTTTCAGGTCGTGTAAGGAAGATCGAAGTCGGAGTTAGGAAGACAAGGGCGCGGATCCATTCCTCCTCTCCAGTCTAACGAGATGGAATTTCGATGGCCGAAGCCAGATCCATTAAGGAGAACGTAAACGTATCCAGTTCCGGAAAAACCTATGGAAGACGAACAAAAAGTACAATGAGACGAGAACAGAACTCATCCAAAAACTTGGCTAAAGATAAAGGAAGGGAAACTTCTTGGAAATCTGGTAAGGTGCATATTTGGTGGGCCTTACCCAGTATTCGTGCAGAAAAGCTGTCCTGTCTTTTTGTTGCTTTTTCAGAGATTCTAATCCCAAAGACCCAGAACTAATGAATGATTTTGGACCGAACAAGACAGTGCACTTTATATGAAGAGAGCGTCCGAGCTAAAGGATTGATGACGGCAGAAGTTACTCGATTGATACCTTTATTATGAATCTAGTCTTAAACCAGGAAGTGCGTATGTAGTTGTAAGCTTCACGGCCTTTTACTAATGACTAACTTTTCCCCTGTTTATTCAGTCTAATTCCATTTTACCCCCCCCCCCTCCGACTTACCTCTTCCCCGTCAGTCCAAAAACGCGTACTCTCCCAACTAAATACTCGCTGCGATCCTGTATGAAGTCCCGGGTATCTAAAGGTCTGCCTAAAATGATTAAATTGTAAAGATTAGTTAGTTAGTTAAAGTAACAAATGATCTGTAAAAGTAAACTTTGAAAATATACCTGATGAATTCCGCTGAACAATACGTTAGATGTTTTCCTCGTTCTCTCTTCGACGATAAATTCAAAAATCATCAAACGCACCAGAGAAAAAAGGAATACGAAAGCCAATCGCCTATTGTTTAATTTTTGTTGGACTGATTAATGACAAGGATATAGTTTTATTATAATCTATTTAAATTCCTAATTATTAATTGAAAAGAATTTTAAATATGACAAGTTGATGAATTAAGATATTACTTACCTCTTGCAGACGATCGCCTTTTTGAGATTTTTCCGCAGAACTTTTGAAGATTTTTAATATTTATTTATTTCTGAGAAATCTGGGGCGAAAAGGTTTCGGACGCCTCAAAAGTTTCGACCCATAGAAAAAAAAGAGACTTTAATCCTAACAGAGAATTTGTAATATGCTTCTGAATATTATTGTAAGTGGAAGTCAAATCCCCGATGGAAGAAAAATAGTAAAAAATATTTTTCAGAAGATTTGACAAAGAAAGAAGAAGAGCATTGGAGAAGGAACATCCCCGACCGCAATCGACTTGGCCCGTCGAGAGCAATGAGACCGGAACCGCGGGATTGAGAGACGAAGAAGAAATCGGAGCCTCGAGATTGGAGGATGAAGTGCGCAAACTCAGCACAGAATCCTCCAAGACCGAATAAAAGGCAACGGCGAAGGCCAGAAAGGCAGAGAGTAAATTGCCATCAACCTGAACGAAAGCTCTCCAGCCAGATTCTTCAATTGGGATGTTCTCCGAAGCCGATGACCAAAGCACATGGAACTAAGAAGCGAGGACTGCCCAGGGCAAGTATTTGACTATTGAAAGTAATGACTTTGAATCTTGCCATTTTCATAGAAGTCCCCATACGGAGACTGGACAGCCCGATCGGAAAAGACTTCCACAGCTGACGGCCCGCTGCTTTCGACGGCACGAAGTTTTGATAAGTGGCATAGAACCCCGACGTCGACCTGGCCAAGGAAGGAGACGATATACAGTCGGGTGCATAAAGGTTTTTACCTAAGTCAAAATTGTTCGGCTTCCTTACAATACTTCAATCCAATGAGATTACTTTTTCCAGGTATCTAGTCGAGCACGCTTACTACAGAACGATTCCATTAAGTTTTTGCTTAGCATCGGGGGTAGGCAAGTTTTATGTCACGTGCTCAACTATGTTGACAAAAAGATTTTTTTGGCTGTTCTGATGAGAATTTTTGTTTTATTAATAATAAACTAATCTATTTGGTTAATAATGTAACATAAATGGTGCACAGTATCGATATAATTATATGCGTGATCAAGAGATAAGCTGATGTAGCGCTCCTTATTGTGTGATGCGGAAGTGATTTAAGGTGTAAGCAGAGAATAGGGAGTGCCGTTCTCCCTATTCCCTGGGTGTAAGTGGAAGCTATTTTCTTTTGACTGCTCGAAAGGTTACAAGTCTAATTTTTTGTGTGTATATAAAATAATCAACGACAATTATGCCAAAAGCACCGGAAAATTTTTTTAAATTTATTATTTGACTCGGTGGATCCCGTCAAAATTTGACGGAGAACAAGCCATCTTATTATTAATCCCCATCTCTTTAATTAAAAAATAATAAAATAAATTGTCAGAGCAACAAATAGAATAATCATTATGCACAAACAAATAGAATAATCAGAGCTTAAATATCTCATTATGCACAAAGAATAAGAAATGAGTTAATATATAAAATCAAAATAGCTTTAAACTAAATTTCTCTGGAAGTATTAAACTGAGACATAAAGTATCAGCGGATAAAATGATCAGTGTTTTTAAATGAGCACATCCCAAGCGTATTTTCATTCAGAAGGGACCTGTCCCTATTTTCATTCAGAAGGGACAGGTCCATTCTAATCTGCCTTGACTCTCAGTACAAGTACCTGATTTTGCAACCGATCAACACCCAGAAAGCTCAGCCCCTACGGAGCAGGTAAAAACCTTTTCGCACCCGACTGTACGTCCTCGCAGCCCCGTCCACGAAAGCAAACATGTCATGAATCCAATTCAACTAATGTGCTTGGACTAATTTCCAGTGAAAACCTCACCAGCCATGATAGTTTAAGGGATATTGAGGAAACGAGTGGAGACGGACTTTGTTTTAAGAAAGCACCTGGTGCGACAGGAGTCAGCTCGAAGCCCCCGACGCCTTTGGTGACAGGCGATGCCTCATCAGAGAAATTAGGCGCTCGGACCAAGATAGAAGTCGACGCTCCGCCACCCTTCGAAGGCAGCTCCGAAGCAGACGAGTGGATTGCTACAATTTGATAGTGAACGGAAGCCTAAACAAGGCCCCGACTTGTGCTCATCCCATACCGATTTCCCGTGGAGGATCGAAACCATCGAGGTGGTGTTTCCCTTGGATAGCATAGCCGGCATTCTCGCGGGGCGCCCTGCAGAACGTCCGCGCTTGGACCGCAACGCCGCTTCGCATGGTACCTCGTTAGCTAAGACAGATCATATAGACTTACTTATGAGTTTGACAATATCGTATCATTGCCTATTAAGTATTGATGTGTTGTACTAATACTCCCGTTCTATTTCATACAGCGTTCCCTCCTCGGTTGACAAACCTAATAAGGTCGCCGTTCTCTGACGTAGCGGTATCCTCAACAGGCCCACCAAATCTAGCTGACATTCGTACTCTCCGAGCCGATCTACCCGTAGTTGAGACGACGGCGGTTGCCGAGCCCAGGATCCGGCTAACTCTGCTTATAGCAACGATCTTGAGTAATGAACTATCATCGCTTAACTATTTGCTAGCAATTTTTATTATTTATTTGTAAAGTTTATTCAAAACAATTAAATCAATTGTTTCGTTACTTCCACGTGTTTCACTCTGCTTGTGTTCTTAAAATACACGACAATAAAGCCCCAGTATTTTATTCAGAGTTTCAGTTTACCACGTAGTCTTTGTATACAATATTAAGAATAATAGTTATACACGTTTGAGAACGCCATGGTTTAGATTTGAGTGAGAGCCACAATTAGTCGTCTCGGGAACATTAAATCCCGATCACTGGGGCATTATTTACCGAGAGGGACCATACTCGTACATTTTTGACCGTTACAAGGGTTAGCAAGAAATAAGTTTCCCACTTCAGAGGATTTTAGAATGCGTTCTATTGGTCCAAATGAAATAAAATTTGAACTGCAGAGAATTCAAATGATGCGCTTGACATTAAATAAAAATTTTGGTTCTAAAATCTGCGGATAGGTGGCGCTGTAATACACATAAACCCATTTCATTTGCTTTATCAATGTGAAATAACATATTAAAGTTGCATTGCAACTGCTCAATATGTCCCCCTTCATGTTCAACAATGTGCTCTAACTGCAGAACCATATTTTCCACAGATGACTGGAGTGAGTCCGCCGGAATATCAAGAACATGGCGCCGCATGCTGTCTTTCAGATCTGGCACAGATGCTGGCCTTTGACGGTATATCTTGTCTTTCAGGAAACCCCACAACCAAAAGTCGCAGGGGGTGATATCCGGCGAACGAGGAGGCCATGCCATTGGAAAATGACGGCTGATCACCCGTGCATTTGTGAAATGCTGTCGTAGCAATTGCTTTACAAGACGATCAGGTGAGACATCCTGCATGAAAATGATGTCCTGAAGGCATCCATGCTGTTGCAGTTCTGGGATTATAAAATCCCTCAGGATATGACGGTACAGATTTTGAATACATTTGCAGTTATCTCTTCGAAAAAATACGACCCAATGATAAAGGTAGCCGTAAAATCACACCATACATTCACTTTTTCAGGATGTACCTGGATAGCGTGAGAGTTTTCCGTTGCCCAAATTCGACAATTGTGGGTGTTAACTTGCCCAATGAGGCAAAAGTAGGCTTCCGTCACTCCACAGAATGTTCCATGGCCAAGTAACGAGCAAGGAACTAAAGTGCAAAAGATGTACCAAACTGAGTCCACGTCCTGCATGCAAGTGGCGCACCGACTTGATTTTGTAAGGATAAAAATACAAAATCCGCTATAAGATTTTTCGTACAGTGGAATACGGCATATCCAATACATTTCCAATCCGCACACAAACACAGTACCGTGCGGCGACTGACTGCTGGCTTCAACGACCGCGTAGCCCATTTTCGACGCTAGAAGACGGGATTTGCTTTCGTCCTCTACCTGGAAGAATGGCAAGTTGCCCAATTGTTTCGAATTTCCGTATCATCTTGCGTAGGGCGCATGGAGTAATTGACCTATTCGTATCCGCTTCATACGACTGATTTCCTTTACAGCTGCAACGGCGTTCTGCTGGTTCTGGTGGAACAATTTTACCAGTAGCGCTTTTTCAGGCAACATAAGCTTGATGTGCAGAGCTGTAACTATACCCTGTTTCAGCTTTAGTTGAGAGTGACGTCACGAGTGAAGCGGTTACAGTTTGTCCGCATGAAGAAATAGTTCGAATAACTTACTGTATAAAAAATTCAAAATTTTTTCTGGATTTATATTTCGTATTTTTCTCCTCGATATAATAAAAAATCGGCGGATAGAAAAGCCATTTGACGAAATTTAAAAAATAAATTTAAATAAAATGAAGTCGGCCTGTAGTCGAGATTATTTGATTGCAAAATGGCGGCGTCTTGTTCCTACGTGAAGAAAGTGAAAGATGTATCAGAAATGAAAGGTGATCGAGTTTCCATAAACATTAATTCAAAAAAAATGTTATCTGACAGATACCCATTCGACTATCCAACTTTCGAGAAGCTACGTGATTATAGGCTAACTTATTGTTTTTAGGCCATGTACTAGTCTAACGGCGGAAGGATACGATGTTGTGCACTATGTACGGTAAGTGACGTCACTCTCAACTGAAGCTGAGACAGGGTATAATGCTCGTGCAGAATCCGCCGTCTTTTTATCCGAAGAATAATGCTAGTAGGCATGCGCTGTAACGCACATGATGTCTCACATTTTCCATATATGCAAAGAAATACCATTTGTGTTAGAGCGCTATCTATACAGGGTGAATACAAAAGTCTGAACCCCCTTTTATTTTTTGAACCAAAGCAGATATGTCAATTTTGATGAATCCAATGAATAGGAAGTTGTGGATGGCCTATCCCATGGTGCACTTTTCATCATATGCTAATTAGGACACATTCAAAATTTATCTCAAAAACCGTCAGGGATAGAGAAAAAAACCCAATTGCAAACTTGTTCAGCATAAAAAAACAAACAAAACAAAAAAAATCATCCAAATCGGACCAATCAATCACCCACAATCACGTGGTGAACTGTTTGCAGCTTACAAACAGTCACACTGCACAAATAAGTTACTTAAAAAAGTTTAAAAAAAAAGTTAATAAACAAAATGCTCGATATGACGACCGTGGGCACCATAACACAATTGGGCACAGAACCTAACTGACGCCAAAACATCGGCAAGCATGGCTGTTGTCACCCCTCGGCACGCTTCCTGGATTCGTTGAACCAGATCCTCCATTGAGACGGGCTGCGTAGCATAAACCTTGTTCTTCAGGTATCTCCACAAGAAAAAGTCAAGTGGTGTAAAATCAGGGGAGCGGGGTGGCCAAAGAACTGGTTCTCCTCGGCCAATCCATTGTTGTCCAAACATCTCACTTAGACGCTCGCGAACGACCAACCCGTATTGCGGAGGAGCTCCATCATGCTGAAACCACGTGCGCTGATACGAGGCCAATGGCAAATTGTCATTGAAGTCCGTGACTACCACGTTGAGAATTTCAGCCCGGTAGCGTTCTGCAGTCAGTGTTCCATCGTAAAAATACGGTCCAACCACAGTGTACAATCCACACCACACATTGATTCTCCAGTTCCCTTGATGAGTTGCTTCTCGCAGACATCGTGGGTTTTCGTCTGCCCAATGATGATTGTTGTGCTTGTTGATAACTCCATCTCTGGTGAACTGGGCTTCATCTGTCCACAACACCTCATGAATGAAGTTTGGATTGTCATCCAGGCAGGTAAGTAACCAGTTGCAGAAGGCAGCCCTGCAATGGCAGTAACTCCTGGTGATAATGAATATGGTATGGGTGAAAATGAGGTGCGTGTAGAATGTCGAGAACAGTTCTCTGATGGCATCCAACATCTGCAGCAATTGCTTTGCTGCTTGTGCGGGGATTTGCAGCAACTGCAGCCAGAACTAGTGTTGTTGTATTCTCGTCGCCTTGTGCCCTTGGTCGTCCTCGTTCTGGATTAACATTCCCTGTAAACTCGAACCTTTGAATAATGTGACGCATTGTTTGACGAGATGGATGGCGTTCGTTAGGGTATCTGTCTTGATACAACCTAACTGCAGCATGTAGGTTTCTCCTTGCCTCTCCGAAGCAGAAGATCATGTTGACCATTTCCGGAACAGAGTAGCTTGCCATCCTGGAATTGTTCTGTCTTCTGTGTGCTAAAACATGCCTTTTATTTGCTTTTCCGCATGAAAGTGAATGTGAGTATGGTAATTTATGTTAATTTTTTGATTTGCATGCTTTACGTGGTGGAAATATCAACATTCAGTTTTCCTTGTGCAGTGTGACTGTTTGTAAGCTACAAACAGTTCACCACGTGATTGTGGGTGATTGGTTGGTCCGATTTGGATGATTTTTTTTTGTTTTGTTTGTTTTTTTATGCTGAACAAGTTTGCAATTGGGTTTTTTTCTCTATCCCTTACGGTTTTTGAGATAAATTTTGAATGTGTCCTAATTTGCATATTTGGGATGATGAAAACTGCACCATGGGATAGGCCACCCACAACTTCCTATTCATTGGATTCATCAAAATTGACATATCTGCTTCGGTTAAAAAAATAAAAGGGGAGTTCAGACTTTTGTATTCACCCTGTATACATGGCTTTTAATGTTTTTTAACGATTTCAACAGCTTTTACGTTTTTGATTAGCTTAACCCAGAGACAAATGAACAGTAGAGACTGGCAGTGCTATGTTAAGAAGCCAATGCACATGGGCGCCACCGGAAGTGTTCGAGCATCCATTGTTAGGGGGAAAAATCTGAATCTGCCATGAAATTATAATGGAAGTCTATGGAAATTTCTTCCCGACTAGAAGTCCTCTAATAAACTTCATAACATAGGTAAGTTGCTGAAAACTCTGGTGATTAATTATAATAAACAGTATTAGCGGAATTCGGAACAATTAGCTTAATATATCATCAGAAAATACATGTTTATCGTCTCACAAGTTAGCCATGAAATTGCTTACGAGCGATGCGAGATTGCATTCTACTTAGGCCTAATCTAAAGCATTTTTATTTAACGGAGCTTAGAATCTCGATTATTATTATTTTCAAAAACTTTTTTTAACTCTTGATTACATCTTGGTTAAAAATGATTTAAAAGAATTTTCATAATATATACTGATTTAAAAGGTTAAAAACGATTTATTGATTTTTAAAGAGAATTAAGCGTGATAAAGTTGTTCTTAAATTTTCCCTTCTGATCTGATTATTCAACCGTTTCCCTTCGTAATTTAAACGAATAGAAATATATTTGTTAATTACAAGTCTAATTAATTTTAAAACATGATTATCAAAAGGGCTCATTTCAAACATATGATTAGATAGGCTGATGTTGGTTTCTGCTAAAGCTGTTAAAATTTTTGTGAAAAGATTATTGTAAACATTTTGAGATATTTGAATATTTTCCATTCTAACAGATACTTACTTACTTTTCAAACCCGCTTATCCGTTAGGGTCGCGGGGGCAGCAGCCCTATGGAGGATCTCCAGCGATCGCGATCTTCCGCCATCAGGCGCATGTCCTCCCTGGTAATATCCAAGCGACTCGAACCCAGATTCTCCATGTAGTCTAGCCACCTGGTTCTAGGCCGACCCCTTGGTCTCTTACCCACCGGCTTGGAAAATAACAACTGCCTAGGAAGACTAGTTTGCGGCATCCGTATCACGTGGCCATACCAACGCAACTGAGACCTCTCAATGCGGAGAAGTAGCGGCTCGACACCCAAAGATTCCCTTATTGTGCTGCTGTACACTCTATCTAGTAGGGTAACACCTGCAACACCTCTCAGAAATCTCATTTCGGCCGCTTGTACCCGCGATCGCACTCTTTCGGTCATTACCCAAGCCTCATGACCATAGGTGAGAATGGGGACAAAGATGGATTTGAAGACGGAGAGCTTAGCTTTGTTACTCAGCTCGCGTTTCGTTACCACGGATCGCCACAGTTCACGTCTGACACAGCTTGCTGCACCGATCCGAGCATCCAATTCTTTCTCCTGCCGTCCATCACTCGTGAATGCAATCCCGAGATACTTGAATTTCTCTACCTGTCTCAATGAGGCTCCCCTAACATGGAGAGCGCACTGAGCAGGCTGTCTTGAAAGGACCAGAAGCTCGGTTTTAGCCACACTGATCTTCATCCCAGCTTCTTCACATTTGGCTGCAAACCGGTCTAGTGCATGCTGAAGGTTCGTGCGAGAAGACCCAAGGAGGACAAGGTCGTCAGCAAAGAGCAACCTCTCCACCAGGCAGTCGCCCACACAAACACGCTCATCGCCTCGGCTGCCCCTGTCTATCCAGTCCATAAAGATAATGAACAAGATGGGCGACAGTAC
>JAHWFO010017246.1:0-17107 GCA_023313115.1 Rhysida immarginata
TGATAAAATTTAAATTAGTAATTGAACTGGGAAATTGTAAAAATTTAAATTCGTTTTTTGATTAAATAAATGAATTTAAAAAAATCGTATTTTCATTGTTTGAACAAAAACGCATGATTTTAGGATTTGTTTTTGTTAGGATAATCCTATTATTCTGTTTGTTAGGATAATAGAAAAACATCCTGAAAGTGATCTTTTAATTTTTATAATAAATAAATAAACGACATTTAATGTTAAAATTCTAGATGGCAAGGGAGGGAGGAATTTTTGATATGGTGGGGTCGGGGCTTGCCCTAAACTATACACTATAGTAACTACACTGGAAGAAAAAACCAAGGTGAGGAGAAAACTAAACTGGGAGGAAAAAATGAATAGTACATTATGCACTGTTTATTGAAAAAAAAATTACAGCAAAAAAAACAGTGAAATAACATGAAATGCATAGAAGCAAATTTATTTATTTATTTATTTATTTATTTATTTATTTATTTTTATTTTCAAAGATGAGTACATGGAATCCAGTCAAGACCAGTATGGCGTATGGCCGACGAGTGAGGTCCCTGACTTTATTTTCAAATTCATAGGCACAATAAAAGATAAAATACATTGCAAAATAAGTATAGTACATTGGGAATTAAAGGCTAGGGAGGAATATTAGTGAGATAATGTTTTAATCTAGATTTGAAAACTTCTAAGGTAGGGGACAAACGTACTATCGGCAGAGGTTGTGAGTATAATTTGCTGCCAGCAATGATAATACTTTTGTTTTGGTAGGAAAATTTACTTGATGGGTTTAAAAAGGGGGTTTTTGTTTCTTAAGTTATAAAATCCGGTTGGTTTAGGGGGAAATAAATGTTGGGGAAGTGGAATCTCGAGTTTATTATTTAGACCTTTGTAGATAAATAAAGCTAACTGAAACGAATATAATTTAAAAATTGAAAGTATGCTTATTGTGGGAGAGAGGTCAGATACAGAGTCAGTTTTCCTTAGATTATAAAAAATTCGTATAAATTCGATAAATATGTAATACATAAAGAAATGATGGATTTCTACGTTGTAACATTTACTTTTGCGTATTGCGTATAATTTATTTATATTCAAATATTTCCGTTGGTCAAATCATGCACTGCTTTCTTTTACTCATTTTCCCCCGCACATATATTGCAATTCACTAAACCCTCCCTAGATCACATTTACTAAAACCTATCTAATTAACCAATTAACCAAGGAGTCTAGTACTCTTGTTTAATTCAAATTTTAAAAAATGTGCACCAAATTTAATCATAAATTTATCCATTAAAATGTTTCATATTTTAATATAAACATGCGAATATCATTTTAATACGAATATCAATAGCTTCATCACTCATTATTTATTAAAAAAACAATGAAAAACAATTAAAAAAACTATCCTAAAACCATGCGTTTTTGTTCAAACAATGAAAATACGACTTTTTCTAATTTCATATATTTAATCTAAAAGCGAATTTAAATTTTTACAATTTCTCAGTTCAATTACTAATTTAAATTTTATCATTTAAGTCTCAAATTAAATGAGGAAGTCAAAAGCTTCCAGCATAAAAGGGGGAAAGAAGGGGGAGGAGCAAGTTTGACCTTGTCCTCAAGTATAGAAAATTGTGAGCCTCGCAAACTTTTCGTATTATCAACCCCTACCACTTTTATTATCTATGCGTATTTGGTCAACTAGCAGACGGGGGTGGTGGTATTTGGGGGTAGTTTAGAGGGGGTTGGCACGATGCCACTCCTGAACTAGGGGTATAAAACAACCTAGGATAAATTAGACGCTGGTATAATCTATCCGGGGGTATATTCTGTCCTGTTACACCGGCAGAATTAATATTCAGTTTTCAAAAGGTGGGACAACTATTAATAAGAAACGTTGTAGTCTTGCATCAGAAAGACTTGAGAAATTGTTAATTTTGTATTCATTAACTATTAGACGTCTGTGTATGTTGATGTATTACATTAAAACATTACATAAAAATAATGGAAAACGTATCATTTCAAAATATTATATGCATTTAAATATTTAAAAAAAATCATGTATTGTGTAAAACAAAGTACATTTGATTTCTCCGCGTTTGTACAGGTTGCGCGCCGCACAAAGGCACCTCATCAAGGAGAGCGTTATGTCGCAATGATAATTAATTAAAACTTTATTTTTTATCACTGTAATCTAAAATAAATACACAGGGGATAAAACTTAAATAAAAAAATTTTAAAAAGTTAAAGAATTTATTTGGAATTCAAAACGCAGATTGGGCTCTCTTAAAACACACCTTGCCAAAAAAATGGAATACTCGCCGCAAGGAAGCAGTTTTTACGCTTCAATTCAAATTATTTCCACAATTTTTATTATAACTGAACCGAATTTTTTTGTTAAACAATTACTTGGTTATAATCCTACTTGAACATGTTTAAGTAATCAAAATATCAAATAGAACTTATATAATCAGTCTTTTGCTCAAGACAGAAAAATGGAATACTCTCTTCACCTGTGGCAAAAAAATGGAATATTCCAATAAAAGTTGAAAATTTCAACGTATGCAAATTCTACACCACTGGACTTGACTTATAGTAGTTAGAAAGGTACCATTGATTAATTCGATGCAATCATAGGTACGAAAAAAGGCTTTCCTTGAATAAGAGAGAGTGCAGAAAACTCATGGAGTGATCTCAGTTAACAGTTTCTTAAGTGCTCAAGAAATAGAATGAAGGTGTTTCAGTTTGAATAATCGAAGTAAATGCGGTAGAAAAATAAAGACAGCCTGCCAAGATTAAAGGATGCTGAAGAAAATAGTGAGAAATCACTTGTTCCAGTCATCTAGATCCATCTATCGTCAGTGGATAGCAACAGGAGTGCATGTCTCATGCGGCACCGTAGTCCGACGTTTGCATGAGTTAGAATTTTTAAGCTATGTACCAAAAACTACACTGTTGCTCACTGCCAGACATCGAGCAAAAAGGTTGAAGTAGTGCAAAGAACATTGTGTGAGACTGGAATCGAGCAGTTTTTAGCGACGAATCGAATTTCTGCAGTGCATATGGTCATCCAGGCTGCGGAACCGACATCCGAGTTTGAAGAAGTCGGTGAAATATCCAGGCAATGTGATGATTTGGAGAGACGCGGGCAGCTGGAATCAGTTCATTGGCCTTTGTAAAGTCAACGATTAATGCTGCTGTTTACCAGGAGATATTGGATTACTATCTAGTTCCAACATTTGAGCAGTATGAGGACGAATGTGAAACAGAAATGATCTATCAGCACGATCACAGCATCTGCGTGGCTAGATGATCATAGCATCAGAGTTCTCTTCTGGCCTGCCGATTCGCCTGACCTAAATCCTATTGAGTCATTTGGATGAAGATGAAATACAAGCTAAAAGAAGTGAATGCGACCAGTTTCGACGAATTGAAGCAAAAAATGAAGGCTGTGTGGGAGAATACTACAGCAAATGAATGTGTTCAGTTGGCTTCATCTATGCCTAGACAACTACAAGCCATTATTTATGCCAAAGGCTACCCAACAAAATATTAAAAGACATGAACAATAAAGTCTGTTTGAAACAAAAAACAGTAAAAATGAAACACTTTTGTTGCATTTATGTCATTCCATTTTAGTTATGCCAATTCTTTGTCACGGAGAAGAGAATATTCCACTTTTCTGTCTTGAGCAAAAGACTGATTACGTAAATTCTATTTATGATAGTTTAATTTCTTATACATGTTCAAGTAGGATTATAAGCAGGTTCCTGTTTAACAAAAAATTCGATTCAATTATTATAAAAATTGTAGAAAGAATTTGAATTGAAGCGTAAAAACTGCTTCCTTGCGGCGAGTATTCCATTTTTTTTGGCAAGGAGGTGTATATTAGAACACTGGAATTTAATTTGCACAAAGGTGTCACTTATCCAAGTGGAGGCCTATGGTTGCTGATTAAAGCTACGACTAAAAACATCGATTAAATATCGATGGAAAGACAAACATCAGTGTTTAACATCGATGTTAGTTTTTCTGACATCGCCTAGCGCATCGCATAGTGATCGCTTTGACACCAGCATCACGGGAACAGGCAATTTATACCTGTTATGAAATACCGAAACGCGTCGGATTCATAAATTATTTTGATATTTCTACAAACTGACTTTATTCTTTCCTCATAACAAGTGAATTAATTTTAATCTCTACACTGAAGGACCAATTTATTAGAGACACCCCGTGTTGGCCTTCTTTAGCGGCAAGAACTGCCTGAATACATGCTGGCATGGATTCAACAAGGTGTTGAAACCGTTGCGGAGGAATAGCAGCCCAGGCTGACATCACAGCGTATCGTAATTGGTGCAGACTGGACGGTAGTGTGGGAAGGCGTCGGATGGTTTTCTCCACTACATCGCATAAATGCTCTTTCGGGTTGACATCGGACGACCGAGCTGGCCACTGAAGCAGGTGGAAATCCGCGATATTTTTCTCGAACCAGTCCAAGACCATCCAAGCACGGTGACAGGGAGCATTGTCCTTCTGAAATTGTCCTTTCACCACCAAGTAACACAAGTCATCATTAACGGGTGGACCTGATCAACAACGGTGTGTCGCATTCAGCGATGTGTCTACGGATATCACAGGACCCAGTTTGTCCCAAAAGAAGACACCCCAGACCAGCACTCCTCATCGACCCGCCTGTACGCCTGATGGATCCATGGCCAGATGCGCAGTCTGCCGTCCGCATGATGAAGTAGGAACCGCGATTCGTCAGACCAGGCAACCTTCTTCCACTCATCCAGTCCTGTGGGGATGCCTGTGTGCCCACAGCAGGCGCGCTTTCCTATTTTGCAGTAACAGCGACGGTACCCGTACTGGCCGCCTGTTGTTAAACCCAGCTCGGTGCAAGGTGCGCCGCACCGTGTGCTCCGAAATGGGTTGGGATGCTCCCTCAATGAACTGCGCTGCAATTTGTTGGGCTGTTCCTGTCCTGTTGCTGTGGATGATTCGTGCCAGTCACTGTTGGCTTCGTTCATCCTCGGCCCTGTTTCATCCGGAGTTGCGTTTGTTGGAGGTTGTTTTTTGGCATAACTGCCATTCACGGAATACCCTTGACACTGTTGTACGGAAAAACCCGAGAAGGTTCGCGGTCTGCAAAATGCTCAACAGTGCCCGTCGAGCTTCAACGATCATGCCTCGTTCAAAGTCGGTCAAATTTATGGATTTACCCATATTCAGTCCACTTCTGCTGCTGACTGCAATTTGTGATCCAATGCATCCCTTTTATACACCGCTTCGGCCTGTTCCATTGTTTGGGTGCCACTGGGAGGCCGATCTATTTTCCGTAAAAGATTCATGTATTAAATTGGTCGTTCAATGCATGTGAATAATATTATATTTTTTACTTCTTCTCTATCCTGTTGAAGTTTAAGGAATACGACGGTAATTATGTCTCCTAAATTGAAATCTATTTTCTTTCGTTCTATAAGATCTTCTTTCATGATGATCCACTATTTGGAGTCAGTGAGATCATAAATGTGAACTCTGGCTACGATTGGACAATATCATTTCAAGAGGTGATAATGGTAAGCTAGAAATTCTTCTTATAGTTATTATGTCATAAACTCTAAGTCAGTTCTGTTGATTTTATTTTTGTTAATTCTTTGCTACCTTTTATTATAGAATTTCTGTACGTTTTCCTTAAATCTTATATTTTGTTATACTGTAATTTTCCCACGACTGCTTACGCGTAGATCACTGAAACACAAACCGATGCTGTTTTTTATGAATATCCTTCTAGTCTTGGACCATGATCAAAACAAAAACATTAAAAAACAATATAAAGAAGTTTTCATATACGACAAGAAAGCTTCTCTAGCTTCGGCGCATGCTTCGGCGAAACAGTCATCCCAGTGTTTTTCACCATCTGGGAAGTGACGCTCTCGGCAAGCCGCCTGGTAAATGGGATATTCAAAATAGTCAACTTTTCGCAGTTCGGTAAAATAAATAGATTCTTACACTGAGTAAAGACCGAAGTGTAAGTAATAGCACCCGGAGTTGTTTGGATGCACCGCCTAGACTCTACCAATGGCGTATTTATTGAATATGCCACGCTGGCCATCCACAGCCGTTCCATGTCTTCTACGGTTGAAAACACCTCGCTGCTTGATATACAGGGTGATTAAAATCTTGTGTAAAACAATTTAATGGGGTATTATACAGGTCAAGGTGAATACAAAAAAGTCCTATGAAGATGGGTCGGAATTTGAACGATAACTGAGATATTAACAGAAATAAAAATGCCGCCACCAAGATCAACAAGTAAATAACTAAGGTTCTGTAAGGCCTAGATAAAGAAAATTTAGAGGAATAACAGGGTAAATAAAACTGCATACCGATAAAATTTGATTGAATTCCAACAAGAAGTTTCCGAGTTACTCATTCAACCTCATAACACGTGTTCACTTGTGAGTACTAACCAGCGCTTGTTACAAATTTGACTGCATAACTCGGAAACTTCTCGTTGCAATTCGATCAAATTTTAACGGTATACACAGTTCTATTTGCACAGACTTTATTTGAACTTCTCACTGCTTTGTGAAGATTAAGTGGAATTAGAGATAGAAAGAAAAGAAGATAAAAGGCAAAAACGATTGATCGCGATCAAAAGTACCGTAATTGTTGACCCAAATATAAGCTAAAAGCATTCTACGTTTCATCAAACTCTATTCAGTAGTTTTTGTGTGAGGTGCGTACAAACAAACAAACAGACAGACAAACAGATCAACATTCCATAAATTATCTTAATGCGTTCTATCGCTTATCCATCATCCCCCAAATTTGTTTTAAGGTAGTCATCTTTCAGCATATATATTTTTATGCACCATGAATATGGATACTAGAAGAAACACTATCTACCAAAAACAACCTAAACGATCTGAACAAAATAAAAATCTTCGAAAACCTAGCAACACTTACAGATAAAAACCATTTATTAAATAACCAAATCCAATCAGAACATCGAAGCACATTTAAATTTCTAAATTCAATCTGACAACAATAAGACCATCTACAACAATATAAAAACCAACAACAAAAAACAATAATACTCTCACATTAGTGTTTTTATTTATGTTTGACTAGCCGAGTTCTCCGGCGTTGCCCGGCATAATTACACTTGTAGGTAAAGAGAACAATCTAAAAAAATTAAATTATAACTCCTAATTGGTTAAATAATAACTCAATCAATACAACACAGAACAAAGTGACTATCCATTCTACGAAAAATACGAAAAACAGGAATTCTAGGTGATATAACGAGACTTTGTCTAAGCTCCTCTTGACTTGCCTCATCACTGCGGAGCATCACCAGTTACTTTAGGTTGAAGTTTTTCTTGCCCTTGCCGTAGAAGCTCTTATTTGAAACTCCCATTGTTCAGAAGTTTCAAACGCCCGTATAGCTTTTTCTGTTTTAGTTGCAGAGTTTCTCTGACCAATACTCGTTCTTTCTCTTTCCTTTCCAGACACACAAATTTTTCCAGTCGTCTGGACGTTTGATAGGGAACTCAAGAGAGACACGCATGACTCTTATGCTTAATCAATAGACGCTACCTTATTAATGTTCTCTCACTGCATCTTCACTTTATGCTCATTATCAATAATTCTTGGAAACGAAGTTTCAGTATCTATGTTTCCAAAATATACACATTCCCACAGAATATAGTCTAAATGTATTTTAGGAAATGTTTGGATCTGCTGTGCTACTGAATAAGCTAGGTGATAACCCCGACATGGCTCGGACTTTTTTTTGAATGAAATTTAAATATCTTAAAAATAAACACATGAGAACGCTGAGAATTAATACAGTAAAAATACTTAATGAAAATTTGAAAAATTTTTTTTAAAGACTCATAATGGATGGACCTCTCCAAGGATGCCACTGCTAGTCTAAATAATTGTTGGTCATGAGATATTTCTCATTAATATGCCCTGCCATAACCACGAATATCGATTTTTTATCGATAACTATTATTTTCTGAAATCTGAGATAGACAGTGACCTTCCTCATAGTTTGAAGGTCAAGTATGCAAAATTTCATCAAGATCGGAATAAAGCTGTAGATTTGTATTTAATACACACAAAACCCACAAACATCCTTCTTTATATATATAGATAGATAATTTAAAAATAAATGCTTAAGTAATCTTCGAAAATTCCCATATGTATCAGCCAATCGTACTCTATAAGAAGCTCAGATTTTTACCCCTATATGGGAGACATCTATTATAATAATTATGCCTTGCAAATGGTAAACTAATTTCAGCTCTATATCGAGTGGCCTAGTTATGTCACTCATGATGGATTTGAATAACAATAGGGGTAGATATCATGAATAACGAGTTAGTGGTCTTATAAATAAAAGAACAAATCTATATCCAATATATTTGATGAATTATGAGAATATGGAATGTAGAAAATTGATCGGAAACAGATTTGGGGACCTTTAATAATATACGCAGGAACCATTTTTGCAGCTTAAGAATACGTGTCATATTGTAGAAAGTGGTCGATCCCCAGAAAATATTTCCGTAACATAAGGATGAGTGTATCCATGTAATATAATAACAGTAAGATATTATTTGGAAGGTAATTCAATCTAGAGATCAGACCCAATTTCATGTTTAATTTAAGCAATAAATGCATCAATGTGAACGTTCCATGTCAAATCATGTGAAATTAAATGACCAATATATAAGGGGTACTTGTCGCAATTAATTGATTCTCATAGTAAAGTGGCGGGGCTACTGGAATTTTTTGCTTATTTTTTTTTCCTACCTTGCGTTGATTTTTAATATTCATCTTGGGTTGCTTAGTGTTTTTTTTGGGGGGGGGGGCGTGGACGAAAAACGCTTAGGGTTTTTATTTTTGGTGGGAACGGCTTTTTTTTCCACTCGAAAGCGATCTCCTTTAGATTTAATGGCGCCGACTTCCTTCTTCCAGATACTAGATGTGCAACGCCGTCTGGTGGTAGCGGTTGAAGTCAGGCACGGAAAAGCAGACGATGGTGAAAATGGTCAATAGAAAAATACTGACCATTAGCCTCCTGTAACCGGCCGGGGGGGAAACCAACTGTCCCCTGTGACCAAACAGGTTGGGGTATATATCATTAGCTTACTCCCGGAGGGGGACGTTGTAGACAGAACGCCGGAGGCGTTCGAGTAACGGAAAACACTGACCAATGATCCTTATTGAATGAGGTCCGCAGGGCCGATGTGAGGCGCGGAGCGCCGAGAGTGGTTAAAGTTTGATAAACTTTAAAGCTAGTTAATTTTTTCCTTAGATAACCTCTCTAAACAGACGGCTGGTGGTTCGTCACTGGAACTACTTTCAAAGCAAATTCCGTGTCTAAACTGATTGCTGTCGTCATGGTTTCTTAACTGAAGGAACCATGGCTGTCATCAAAGCGAGACCTGGCTTCAAGCGCTGTCGCTAGATGGCGATGCGTGTTTGGAAGACGGAAGTCGTCGCCATTAAAGTCAGCGGAGATCGCTTTCGAGAGAGAAAAAAAAAGGCGTTCCCACCATAAATAAAAACTAAATTTTTCGTCCACCCCCCAAAAAAAACACTAAGCAACCCAAGATGTATGTTAAAAATCAACCTAAGGTAGGAAAAAAGGCAAGTTGGGGTGGAGAACGTTATCTACATAATTACCAAAAATGCTAAAGGCCAAGCAATTGAAATTAAAGAATAAAATAATAACTGAAACTGAATAATAAAATATTGCTTCGGACTTATCTTTGTAGCGAAAGCCAACTAAAGATGCGGCTCAAATTACACATTGAGCAGAATTAATGACAGCTTATTACGCATATCTTCGTTTATGATAAATAAACCTGTATGGAATAAATACAGTTAATAGCTTTAGGATTACGCTTAGATTACAGGCCCTCAATAAGCAATTGGCCTTAAATTAGTTCTCAACTTAACAGCAGTTGATAAATACAGTTACGGGAGTCTTAATTCTTGGATGTCTGTTCTCATCTAAAGCGGAGACTCCTAACTACGACGCCTATTCTTAAATACGGGGATATCCTTTACACTGGCTTTGGCCATGGATTAGAAACCGAAAACGTTGCATGGAGAATTTCCTTTTTCATGGAACTTCTTAAATATATATACACCATCGTTTCTAACGGTCCTCTTCGTAAAATTCGAAAAGAAACGAATTGTTTCCAACGAGGTGAGGTACATTAATGTAGGGTTGCCATCCGTCCGGGTTTCCCCGGATTTGTCCTCGTTTAGAGGGCGTCCTGGGAGCGTCCGGGCGGGGTTTCATTTGTAGTCCGGGTTCTAAAGTTTTCAAATTAACGTCATGGATGAAGGAAAACGGTTTTCCTTCATCCATGTTAACGGTCACCACCAAAGCGCGCCACTGAACCACCGCGCGCCCCCCGCGCCCCGCGCCGCGATCAACCGACTCGTTCTTTTTTCCCCCGTCTCGTCTCAGTTATAAAAAAAAAAAAAAGAAAGCGGTGTTAAGTTGTAACTATAAGTTAAGGTAAGTTCTAATAAAACATGAGGCTATTTAATTATATTTTCTTCAAATACATAAAAAGTTGATTTATAACAATTAAAGCTAATTTTTATTTTGGTGAGTAACTTAAAAAAAAAAACCACTGTTTACATGTCCGGGTTTTAAGCTCCGAAATCCGGGGTTTTCATGCATCATGTCCTGGTTGGCAGATTTTTGAGATGGTAACCCTAATTAATGAGAGGGGCGCAGGTAATGTACGCTGTGAATAAATGGATTGAGAGGCGGCAAAATAACTTTTTAAAGTGTGAAGCGTTTGCTTCCCTTTGCGAAAAACACTAGCTATTCCGATAGCTAAATGCTACTTAGTCCGTGTAAACTTAACCAATTAGGGCTAACCTTTTCAACGTTAATGAAACTCCCTGTCGTGGCGGTTGCAAGAGTCGAGCTCACGAATCACTTCTGCATTGCTCGCAGTTCGTTGCCGCTCGTCCTTACATATTCTCGGCATTCTTACATGCTGCATGCCTCCGTCTTTCCCAGAATGGTGAATACTCGTCTCGGAAAGTCCCTCTTGCACTTAACTTGTTTTCACCTGCCTCTCTCGCTTCCAGGCTCCGTCCGCCTTGTTCTCTGCCTCCTCGAGTACGGACATTCTTTTCCCCGAACGTATGCCGCCAGGTAGGCAAGCTCATTAGCCTTTTCACCTGTCGATAGGTGGCGCCACTTGCGCATGCGCAATGCACGGGTTGGTTGGCAAAAAACGAAAGAAGTGCTGGGCGATTATCATTTTTTGATAATCGAACTTATGGTAATCGAATATAAGAATTACTCGATCAATAATCGATTTTATTACATTAAAAAAAAATTTTTTTTTGGTATTGGCATGTTAGCTGGCAAATTAGCATTAAAATTACCAGTTTTCTCTACATTTACAAGATATTCGTTATAATGAGTTACGATTGCCCCAAAGTTATTTGGCATAATGAAACGCTAATGAAAATAGTAATTTGGAGTAATTTTTAAGTATTACAAAGCAATACATGTGAATGGGCTGAATTTTTTTAGTAAGTAAACCTGTCTTAGGGTACATAAAATATTTATTTTAATTTATTAAAAAATATTGTATAAGCACATATATTTAATTGACACGGAAAAGTTAGCTCATTTAATTAAAAAAAAAAAAAAACGAAAATTTTTTATCTGTATGTTGGTCAAGCATCAGCTTTTAATCAAACCGATTTTCGTTATTTTTTTTTCGGCTTTTAGACACCAAAGAAAAGAAATAGCTAAAAGAAATGGCACGAATTGCAGCTTTTTCAATCGTCTCTCTGAAATACCATGTTCCACCAGCCATATCCGTCCCATCGGAAGATTGTTTTCCAAAGCCGGAGCAACAGTCACAAAGAAAAGAACAGTTTGGGTCCCAAATGTGTTGAAACACTAATTTTAATGTTTTCCGTGAGTTACGAAAAATTAGTGAACGCTTAAAATTTATAATAAGGGAATACCGTGTGGAAATTTAACAAATAAAGTTGTACACTTTAAATGAGCTAACTTTTCCGTGTCAATTAAATATATGTGTTATACAATATTTTTTAATAAGTTAAAATAAATATTTTATGTACCCTAAGAAAGGTTTACTTACTAAAAAAATTCAGCCCATTCACATCTATTGCTTTGTAATACTTAAAAATTACTCCAAATTACTATTTTCATTGGCGTTTCATTATGCCAAATAACTTTGGGGCAATGATAACTCATTATAACGAATATCTTGTAAATGTACATAAAACTGGTAATTTTAATGCTAATTTGCCAGCTAACATGCCAATACCAAAAAAAAAAATTTTTTTTAATTAATAAAATCGATTATTAATCGAATAATTCTTATATTCGATTACCATAAGTTCGATTAGCAAAAAATGATAATCTCCCAGCACTTATTTCGATTTTTGCCAATCAACCCGTGCAGTGCGCATGCGCAAGTGGCGCCACCTGTCGACACGTGAAAAGGCTAATTGGCTGGTCGGTCGCACGTCGGTCGCCATTTTGTTGCCTTTCGTAGTCATTTTCTATGTGTTTCTGTTCGATAATGCTTATTAAAAGCTGTTAACTTTCAATTTCTTCTGAAATGCCGTGCTGCTGTGCAGTAAACTGCAGTAACAAATCACGAATAATTCCCATTAAATCACTAGATTAAAAAAAAAATTATTTAGTAAATTAATCTTAAAAAACACTTTTTAAAAGACCCCCTCCCCAACACACGCTACACAATACAAGGAAAAAATTCAATAAATTTTCAGATAACTCGATAAACATGATATAAAAATTAAGGCTTTATTTGGAGGTTATGTCATCTTTGATCTTTTTACCATAGCTTTTATCTCTGGGGGTTTTGTACCTATATTTTTATTCTGGATTTTTTTCCTCCCTTGCACTTTAAGACTGGGGGTTTTGCCCTACCCTCCATTGAACTACAACTCGTAAAATGCAGAATATACTACTTTAATGAATTTTCTGATTATTATTTATGTTAAAAATCTAATCATGTTTCATAGAAACATTTTTCTGAAGAACAATTTGAACATGGTGAAGAATTGGGAACAAGACTTTGTGAAAAAATTCACTGAATTAAGATGTTTTAGAACTTGCCATGAACAAACGCCTTTATAATTTGTAAATGCAGCTGTATTTAACAATTTACTAGAAGAAGCAGAAAAATTTATAAGAAGTAATGAACCCAGCTTTTTATAATTAAAACTGAGTTTTCATGACCTTATGAAATTTAAGGGCGTTCCAGTTTTAACCGCTTGCTTGTCTACTTGTCAGGAAAAAAATATGACAGTAGGAGTATGGCAAAGTGAGCAGTCAATGTGGAGTACATATAAAAAGTAACAAAAAATATTGTTTTTCTTTTTTTTTCCTCTCACAAACTTTGCCTTGCATTGTTGGTCATGAGACTTATATTGTTGATCTTTGCATAGTGTTGTTGCATTGTGTGTTGACACCTTTGTTGATACCTATTGTTGCACAAACTTTTATTTGCATTGTTGGCCATTCTATATATATTGTTGGTCCGTGCAGAGTGTTTGTGAATTGAGTGCTGATACCAGTGTTGCAACAACTTTGTCTTGCATTGTTGGTCATGAGATATTTCTCATTAATATGCCCTGCCATAACCATGAATATCGATTTTTTATCAATAATTATTTTTTTTCGAAATCTGAGATAGACAGTGACCTTCCTCATGCTTTGCGAAATTTTATCAAGATCGGAATAAAACTGTAGATTTGTATAAAAAACAAGCAAACAAACCCACAAACAAACTCATGAACAAACCCACAAACAAACATCCTTCTTTACATACGAGAAGACTAGCAGAGGACCCGGCGTTGTCCGGGATAATTACGCTTGTAGGTAAACAGAACAACCTTAAAAAGCGGAAATTTCCTTTCTTGTTTCGATGTCTTGAAGAAAAAATTGGCCATTCATCACTTTGTGTAGTCTAGCAATCGCCGTTTCTTCTATTTACTTGCTTACCATTTGCTCAATACAGCATGGAGCTAAAGGAGTGCTTCCTCTATCGTCTTTCACTCTTTCTTAATAGTCTGCTAACTCATTATCTCCAGTTACTGATCATTTTTAAAGATTTTCAAGAAATTGTTAAGTACTAAGAATTCTCTTTTCTAAGAAAAGCCTGAATAACAGGAATTCTCTGCATTGAATTCTATATTGCACAAACTTTGCCTTGCATTGTTCGTCATGAGACATATATTGTTGATACTTGCATAGTGTTGGTGCATTGCGTGTTGACACCATTGTTGATACCTATTGTTGCACAAACTTTTATTTGAAATTGCCTAATAATTTGCCACAAGAAATTCACAGAGCAGTCAGAAGAGTCAAGCTAAAGCATAATAAAGCTGATGGTTTGGTGAATCATCTAGTCATTAAGAATTGGGGCAGACCGGGAAATTATTTACTGGCATACTTAATCAAACAAATAGAAGCTAATTTAGAGTTTCCCAAACACTTTAAACAAACCCTTATTAAACCGATTTTCAAGGGTGGAGATATAGATGACATTAAAAATTATAGACCTATAGCCATTCTTCCCTCACTATATAAAATTACAGAAAAAGTTCTCTTTCAGTCATTAACGTCTTATCTTTGGAGCCAGATTCCAGCAGGTCAATTTGGAGGCAGACCGAACACTTCTGTGCAATACTTATTACTGATTTCTGAAGCCATTGCGGCGCTCCAGAGCAAACAAATTTTTGTGATTGCCTGCATCGACATTTCGAAGGCTTTTAATTCTGTCACTCACCCACAAATGTTTATGGAACTTAAGGCTTTAGGCATTAACAGCAAGCCGCTGGACACATGCGAGGCTCCAAGCACTAGAGGCATAATACAAGGGTCGTCTATTAGCAATATGTTGTTTGCTACTTTTATCACACCTATTTTTGATCTCAAATTAAATTTTAAAATCAGAGCCTTCGTTGATGATATCATCCTCACAAAACCCTATGATCCTACGCAGACCTCCTCAATTGAGATGGAGATCGAATCAGATGTCCGTATTATTCAGCAATGGTTTGAAATGAGGGCTATGGAAATTAATGCACAGAAGACAGCCATACTTAAGATCAAGAAAGCCCGTAGCGAACCCAAGTCCCACCTTAAGTTATTGGGAGTGTTCTTCGATAATCAACTAAAATTTGAGCAACATGTACAGTATATCCTGGGATGTGCCAATCGTCTTAAATTATTGGTATTAAGACTTCGGAGAACTCTATTGAGGGTAGAGATAATAATCATTTTGAAAGCTAAAGTCTTCCCAAAATTTACATATGCAATCTTAATATGGAATCCTCTAAATAAATTTAGGCGGCAAAAATTAGTGGTGGCTTATAATAGAATATGGCGAGCAGCATTTAATATGACTCCGAGGCAGTCCATTAACCAAACCTGCAATGATTATAAACTTGTGACGTTTAACTCGCTACTGACTTTTATTAATCTTAAAGAGCTTGTAAAAGCATTTTTTATTAACACTCATCCGGCACATTTTATGTGGACATGGCTTAACCGAATGGACACGGCTAGAAATTCTACCTTTTTATTACTCATTCCACCTTTTGTCATACCCCATTGGAAGGAAAGGTACTTCCCTTTCAGTGCGATACACATTTGGAACGCAATACCTTTGAAGCATCGACAGAATATTATCACTTGCCAGATTGACGACTGTCGGAACCATCAAAAACATGTAATCAAAATCTTCTGGAAATGGATTTTGGACATTCAGACTACTTTTTCAGAATAATTTGCGGTTAAGCTTTCTTTTAGCTTTGCTCCAGTCGGAGCGCATAACTAAATAGTAATAATAATAATAATAATAATAATAATAATAATAATAATAAAATAGGAGGTTTTGCCCCAGCACGGAAAAGTCACCTGACCCAACACCTCCTAGAAGGAAAGCCAAACAACTGAAACGTCATATGATGATAATGATGAAATATGATGATGTAACAATGTATGATCAGTTGTGAGGCTTTCTTTCTAGGAGGTGTTGCCTGACCATACAAGCAACACCTCCTAGAAAGAAAGCCAAACAACTGAAAGGTCATACATTGTTACATAATCATATTTCGACCATTGTTAACCGTAATTCTACCAATGATAAGCCTTGAATTTGGTCGACTTATGATGATGTAACAATGTATGACGTTTCAGTTGTTTGGCTTTCTTTCTAGGAGGTGTTGATACAACTCCGAGTAACAATGTAATCTTCGTTATTTCCATCCTGAAATTTAACAATCAGTAATTTTTCGTTTGTTGTAAATTATGAAGATTGGATTGTTGGCCGGAATAAGATGGTCAGGTGACTTTTCCAGGCTGGGGCCCGTAATATCCTTAGCCCCGATGAAAAGGTCATAAAAGTGGCTTGATTGTTAGTTTAACGCCGACTCAAAATTACTTAGGTACTTACTTCAGTTTAGAAATTTACATATTAATCATTATTAATACTGAAAAGATTTAATTTATTTTTCCCATTTCAGTTTCTTTTTTCGTCGGTTTAATTTTTGGCCTACCACTCTCTAAGAGTGAAGGCCTTTGTTTTCGTTTCAGAAATTCAAATTTTTTTTTTTTGCTGAAATCGACTTAAAAACTCATGATCCGTAAAGATATGTTGAAATTTTGAATAAAAAAATTTCCGTCTGTACGTATGTATGTACGTATGTGACCAATTTTGTGCAGCTAACTCCTCTGAAACGGCAAATAGCCGAACCAAATAAAAATTATGCTTACTTAGGGGGTTCCTTAAATTGTACTTTAGCGTATATTTTATGTCAATTGGGTAAGACTTTTTCGAGATATTAATTATTTTCTAAAAATTTAAAAATGGCTGTAGCGTTCAAACGGGCGAACCAAACTCATTAAACTCGACATGTACGTACTCCTCTCATCAAGGCGAATTTTTTTCTGTAAATGACTTGTTTGGCTGTGATGAGCCGTTTTGGAGTTATTTACTATCCCCTCCCCCAAGACTCCCCCCCCCCCCCC
>JAHWFO010017248.1:0-19432 GCA_023313115.1 Rhysida immarginata
TATGGGTAAAACAAATAAGCAAGCAAATTGCAAGCAAAATAACGACCGTGTAGAGAGATCTAGCCGTAGACCGCCAAAGTATCCGAAGTTTTTGGAGATGAAATTGGCAAGTGGGGAGTCGTTTAAGACCATCTCCCCATTTCTAATTTCAAAAGAACTTAAACGCCTCGTTGGGGATACAAAACATGTTAAAAGACTTTCCAACGGCCATCTTCTTATCGAAGTCTTTAAGGATAAGCAAGCCACCACCCTGCTATCCTTGAAAAAGTTTGCAGGGAAAGCCGTTTCGGTTTCTCCCCATGCAACATTGAATTATAAGAAAGGTGTCTTCACGTGCCAGGACCTGGAAGGAATGGGGGACGAGGAAATCATTGCCGAATTGGATGATCAATCTGTAGTTGACATTCGCCGGATCGCTCCAAGGAGGAATGGTGTTCCTCATCCTACGCACTCCTTCATTGTTACCTTTGAGGGTACAGTTTTGCCGGATACCATTTACATCGGTTATATATACTGTCACGTGAGACCCTTTATTCCCAACCCGTTGCGATGCTTCCAATGTCAGAAGTACGGCCACACGAGAACAAACTGTCATTTTAATGCAGTATGTTGTAAGTGTGGCCTACCAGGACATGAGATGGAAGATTGTTCTAACGAGTTCAGGTGTTGTAACTGCAAGGGAGCCCATTCTGCCCTTTCAAGAGACTGTCCTATTTGGCGGAAGGAAAAGAAGATCCAAGAGGTTCGTGTCCTTGGGAATTTGTCTTTTCCGGAAGCACGTAGGCAGGTAGAACAAAATGAAGTCCGTAACTATGCAGCAGTGGTTAAGAGTCGTACTTCTGTTAAGTCTATTGGAACAATGACTGATTTAAGTATTGCAGACTTTTCCTGTGGAACTTCCACCTCCACAGGACCATCTGCTAGCACTAGTCGGACTTCGAAATCGGTTACACCACCTGGAACCCCTCCAAAAACTTCGGAAAGGGAAGAGGGCAAGAAACGCTCGTCAGAGGTGTCACCTTCCTCTGACCCCTCCAAAAAGCGTATAGTAGTTTCTACGCCAAATTCTCCAGTTCTGGGGGGAGGGCCAGACTTCCCTTTAAACTTAGACGTGTCTCCTACTGAGGAGATGGAGTTATCCCGGGAGTTTAAACTTTCATCTTAAACCTCCATCATGGCACTGTTACAATGGAACCTTAATGGATTCTTTTGTCGATTAGAAGACCTCAAGCTCTTAGTCAATAAGTTCTCCTTCTCCTTATTGGCTTTGCAAGAAACTTTCCTTTTGCCATCCCAGTCTCCTACCCTAAAAGGGTTTAATTTTATTAGGAAGGATTATACATCGGGAAATAAAGCCTGTGGTGGTGTTGCCATCTTAGTCCAAAGATCTTTGCCTTTTACTACCATTAATTTAACATCTAATCTCCAGGCGGTAGCAGTTAGAGTCTTATTCAAAGATCTCTCACCTCTAACTGTATGCTCACTGTATCTACCTCCAGATCAATATACAGATGAAAATTCTTTATCATCCTTGCTTTGTGAATTACCAAGTCCCTTCCTTATTATGGGTGATTTTAACGCCCATAATTCCATTTGGGGGTCTAGAAAGCTCTCTGAAAGAGGATATATGATAGAGAAAGTTCTGAATGCTTTTAACATCAATTTGTTAAACGATGGCTCTCCAACATTCCTCCACTCAGCCAACGGCTCTCTGTCATGCATCGATCTATCTATATCCTCTTCATCTTTTACACCTAATTTAGCCTGGAGCGTATTCTCAGATTTACATGGTAGTGACCATTTCCCGATAAGTATTTCCCTGAGTTCTTTATCTTTTTCCAACCCTCTACCACGTTGGAAATTGGATAAAGCAGATTGGCAGGTCTTCCAATCCCATCTACAGTTTGAGAATAAAACACCCTTTCCATCTGTAGATGAGGCCGTAGAGGATTTCACTTCCCGCATCCTCCATGCGGCAGAACAATCCGTTCCAAAATGTCGACCATCTTCCACGAAAATACCAGTGCCATGGTGGAATGAAGAATGTGCCTTAGCGGTTCGAGAACGAAAGAGAGCTCTCCGCATTTTCTCAGCACAACCAACTCTCGAGAATCTTATCACTTATAAACAGAAAAGGGCCAGTTGTAAACTAATCATTTCCACAAATAAAAAACTCTGTTGGAGGGATTATATTTCCTCCATAAATAGGAACACCCCTCTTCAAACTGTATGGAACATGATTAGGAAAATAAATAGAAAAAGACTCCCGGATAAACTCCCTTCTCTCACTGAAAATGGGCATACACACTTTCACCCGAAGGAGGTAGCTAATATCCTCGGAAGGACATTTGCTGAGGTTTCACAAATAAAACATGACTCAGCCTCCTTTCAAAGACAAAAACATATTAAAGAATCGCCTGTTATAAACTTTAAATCTCGAAACCTCGAGAAATACAATCTCCCGTTTACTTCGCGGGAACTGCATTTTGCCCTTCGTTGTTCCAGAAATTCTGCACCAGGCCCAGATGGAATCTTATACGCTTTCTTGAAACATCTCACGAGGGAAGCTTATGCTCATCTTCTCTCTTTATATAACTACATTTGGTCAGTAGGAGAGATTCCAACTTTGTGGAGAGAAGCAATTGTTATTGCTATTCCAAAACCAAATAAAGATCACTCTTGTCCTTCAAACTATCGACCAATTGCGCTAACCAGCTGTCTATGCAAAGTCTTGGAAAGGATGGTCTCTGTCCGATTTATGTGGCACCTGGAAAAAAACAACCTGCTGTCTAGGTTTCAGTGCGGTTTCCGCAAATCCCGCTCAACTGTTGATCACCTTCTTCGGTTGGAGCATGAGATTCATCTAGCGCAGAGACATAGACAACATGTCGTAGGGGTTTTCTTCGATCTGGAAAAAGCCTACGATACAACTTGGAGGCATGGAATAGCAATACTTTTGCATAAATACGGCCTTACAGGACACCTTCCCTCTTTCCTGTGTAATTTCATGGCGAATAGAACATTCCGAGTTCGCGTTGGGTCAACACACTCAGACCCTTTTACACAGGATAATGGTGTCCCACAGGGATGTGTGCTGAGTCCTTTCCTTTTCCTCATTGCTATTAATGAGGCTTGTTTACAACTTCCTTCTACTGTGAACTATTCCCTGTACGTTGACGATATTGCCATCTACTGTCGAGGGTCCTCAATGTTCTTTATTGAGCGTCAACTGCAACTGGCCATCAACAAGCTTGTAACCTGGAGCAACGAAGTAGGATTTAAATTTTCACCCCCAAAAACAAGGGCCGTTCACTTTTGTTTTTTGAGAGGTCTCCATCCAGACCCGGACCTTACACTTTATGGATCCCCTATTTCAGTGGTGGACTCACATAAATTCTTGGGTCTAACATTTGATAGAAAATTATCATGGCTCCCACATATTCGTAATTTAAAAGCGAGATGCTTACAAGCCATGAATGTTTTGCGCACCATTTCCGCTACCAAATGGGGTGCGGATAGGAAGATGCTTCTTTTTTTATACGGCTCTCTAGTTAGATCTAAATTGGACTACGGAAGTATTGTGTATGCATCTGCTTCAAAAAGTACTTTGAAGCTGTTAGACCCCGTTCACAATCTAGGCATAAGAATTGCCATAGGAGCGTTCCGAACAAGTCCGGTAGAGAGCCTTTATGTAGATGCTTCTGAACCCCCGTTATGGTTAAGAAGAGCCAAACTCCTCCTGAAATATGCTCTTCGCATATATGGTGAAAGTCAGCACCCAGCTTTTGCCTGTCTATTTGGCAAACCTAGAATCCCTCCCCATCACACTTATAGAAGCATCAACAATTGGTTCCAGAATCTTTTGGTGAGCCTGAACCTCTCATTTCCAGCCATGCATAGCCGAGAGGTCAGAGATGTCCCTCAGTGGATTCTTCCCCAACCAGATGTAAATTACAATTTATTCGGGGGGAAAAAATCAAATTTTTTGGAAGTCGAAATTAACGCACTTTTTAAGGTTTTTTTAGAAACCCTTCCTGATGGCTTCCACATATATACAGATGGGTCCAAATCAGAGGACGGGGTTGGCTGTGCTTTCCTTATAGATAACACTATATTCTCCTATCATTTGCCAAACGAGTTTTCCATCTTCTCAGCGGAATTGGTTGCGTTAGCCAAAGCGTTAGAGTTCTGTTTTCAATATCCAAATTCCAACATCTGGATATTCTCTGATTCTCTGAGCGCTTTGCAATCGTTAGAATCTTTCAATTCTGAAAATCCTTTTGTCAAAAGAATCCAGGAATACCTTCATTTCCTGGATTCCCTAGGTACCAGAATTCATTTTGTCTGGATCCCTAGTCACATGGGTATCCAGCAAAATGAACGAGTCGATAAGGCGGCAAAACACGCTATTACACAGTTACCGATCTCTGAATTGCTGTCAATCCCCGAGCATTTATACCCGGTGATTTCCAAGAAACTCAAATCTTCTTGGCAGGAGTCTTGGCCTCTTAACCCAGCTAATAAACTTTTTGAAATCAAGCGTTCCATCACACCGTGGTCATTACCTTGTCTAACAAACAGGCGAGATGTCGTCGTTCTTACTCGGCTTAGGATTGGTCACAGCCGTCTTACTCACAAATATTTATTAAAAAAAGAACCAGCTCCATTGTGTTCTTGTGGAGCAATGCTAACTATTAAGCATATTCTTATTCAGTGCCCTTTACACACTAAATTACGACGCTCATTAGGGCTGAATTATTCACTTGAGTTTTTGTTGGGGAATAACCCTATGATTTTTAAAAAAGTATTTTTGTTTTTAAAAATTATTCATGTTTTTAAATTCATATAGTCATCTTTTTATTGCTTTTGCATTATATATACTTGACCATCAAATATAAGTTTCATTTAGTGCCATTTACACGCTAATCATATTCATCAGTTTTTATTAGGGGACATCTTATAAGAAAATAGATTTTAATCATATATTTTATAGTCAGTTAGTGCCATTTACACACTAATGATTTACTCAGAACCTATACAAATATTTCTTATTACGGGAAAACCCTGGAGGAAAATGTCGGTTTTTTAAATTTATTATGGTTTTTAAAATCTCAGTCATAATTTTTATTGTTTTTCCATCTTTGTCATTCACGTTTTTATGTTTTTTGTTTTCTCCATCTGAATTTTTAAACTTTTGGCCCATAAACTGTGGGTTTTTAATCTTTCTGTCGGGCGCAAAATGGCCATAGTAGCCGACGCCCTAAAATTTCAACCAACCATCACTTGGACGTACGGTAATTATATATTCACGAAAGTAGTGCACTTACCTGAGGGCCACGAGTGTCTCTTGCAAGCTGTGTGGGTCGACTGAGTTGGCGGGAACGGCGAGCGCAGTGGCGCCACTTATGGGCGAGATATATCAATTTTTCAAAATCAATTACGTCGATTCGACGTAGGTTATCTTTCTAGGGTTAACCAACTATTCAAAATACTTTTATAATTAGTAGGTAAGCTATTTTAAGGTTTTTTTTCATACAGTTTGAAAGTAATATTTTTAGTTACAAATAAAATAAATACCAATTATGAAGTTTTTGATTTTTATTTATTTTTTAAAAATTCTGTTAATACTCTCTCTTTTGTAACAAAAACGTTATCGATAATTGGTCCGAAACAGACCTAAATTTTTTACAGTGGGACGGGGTGAGAGACGCAGAGATAGAGAGGGACAATTTAGCTTAAATATAAATATTATATTTAGATAATAATTCGATAGATATATTAAAATTTACCTTTAGATTGCTTTAGATATTATTCCGAGAAATTTTCAAAGTTATCATTGCGGTGAAATGAATTGGGAGGGTCAGAAATGTCGTGCAAGACATTTTGGATATTCATTGTGTTATCTATTTTTCATTCTTCAAAGTTTATTAATAAGCAAGATTGAGGCTAGAACAATTCCACATATTTTTTTTCTCAGAAATGTGATCGAATCTCGATCATTGGGGGATCCTAATTATATGAGAATGTTGAGTTTAAGGTCCTGATGGAGTTGAAGAAATTCAGGAGAAATACTTCTATATATATGTTCTTTAAGATAAATTTATTACTTTATTCTATTAATTTATAAAGGAAAAATATCCAAATAATTATTAAATTACTGTTAATGTGTTGTACAAATCAGTTGAAAAATTACTTTTATTCATGGAGTGTAAATTTTTAACAAATGCAGTGTAATAAATCATGGATGAAATGGAATGTTGAAATGTATACAATACATTTAGATAGCGAAAGTATATTTGTATTTTTATAGCTCTTATTCCAAGGATATTCATGTATTTATTATGTGGAATATTCATAATAACTATATAGAGTACGAGCTCTAATTATAACACAAAGATAGACAGACCACTTCATCCATATATGTATCGGCAATATTAACAAAATTTTCAATTTTTGGAATTTTTATCGGCTGTTCCGAATGTTGTGCCATTAACAAAGCCAAGACTTCGTCTTCTTCATTGGAAGAACGGTCAGATGGAGAGCTATCCAGTAATTGTAAAAGAATTTCGTCTATTTCAGTATCTGAGGTAGCCATTTTGAATTTGCAGGCGACGCAAGCAGACGAGCAGAGAGCAACACTGTTCCTCCGATTTTGGAAGAGCGCGAAGGAGTGCTCCTTGGCGCAAGGAGCAATACCAGCCGAACGCTGTAGGAGCCGCTCTGTGAGAGCAGGAGCAACGAGCCGAACAATTATTAGAGCTCCAGAGCGCTACGAAGCGTGTCCGGAGCACGCCAGAGCAGCCAGCCGAATTCGCCATATGTTGGGCTGCATAGCTGCATAGCTACATGGACTATGTTGGTTCTTCCCACCTGTGGAATCACATAGTTCTCCAGCATATCTAGGTAGGTTTCAGCGAAAAAGAAAGGTCTAATTACTCGATCATGCATTAAACCGCACCAAACATTAACCTTTGGGCTGTTGCGTGTATGCTCCCTTAGAACGTGGGGGTTTTGTGAGCCCCAAATGCGGCAGTTGTGTCGGTTTACTGCTCCGGAAGTATGGAAATGTTGTCTCATCAGAAAACAAAATGTCCTCAAGGAAGGTGGGATCATTGTCGATTTTTTGGAGCATATCCTCAGCAAACTTCTTGCGCCTTGCGAAGAGTGGAACAATGCGCCAACAATGGTACCACGCGCCAATCGCGTGCTTCATTATCAACTCACGCGAGGCTAAGAAACTTTTTGAGTTTTTCTTTGTGAATAAAAAAAATCACGTTAAAATCTGTAATAGTTTTTGAGTAATAAACATGTAAGTAGTTATAGGTCCCACTCTAGGGTACACAATAGGGCTAATTTGCATAATTTCCTAATTACTTTTTTCTATTATTTGTAATGAATTAATTACTCTAATTGATTGATGATTGATTAATGACCTGTCAATAACTTCAGTGAAGGGTTATTTAACCCTTTTAAATTATTTTTAACCCTTTCCCTTAAATTTCTGTACTCAAAGAGGTTATTTGACAGATCTGGTTACAGATGGCACAACAAGCTCATGGTAAAAGAACCAGAATGGGTAGGGAAGGAATTAGTTTTCTTGTCACCTAAAGTTTATTCTCTATTGTTTCCGCTGTGTGGTTTTGCATCATCTTTTTCAAGGTGCTTATGTGATTGGTTCTTTTAATTTTCAGGTCTTTTCATAAACGAATGTTCACATCGAGTTTTTTAATTTGTTTGAAGACCATGGAGCAAGCCTTTTTAAATCCAAAAACCCAGCAGGGTTCGATGGTATCCGTGGATTAGCAACGCAGACAAGTCATTCGGAGAAAGAGACGCATGAATGGCTTCACGGTGTTCCTAGTTAAACACTATATAAACCGAAACTACACCATTACCCACGAAACTGAATGCGTGTTTATGCTCCATTCGAACAGTTTCAAGTGGATTTAGTTGACTTGAGCAGTTTGTGAAAAGAGAATGATGGGTTTAAATTTCTACTTACTGCATTGACGTGTTCTCTCGTTTTGCATGGGTTGTTCCTTTAAGAAAAAAGACTGGTCTGCTTTTCAAAAAATTTTCACAGATGGTAGCATTCCTCTAAAAGTGAATAGTGATAAAGGTCGTGAGGTTTTAAATAAACACGTTCAAAATTACTTTAAACGTCTCAACATCATTTTATTTCAACAGAAAGTGATGTCAAAGCTGCATTGGTTGAACGATTCAAGACGCGAATTTTTAAATATTTTACTTTTTCCAAAAATCACAGATACATTGATGTTTTACCTGAACTCGTAAAGAGTTACAACACGCGTGTTCAGCGTTCGATCGGTTTGGAACCTGCCAATGTGAACCTTAAGAATGAATCTGGTGTGTGGTTGACACTTCGTCGTTATTACAATGCCGCACCACGTACGACACCAAAGCTACAAATTGGTGATTATGTTCGTATTTCATGTGTTAAAAATATTTTTGAAAAGGGTTGTTTGGAAAATTGGACTTACGAAATTTTCCAAGTGTCAAAAATCATTCATAGAAAACCTGTTGTATATAAAATTACCGATTTGAATGGCGAGGAGATTGCATCAGTTTTTTACGAAGCTGAATTACAACGGGTTAAAAAGCCAAAAGTGTTTGCCATCGAAAAATTTTTACATTGGCGTACAAGAAGAGGAGTACGAGAAGCTTTTGTCAAATGGTTGCATTACCCTGACAGCATGAACAGCTGGGTCGCAGATTCTGAGCTTTTTCATGTTTGACAAGTTGCACAGTTTGTCAGTTGTGAATGTGTTAAGTCATCATGTATGAGGGGTCTGATTTCTATGTGACTCCCTTCAAACACGCCTACTGATACAAAACGTGTAAACACAACGTCACATTTTATCACATCGTTACCACGTACATTACAATTCCAAGGTGAATGGGAGGTCTGCTTAACTGAAGTTCATTTCCTTTCACTTTTCAAGAATATTACAAGTGTTTTTATTTAAAATTGGTTTTAAGGATGTTTTGATTGAGAAATAGGCCGAGTTTAACAGTGCTAAACCGGAAGGACTAGCAAATCTTATCGACTATGCCTTCAAAGTGGAGTCAGCCTTACAAACATATTTGAAGGACATTGTTTTTTTTCACGATCCGAATTTTATCAGGTATGTCATCTTGAATTTACCTCCATATATGAGGGTTCGAGTCACCACGGATGCATTCTGCGAGATGTTTAATTTAAGCCCTGATGTATTCTTGGAAGGACGAGTTTTTCTTAAACCAGATTTTACCAAACCATTCAAGTGGATTTCAGAACTTTCTGTTGTGTTTAGGTATTTGAAGACGTCACCTTCATTCCAGCATGTTGCTGAATTTAAGAGCGCCAAAATTCAAAACACAAAGGAAGCCGTTGATTTTCTTCAAATTAGTTTAGGGCTCTACAGTATTCAGATAGAGTTGGTCAATGAATTTTTAATATTTTCTGGTTACACATCGTTTCCTTGAATTTCCAGCTAATCTGAACGTTGGTTCAATTCCCCGACAGTTCCTTAATAAGAAATTGAAAACGCCAATTGAAATAGCTTTAAATGATGTAGATAATGGTTACATCACTGTCTCTGCTTATGATCCAGTTAATTTGCCAGAACCATTTGGTTTAAAAATTCCTGAGGGTTATTATGATAATCGCAGCGACATTGTTGATGCGCTGGTGAAATTGATACCACAAGCAGAAAGCTCTTTTACAACATCAGTCTCATACCTACCAACTGCTTTCATTTCCGATGTATACAGGGGCGCTTCGTTAGTTTTAGTGTTACACATTGGGTTAAAGCCTGATGACTTCAATAAGGAACTCGGACAAGGCAAAGGTTTGATCCCAATTGATCTTACACGTGGGATCCATAGTTATTATCTGTACACTGATATCATAAAACAACAACTTGTTGGTAACACTTTTGCACCACTCCTGCGCATTATTCCTATATCACATGCTAGGCGCGAAGTGATTTATCAAACTTTCCCTACACCCGATTACTACCCATTGAGCAAAAAGGTCTTTGACACAATTGAAATTGCTGTACATTCAGATCACGGGGATTTGTTATCATTTTTAACTGGTAAGACGGTTGTCAAATTACATTTCCGTAAGAGACAGTTATAGTGTACGGACGCCTAAGTATTTGTCTCCACTGTTATTTTTTGACCTTCCTTCAAAATGCATGTTACATATCACTCGAGTCAAGAGGCGATTTTACGTTATTATTTAATTCAGCGAGGTCAAGGACTCCCAGTTTTCAAAGGCACTGCTTTTCAAAGAGGTAGTGGTTTAGGTTCTGTTTTTACAAATCTGTTTCGTTTTGCAACTCCACTACTCAAGTCAGTGGGTAAAATTCTTGGTCGGCATGCTCTAAAAGGTGGTGTTTCGGTTTTTAATGATGTGATGCATGGTCAGGATCTTAAACAATCTTTAGCATCTCGTTTGAAAGAGGCAGGAGGTAGTGCTTTACAGGAAATGAGTTCCAGAATCCAAAGAGGCAAAAACCGTGTTAAAAGACAAATTTCCTTAACATCGACTCATTCCTCAGCCCCCTCCGTGGGCACTACCTTGACGTGGTGGAGGGGCTTGAGTGCCTCAGTGATGCTAAGGGCTATGCTGGATCGGGTCACCCATGCCAGACAGGCCTTAGCAGAGAGGCCAGACTAAAAGTGTCCGGTCGGTTGTGGACCCTCCCAAAGGGACCGGTGCTCGCAATGCAGGTATGTTTTTGACATGGCCTCCATTGCGACCAGTACGTCCACCTGCGTGTTTGCCGTGCGCAGCGACCCTACTTCTGGGGAAAGGGGAATCCTGGTGGTTGAGTGAAGGCTTTCCGGAACAACACACCACTTTGGCCCCTGCTTCTCGGAAGGATGGGTGGTCTGGATGAGCCCGTCCAGATCAATCGGCTGGTCGTTGCTCTCTGGAGCCTCGGCCATAGGGTTAGGCGCTGCCTATATCCTCCTCGTATCCCTGGTGCCAATGTGCATCCCCTTGTTGGGCTCGGTGGTGGGTGGGGAGCGAGGGAGATGAAAATTTATCTTACTTACTATGGGTAAAACAAATAAGCAAGCAAATAACAGACAAAATAACGATCGTGTAGAGAGATCTAGCCGTAGACCGCCAACGTATCCGAAGTTTTTGGAGATGAAATTGGCAAGTGGGGAGTCGTTTAAGACCATCTCCCCATTTCTAATTTCAAAAGAACTTAAACGCCTCGTTGGGGATACAAAACATGTTAAAAGACTTTCCAACGGCCATCTTCTTATTGAAGTCTTTAAGGATAAGCAAGCCACCACCCTGCTATCCTTGAAAAAGTTTGCAGGGAAAGCCGTTTCGGCTTCTCCCCATGCAACATTGAACTATAAGAAAGGTGTCTTCACGTGCCAGGACCTGGAAGGAATGGGGGACGAGGAAATCATTGCCGAATTGGATGATCAATCTGTTGTTGACATTCGCCGGATCGCTCCAAGGAGGAATGGTGTTCCTCATCCTACTCATTCCTTCATTGTTACCTTTGAGGGAACAGTTTTGCCTGATACTATCTATATCGGCTATATCCACTGTCACGTGAGACCCTTTATCCCCAACCCGTTGCGATGCTTCCAATGTCAGAAGTACGGCCACACGAGAACAAACTGTCGTTTTAGTGCTGTTTGTTGCAAGTGCGGCCTGCCCGGACATGAGATGGAAGACTGTTCAAACGAGTTCCAATGTTGTAATTGTAAGGGAGCCCATTCTGCCCTTTCAAGAGACTGTCCTATTTGGCGGAAGGAAAAGAAAATCCAAGAGGTTCGTGTCCTTGGGGGTTTGTCTTTTCCCGAAGCACGTAGGCAGGTTGAACGGAATGAAGTCCGAAATTATGCATCTGTAGTTAAGAGTCGTCCGTCTGTTACGACAGTTGGTACCATGACAGATTTACGTATTGCAGATTTTTCCTGTGGAACTTCCACCCCCACAGAACCATCTGCTAGCGTTAGTCGGACTTCGAATTCCATTATACAACTAGGAACTCCTCCAAAAACTTCGGAGAGAGAAGATGGGAAGAAACGCTCGTCAGAGGCGTCACCTTCCTCTGACCCCTCCAAAAAACGTGTAGTAGAGACTACACCAAACTCTCCAGTTTTGGGGGGAGGGCCAGACTTTCCTTTAAACGTACAGATATCTCCTATAGAGGAGATGGAGTTATCTCGGGAGTTTAATCCTACTTCTTAAAACCTTCATCATGGCACTATTCCAATGGAACCTTAATGGATTCTTTTGTCGCTTAGAAGACCTAAAGCTCTTAGTCAATAAGTTCTCCTTCTCCTTATTGGCTTTGCAAGAAACGTTCCTCTTGCCATCTCAGTCTCCTACACTAAAAGGATTTAATTTTATTAGGAAGGATTATACTTCGGGAAATAAAGCCTGCGGTGGCGTTGCCATCTTAGTTCAAAGATCTTTGCCTTTTACTACCATTAATTTAAAATCTAACCTTCAGGCGGTAGCAGTTAGAGTCTTATTCAAAGATCTCTCACCTCTAACTGTTTGTTCACTGTATCTACCTCCAGATCAATATACGGACGAAACATCTTTGTCATCTCTGCTCCGTGAACTTCCAAGCCCCTTTCTTATTCTGGGGGATTTTAACGGCCATAATCCCATTTGGGGGTCTATAAAGCTCTCTGAGAGAGGATATATGATAGAGAAAGCTTTGAATGCTTTTAACGTCAATTTGTTAAACAATGGCTCTCCAACATTCCTCCACTCAGCCAATGGCTCTCTGTCATGCATTGATCTCTCTATATCCTCTTCATCTTTTACACCTAACTTAGCCTGGAGCGTATTCTCAGATTTACATGGTAGTGATCATTTCCCGATTAGTATATCTCTGAGTTCTTCTTCTTTTTCCAACCCTTTACCACGTTGGAAATTGGATAAAGCAGACTGGCAGGTCTTCCAATCCCATCTACAGTTTGAAAATAAAACACCCTTTCCATCTGTAGATGAGGCTATAGAGGATTTCACTTCCCGCATCCTCCATGCGGCGGAACAATCCATTCCTAAGTGTAGATCGTCTTCCACGAAAATTCCAGTGCCATGGTGGAATAAAGAATGTGCCCTAGCGGTTCGAGAACGTAAGCGAGCTCTCCGCATTTTTAACGCACAACCCACTCTTGAGAATCTTATTACTTATAAGAAAAAAAGGGCCAGTTGTAAACTAATCATTTCCAATAATAAGAAACTCTGTTGGAGAGATTATATCTCCTCCATTAATAAAAACACTCCTCTTCAAACAGTATGGAACATGATTAGGAAAATAAATAGGAAAAGACTCCCGGATAAACTCCCTTCTCTCATCGAAAATGGTCATACATACTTTGACCCAAAGGAGGTAGCTAATATCCTCGGAAGGACATTTGCTGAGGTTTCACAGATAAAACATTACTCAGCCTCCTTTCAAAGACAAAAACGTATCGAAGAATCGCATGCTATAAATTTCAAATCCCGAAACCTCGAAAAATATAATCTCCCGTTTACATTACGGGAACAGCATTATGCCCTTCGTTGCTCCAGTGATTCTGCGCCAGGCCCAGATGGAATCTTATATGCTTTCTTGAAGCATCTACCGAGGGAAGCTTATGCTCACCTTCTCTCGTTATATAATTACATCTGGTCTTTAGGAGAGATTCCAACAATATGGAGAGAGGCAATTGTTATTGCTATTCCAAAACCGAATAAGGACCACTATTGCCCTTCAAACTATCGACCAATAGCGCTAACTAGCTGCATGTGCAAAGTCCTGGAAAGGATGGTCTCTGTCCGACTTATGTGGTATCTGGAAAAAAACCACTTGTTGTCCAGATTTCAGTGCGGTTTCCGCAAATCCCGCTCAACTGTTGATCACCTTCTTCGGTTGGAGCATGAGATTCATTTTGCACAGAGACATAAACAACATGTTGTAGGGGTGTTCTTCGATCTGGAAAAAGCCTATGATACAACTTGGAGGCATGGAATAGCAATACTTTTGCGGAAGTATGGCCTTATAGGACACCTTCCCTCTTTCCTGTGTAATTTCATGGCGAACAGAACATTCCGAGTTCGCGTTGGGTCAACGATCTCAGACCCTTTTACGCAGGATAATGGTGTCCCACAGGGAAGTGTGCTGAGTCCATTTCTTTTCCTCATTGCCATGAATGAGGCTTGTTCACAACTTCCATCTACTGTGAACTACTCCCTGTACGTCGATGATATCGCCATTTACTGTCGAGGGTCCTCAATGTTTTCCGTTGAGCGTCAACTGCAAATGGCCATCAACAAGCTTGTTACCTGGAGCAACGGAGTAGGCTTCAAATTTTCACCCCAAAAAACAAGGGCCGTCCACTTTTGCTTTTTAAGAGGCCTCCATCCAGACCCGGATCTAACTCTTTATGGATCCCTGATCTCAGTGGTGGACTCCCACAAATTCTTGGGTCTGACTTTTGATAGGAAACTATCATGGCTCCCACATCTTCGTAATTTAAAAGCGAGATGCTTACAAGTCATGAATGTTTTGCGCTCTATTTCCGCTACCAAATGGGGCGCTGATAGGAAGATGCTCTTATTTTTATACGGCTCCCTAGTTAGATCTAAACTAGACTATGGAAGCATTGTATATGCCACTGCTTCAAAGAGCACCTTGAAGCTGTTAGATCCCATTCATAATCTAGGCATAAGAATTGCCACAGGAGCTTTCCGTACAAGTCCGGTAGAGAGCCTTTATGTGGAGGCTTCTGAGCCCCCATTATGGTTTAGAAGAGCCAAACTCCTCCTTAAATATGCTCTTCGTATATATGGTGAAAGTCTGCACCCAGCTTTTGCCTGTTTATATGATAAACTTAGTATTCCTCCCCCTCCTACCTTTAGAAGCATAAACAATATACTCAAAAATCTTTTGGAGAGCCTGAACCTTTCATTTCTGGTCATGCATAGCCGAGAGGTCAGAGATGTTCCCCAGTGGATTCTCCCCCAACCAGATATAAATTACCACTTGTTTGCTGGGAAAAAATCTAATTTTATGGAAGCTGAAATTAAGGCACTTTTTAGGAATTTTTTAGAATCCCTCCCTGATGGTTTCCACATATACACAGATGGATCCAAATCAGAGGACGGAGTTGGCTGTGCGTTCCTTATTGATAATTTGGTATTTTCCTACCATGTGCCAAACGAATTTTCCATTTTCTCTGCGGAATTGTTAGCCATAGCCAGAGCGTTAGAGTTCTCTTTTAATTATCCAAATTCCAACTTTTGGATTTTCTCAGATTCCCTGAGCGCCTTGCAATCCTTGGAGTCATTCAATACAGACAACCCTTTTGTTATAAGAATCCAGGAATATCTTTATTACCTGGATATCCAAGGTACCAAAATTTATTTTGTTTGGATCCCTAGCCATATGGGTATCCAGCAAAATGAACGGGTCGACAAGGCGGCAAAAGACGCTATTACAGACTTACCTATCTCGGACCTACTCTCAATCCCCGAACATTTGTTCCCGGTCATCTACAAGAAACTCTTATCTTCTTGGCAGGAATCTTGGCCTCTTAACCCAGCGAATAAATTGTATGAAATAAAGCGTGCCATCACACCGTGGTCCATACCTTGTCTAACAAACAGGCGAGAAGATGTTGTTCTTACTCGGCTTAGGATTGGTCACAGTCGTCTTACTCACGGCTATTTATTAAGAAAGGACCCAGCTCCATTGTGCTCCTGTGGAGCAAGGCTGACTATTAAACATATTCTTATACAGTGCCCTTTACACACTAATTTACGACGCTCATTAGGGCTGAATTATTCACTAGATTTTTTATTGGGGAACAACCCTATGATTTTTAAAAAAGTTTTTCTATTTTTAAAAATTATTCATGTTTTTAAATTCATTTAGTCATCCTTTTATTGTTTTTGCATTGTATATATCCGACCATTAAGCGAATGTTTTACTTTACTTTATTTTATTTAGTGCCCTTTACACACTAATGATTTACACTGCCCTATATTGATATGTCATATTATGGGAGAACCATGGGAAAAAGTCTGTTTTTAAATTTATTAGTGATTCTAAAATCCTCATAGACTTATTTTTTATTGTTTTTTAATCTTTATCATTCACGTTTTTATGAATGTTTTTCATCTAATTTCTTTTTTTTATGGGGTTCATAAACTGGTTTTTAAACTTTCTGTCGGGCGCAAAATGGCCATAGCAGCCGACGCCCTAAAATTCCAACCAACCAACCAACCAACCATTCCTCAGCTAAAAGACCAAGAATAAATAGCCTTGAAGCGCTCCTGTTGAATAAGAAAAGAAGAGACAGTGTGCATCGTATTACAAAGTCTCAGAAGAAGAAGAGGAAGAAGAGAATACGAAAAGAGCGAATAACCATTCTAAAAGATTTTTAAACATTCATTCTTTATCCTCTGTTTTTGCCTAACACGAACATGGCTTCAATGATACGTCAGTTGAGCACAGAATGCCTGAACAGTGATTTGGATATTTTCTCTATACCCCACACAAGTGGCCAGCAGGAAAAACGTCATGTCATCGGTTACCAACCGACTTCTATCATTAACCAAGATAGCCCAATTGAATTCTTTGTACCAGGTTTGGCTGATTTTTACATTGACCTCGATCAATCTACATTAAGTTTAGAAGTCATCATTAATAAAGGAGATGTACCTTTACCGCCTGGTGATAAAACTGGTCCTGTGAACTTATTCTTGAACTCCTTTTTTTCATAGATTGATTGCTATCTAGGTGACACACTTGTCAGCCATAGCAACAACTTATACCCTTACAGGGCTTATTTCGAAACACTTTTGAACTATGGGCAGGCCTCTAAAAGCACTCAACTCACAATGGCTGGGTATTGTAGAGATACGAGTGGAAAAATGGATAATGTCGATAATCTGAACAATGGTTTAAAGTTACGAAAAAGTCCCGCCCGATACGGTGTTTACTATCTAGAGGGCCCTCTCCATTTAGAAATTTTCCGTCAAAGTCAGTAGATGCTAAACTCTCTTGATCTTCGTCTGAGACCATACAGAAGTAAACCCACATTTGCTCTGATGTCAGATACTTCTGTCAATCGTAATTATCAGATTACAATTCGAAAAGCCACACAAAATGTAGAACAAGTTAAAGTTAATGTTGCTACTTTATTAGCCCATGCTAAAACTTTGCAAACCACGAATGCACTTTACCCAATTGGACGTGTTGAAATGCGATCGTCAAATATCTCGGCAGGTATTAGAAATCATGTCATACAAAATTTAATTACAGGCCAGATTCCTACACGATTGATTTTTGCATTTGTCACAAATGAAGCCGAGAACGGAGCCTTTAAATCAAACCCATTCAACTTCCAACATTTCATTCTCTCATTTTTCTCGCTGTCTTTGAATACACAAGCAATACCGCTACACCCTTTGACCCCAAATTTTGCAAAGGCTCTTCCCTACGTGAGTGTCATCACTATTTACGTTGTTTAGTGACAGCAGAGTTAGGAGGGAAGACGTTGCGTACAAATAAATAATAATTTAATATTTCATAAAATGTTACATGATTTCTATCATATAAAATTACATGAAAACATATTTAATCCATCTTATTTAATTAGAAATGAAAAGCTTTCTAAGTAATGAATTAGACTTTCATCTACAGAGAGGGAACTTCTTTTATGATTCCTTCGAAGACCAGGAAGGGTCCATGCCCCACTATGGGGAGAGTGGGGAGCTCCAATCTGCCCGGAAGAATAAAGGAACTAGCATTAGTAATTATCTCGAGAACTAAGTTAACAATGCTTAGTCTATTAACTAATTCTTAGATAGTAGAGATTAAAGAAATGGGCTTTCTGATCTTTAAGATATTTAAGCATAAATATCTTACTGTTTGACACGTGGATAATTGCGTCAGACGTTCGTCCTACGGAGGTTGGATTCAAGCTCGTAGAAATTGGCACAATTCGTGGGCCCTTGAGTGTGGGAATGTTGTCTAGACTCCACAATGTCTGGGGTGATAGGTCGGCTGGTTTAGCTGTTCACACGTGGCAGTGAACACATGCAAAAATAAATATAACACAATTAGTACATACATTATCATTGCCGCTCCTTTGGTGAGGAGCAGGGACCCTCGCCAAAGCGAACCGCTATCTTTAACATAGACTAATTCCTAGCAGCAAAATATCTATGTTGAATCGTTAGCACTTATAAAAATTAACGTTTTAAGTCCTTTACAACCTCCCCTCCGTGGGCACTACCTTGACGTGGTGGAGGGGCTTGAGTGCCTCGGTGATGCTAAGGGCTATGCTGGATCGGGTCACCCATGCCAGACAGGCCTTAGCAGAGAGGCCAGACTAAAAGTGTCCGGTCGGTTGTGGACCCTCCCTAAGGGACCGGTGCTCGCAATGGAGGCATGTTTTCAACATGGCCTCCATTACGACCAGTACGTCCACCTGCGTGTTTGCCGTGCGCAGCGACCCTACTTCTGGGGAAAAGGGAATCCTGGTGGTTGAGTGAAGGCTTTCCGGAACAACACACCACTTTGGCCCCTGCTTCTCGGAAGGATGGGTGGTCTGGATGAGCCCGTCCAGATCAATCGGCTGGTCGTTGCTCTCTGGAGCTTCGGCCATAGGGTTAGGCGCTGCCTATATCCTCCTCGTATCCCTGGTGCCAATGTGCATCCCCTTGTTGGGCTCGGTGGTGGGTGGGGAGCGAGGGAGATGAAAATTTATTTTACTTACTATGGGTAAAACAAATAAGCAAGCAAATTGCAAGCAAAATAACGACCGTGTAGAGAGATCTAGCCGTAGACCGCCAAAGTATCCGAAGTTTTTGGAGATGAAATTGGCAAGTGGGGAGTCGTTTAAGACCATCTCCCCATTTCTAATTTCAAAAGAACTTAAACGCCTCGTTGGGGATACAAAACATGTTAAAAGACTTTCCAACGGCCATCTTCTTATCGAAGTCTTTAAGGATAAGCAAGCCACCACCCTGCTATCCTTGAAAAAGTTTGCAGGGAAAGCCGTTTCGGTTTCTCCCCATGCAACATTGAATTATAAGAAAGGTGTCTTCACGTGCCAGGACCTGGAAGGAATGGGGGACGAGGAAATCATTGCCGAATTGGATGATCAATCTGTAGTTGACATTCGCCGGATCGCTCCAAGGAGGAATGGTGTTCCTCATCCTACGCACTCCTTCATTGTTACCTTTGAGGGTACAGTTTTGCCGGATACCATTTACATCGGTTATATATACTGTCACGTGAGACCCTTTATTCCCAACCCGTTGCGATGCTTCCAATGTCAGAAGTACGGCCACACGAGAACAAACTGTCATTTTAATGCAGTATGTTGTAAGTGTGGCCTACCAGGACATGAGATGGAAGATTGTTCTAACGAGTTC
>JAHWFO010017251.1:0-23603 GCA_023313115.1 Rhysida immarginata
TTTGGTGTATATACTTAGTGGAACATGCATTTTCGATTTCTGCAAAAAAAAAAAAAGTACCAAAAATCACCATAGGGGGCGCTTATTTCAAGAAAACAATGATCACATTTGCATAAGCGCGTTCCGTGTTGAGCAATCATGACAATAAAAGGCAAAGCTGAGGATTTCCCATCATTCACGAACGAATGGCCTCACGATGACGCTTACTCTGCCTGACTGGGCGTTATTAATCAAGTTGTTTTATCAGAAGAGCAACAATGCAAGTGCTGCCCTTCGTGAATTCTGGATAGGACCGATGAGCATAACTAACTTACGGAAAATGATTGAACGATTTGAATCTACCGGAACTCTAGGAGTGCAACCAGGCCGGGAACGCAAACGAATCAGGCAGCAACACGTTGAAGACTTTTCGTTGAGATTTTTAACACGTATGGAAGTGGATGATGCATGGCCATGGCAAATTTTATGGAGTGATGAGGCACATTTTTATTTGAATGGTGATATCAGTACCCACAACTGCCGTATTTGGGCTGCATCAAAATCCACAAGTGTGTCTGCCAGCTCCTATGCATTCACCGAAACTAACAGTATGGTGCGGCTTTACTGCTTCTTTCATCATTGGCCCGTACTTTTTTGAAGAAGTCCGTCCCCGTGGACCGGTGACTTGTTCCGTCAATTCTGCCAGGTATGCCGATATTTTTGAGAATTTTGTGATACCACGATTGCAGGAAAAGGGTTGTCTGGATTCTATCAATTTTATGCAGGATGGTGCGCCACCACACATCGGACGTCAGGTGCAGCAGATCTTGCGAGAACGTTTTTCAGACAACAGAATAATTAGTCGTGCATTTCCCATGGTATGGCCACCCAGGTCGCCTGATCTCAACCCTTGTGATTTTTGGTTATGGGGATATTTGAAAAGCCTTGTGTATCAAGCACATGTTCCTTAAAGGATCAAATAACGTTACATATCAGACTAATTAATGCAGATATGCTGCGAGCTGCCGTAGAAAATGTCGTGTACCACATGCAGCTATTGGAACAGCACATTGGTGGTCATATTGAAACACATTGTTTATTTGTAATTAAAAATAAAACATTGTTTATTGTTGTTACTAAAGTTGGTTTGTACGGTATTTGTTCATTTGACAATTAGGTATTCATTGTTTTCTTGAAATAAGCGCCCCCTATGGCGACTTTTGGTACTATTTTTTTTTTGCAGAAATCGAAACTGCATGTTCCACTAAGTATATACACCAAAATGTATTGCATTTGGCCTAATAGAATTCCCGCTAGCGAGCTCTGAACACCTCACGTTATTTCTTGCCCACCCGGTATATATGAAATATTTAAATGACAAAACAAAAAACATGAATCAAATAAAGTTGTAGCAAAACTTGGTTCTGTATTTAATATTGGCATTGGTATCCAAACTGGTCTTTTTTATGGATTCATGCTTCTTATATCTGGTGTATCATTTCTAGTTAGTTGATGCATAAGTTTGTCCTGTTTTTTTTTTTTGCCTTGCCATGCCAAGCAAAACGGGACATACTTAAGCATCAAGCTAATACCTGTCCTTTAGGAGTTTTCTAAATCTTTGGCCGTTGGCATACTATCTGTTGGGAGTTTAGTTTTGTATAATATGCAAGTGAAATGTTCTGAAAATGAGCTTCACATTTGGATTTGAATAACTGAAAATTATGATATCTTGCCTAATCAAAATAATCCCCCTGTGAACGACACACAGTTGACATCTGTCCGCCAAGGCCATGATTCCTGAATGAAAAAAGTCTTTTGGCTGGGATCTGATATTATTAATTACAAGGTGAACCCAGTTGTCTGTCGTGAACGCTTTCCCTCCCAGGTACCGATCTAGGTCACGAAACAAAGGATGGTCTTTAGGAGATAAGCATGGGAAATATGCAGGAGGAGGCAATGGTTCATAGAGCAAAGCATTTATTGTTAGCATTGATCGTTGGGGAAGATGAGGACGAGCATTGAAAGTAAATGTGCAATGCATTTTGGGAAAAATCTGAACATTTTGATTTGGCACTGTATAGAGAAAAAACATTAAAAGTGGGAAAATACTGAAAGAGAAAATGTAATAAAGAGGGAGAAATACCTTATGATGATATGGAATTTCTATTCCATTATAGTTTATTTTTGTGTTAACGCTTGCTTTAACTGCAGGTTATTTTTTTTCATTATTAATCCTGATTAACGAGGGCTTTTCGTCTTCTCATTTTATCATACGTCTTTGCACATGTAAACGAATTGTATGAATTATTTTTAATATCTTCCTGTGTTTGTTTTCAGGATACGGAAAATATGGTGATAATTGGGAATGTTATTTCCATCTTGCAAGAGCTATTAGAACGCAAATTTTGTAAGTAAATGATAAAATTTTAAAATGAAAAATGTATCTTTCACTTATACTGCCCGGCACGAAAGAAAAAGGAAACTGGCGCATGCGTAAATGGAAAAACCTCGTTCAACCAATCAGAAACGAATTAGAAACGGGGTAGTACTTATTCCTGGCATCAGGAATAAGTAATGCCCCGTTTCCTTTCCCTTTATGAGTGGTCGGAGGAGGTTTTTTTTTTTCAATTATGCAAGTGCCAGTTTCCTCTTTCTTTTGTGCCGGACACTATAATGATGTGTAAGCTGAATTTTATATTAACATGGTTTGCAAATATTAATATTACATTTCTCGAAACATTAAAAATAACATGTACATTTCCCAGCTTCAACCAAAGATAACATTAAAAATGTATGCTTATTAATTTGTTTTGTTAATAATTCTTCTCTTAATATTGTATGTGACTAGAAAAAAGTATTCCAACAATTTCATTTGTTTTTATTGTTTTTGTTTATTCCAACAGTGTTGGTTTTTAAGCGTTATTTAATTAAATTTTCAGGTAGAAAAAACTGTCTGTCGACCCTCGTGTCATGTGATAGCGTTGATCTTCTCATAAAAATTCTTCCACTTTTAACTCGTGATGAACTGTGTCCCGAACACGTTTTACCAGCTTTGTTTTTTGTTCTTGCAAAACTTTCCCGTAAAGGTATGTTGTTTTAAACATGCTTTAATTTTTTAAGAGACCACTTATAAGAGTTGCGGATATAAGAGTAGTCCGGTTTTTCCCTCCCACTCAAATATGACAATTAAAAAAAAAAAAATCGGGGTCTAGCCATTGACCATGACTTATCTAATTTTGCGACATAAGGAATCATGAAATTGAGGGACAACACTGTAAATTAAGGTTAAGTTAAGATTGTAATAAGAAATAGTTAATTTATGCTAGCAAAAAGAAGTTTTCTTATATATAAAGGTCGTACAAATGAAAACAAAAATTATTTATTTTATCCAAAGTGTATCCAAGGAATTTAAAAATACTCTCCAAATGCGTTAAAGCATTTATCCCACTGTGGAACAACGCGTGGAATTCCTTTATAGAAAAAGCCTTTCGGTTGCGTGTGGAACCATTCCAAAAGCTCTTCCTTCACTTCATCGTCCGACTGAAACCTGCGGCCTTTCACATGTTTCTTGAGATCCCCAAACACGTGAAAGCCACACAGGGATAAAGTCAGGGCTGTACGGTGGATGCTGCATTGCTTCCCAGTTGAACTTTTTGATGAGGTCTACCGTTGCTTTCGAGGTGTGGGGATGCGTGTTGTCGTGGAGAAGAAGCACTCCTTCTGTAAGAATTCCAGGATGCTTGCATTTGATGGCCGCGCACAGTGCCTTCATTGTGTCCCCATATCGTGGTGCGTTAAATGTGGTGCCTCTTTCGAGAAAGTCCAGTAAAATCAGGCCTTTGCGATCAAAAAACACGGTCAACATCACCTTCCCCGTGCTATTTGCGATTGCTTTTGATTTTTTCGGGGGTGGCGACCCAAAATGCTTCCATTGACAACTTTGACGTTCGGGCTGGAAACGAAAGCACCAAGTTTCATCCCCTGTAACGATTCTGTCTAGAAAACTCTCTCCTTACTGTTTGTAGCGAGTCAAATGTTGCAGGGACGTGGCCATTTGAACTCCAAGTTGTTCTGACGTCCGAGGGACCCAATGTGCATAGATTTTTCTGTAGTGTAGATGGTTCCTGATAATGGAGTGAACAGTTCCACGACTAAGGCCGATTTTAGCAACCACGACATCAATTGTCACTCTTCTGTTTTCCTTTAAGACAGCGTCGATTTTGGCTTTGGAATCATCCGTGATGGCGCGGTTTGCTTGTCCAGGTCGTTGATCATCTTGCAACGATGACCGTCCCTCCGAAAACCTGTTGCTGCATGCCCAAACACTAGTGAAGGTTAGGCAGTCGTTTCCATATACGCTTTGCATACAACGATGAATTTCAGAAACTGAAACTTGTTGACATATCAAAACATGAATTACTGTTCTCTGTTCCTGTTTTGTTGACTCCATTTTGTTGTTTGGACGAAGCGATCATTTGCAGAGCTTCAAAACGCGAGCTATTATTCTTTCTCACGTGATGCAACACTTGCAACCTATTGTTCAATTTGCACGTGGGGTTTCGCAATTGTTGAAAACAAAAACTTACGATCCTACACATCGTCTTTTTTTTTTTTTTTTTTTTCCCCACACAAATTTTCGTTTTCATCTGTACGATTTCCTTATAATTTAATTTAAACGTATGGTATGCATAATTTTAATTATCAATTTTGCATTTTCTTTTAGATTCAAAATTTGCGATTAAAATCCGATGTAACGGCGGTCTCCAAAGTTTAATCCTCATTACAAAAACACACACCAGGCATACTTTACTATTGCGCTATGTTATGCAGACTCTGAAAATAAGTGCTTCCAATGGTAAATTCCTTGCAGAGAAAAGTTTTTAAGCAGTTTAAAAGTATGGCTTTTGTTAAAACTTCTCTACATAACTTTTCCTTTTCTTTTTGAATTAAGCAATGGATTGCAGAATACTCGCAAAAGAAGGAATTGTTCTTATATTAGTTGAAATTCTAAATTGTATCGGAAGGAAGCCGACTTTTCTTTTGAAACTAACTTTGGAAACTCTTGGTTTGGTAGTCAAACACGGTAAGATTCTGTAGTCAATCCTGTATTAGGGTGGCCAGGTGTCCGCTTTTTGACCGGACCGTCTGTTTTTTTGAGTCTTCTGTCCATTTTTTTTTTTTTCAAATGTTCGGTTTTTTTGCAGCTAAATGTGAAGAAGCTGGGATGAAGATCAGTGTGGCTAAAACCGAGGTTCTGGTCCTTTCAAGACAGCCTGATCAGTGCGCTCTCCATGTCAGGGGGGCCTCATTGAGACAGGTGGAGAAATTCAAGTATCCCGGGATTGCATTCACGAGTGATGGACGGCAGGAGAAAGAATTGGATGCTCGGATCGGTGCAGCAAGCTGTGTCAGACGTGAACTGTGGCGATCCGTGGAACGAAACGCGAGCTGGGTAACAAAGCCAAGCTCTCCGTCTTCAAATCTATCTTTGTCCCCATTCTCACCTATGGTCATGAGGCTTGGGTAATGACCGAAAGAGTGCGATCGCGGGTACAAGCGGCCGAAATGAGATTTCTGAGAGGTGTGGTAAGTGTTACCCTACTAGATAGAGTGTACAGCAGCACAGTAAGGGAATCTTTAGGTGTTGAGCCGCTACTTCTCCGCATTGAGAGATCTCAGTTGCGCGGGTATGGCCACGTGATACGGATGCCACAAACTAGTCTTCCTTGGCAGTTGTTATTTTCCCAGCTGGTGGGTAAGAGACCAAGGGGTCGGCCTAGAACCAGGTGGCTAGACTACATGGAGAATCTGGGTTCGAGTCGCTTGGATATTACCAGGGAGGACATGCGCCAGATGGCGGAAGATCGCGATCGCTGGAGATCCTCCATAGGGCTGCTGCCCCCGCGACCCTAACGGATAAGCGGGTTTGAAAAGTAAATAAGTAAGTAAGTTCGATTTTTTGGGGGGTCTAACCTCAACTTTAGCAGTTTTTTTCCGAAAAAAAACGTGAGCGAAATGAAAGGTCAACGTTAAGAAATTTCTGACTGGACAACGTTGGAATTGATCACACCATAGTCTCTCGTTAGCCTCGCTAGTCACATGGCACAAGACACGCATTGATACGATCGAATTTGGCTATTGTTATTCTTAGGCTATGCTATTACTTCAACGAAAGCACTCAGCAAGAGGCTGTTGGTATCAGTTCTGCCACTACGAGATGTCCGGCAAGTATGTGTCCCAATTTCCCGCTATTTCCCGTCACCATCATAAACATCAAAATATCGATGCATGGATACTGATAATATTGATATTAGATATCGATTAAACCCATTTAAAGAAAAGATGAAAGGCTTGTTCTCACATTACACATCTATCATACTCCACCCTACCAACTTTTTCTTTTTTTTCTTCTTTTTCTTCTTTTTCATTTTCTTCTTTTTCTTTTTCTTCTTCTTCTCTTCTTCTTTTTCTTTTTATTCTTTTTCTTCTTCTTCTTCTTTTTCTTTTTCTTCTTTTTCTTTTTCTTTTTCTTCTTTTTCTTCTTTTTCTTTTTCTTTTTCTTTTTCTTCTTCTTCTTCTTTTTCTTTTTCTTCTTTTTCTTCTTTTTCTTTTTCTTCTTTTTCTTTTTCTTTTTCTTCTTCTTCTTCTTTCACAGCCCACGTCTGCAGAGGATAGGAGACTAGCTGATGCAGTTCAGGCAAATCCTAGGTTAAGATTGAATGCAAAAATCACCTAACGATTAATGAGGGGTTTTTGTTACACTTAAAAAGTTGAATAAAAGTCTGACCACAACACGTTTCGATTTTTGGCTCATAGGCGTGGCCAAGAGAATACATTGTAGAGAGAAGTCAGTTCCTCTTTGTTGGAGTTCTTGGATGAAGGGGGCCCCCTGGTGGCGAAAAAGGGGGCAGCGGAGCAAAACGTGCTCCACAGATTCCTGCACACCACACTTGCAGAGGTCGGAGGTCACTATTTTCAATCTGTGAAGGAAAAGATTTAAAGGCACGTGGCCAGTCCCGAGTCTGAATAGAACCGATTTCTCCTGATAGGAGAGCCACCTAGGGGAGGAATGGTTAAAGGATCCGATTTTTGGGGAAAGAAATTTCATTGAAGAAATTAAAAGGACTTGAATATTTTTTATATTTTTTCTTTACAAAAATTTGGGGGATCTCGCAATTTCCCACCATTTCCCACATGACATCCCGCAAATTAGGAAATTTCCCACAAAACCACAGTGCTGGTTGGTATTTAGTATTTTACCCTTCCAGAAGGACAATGTTTTTGAAGGACTTTCAGACTTTTATGAAAAACTCTTTTGAAGACTCCCAGCCCATTAAAGATCGGAAACTCAGTTTGTCCAGTTTCACTGGGATCACCTGGCCACCCTATCCTTTATACAGCAAATACGTGGATCTTGTTAACTTATTAAATGAACTTTTATTTTCAAATAGGGTCAAATGTAGGAAAACTGATACGATGTAATGGAATTCAGAAGATTCTCTTTATCCTGGATCAGTGGAACAAATACGATCATCATAATAGGAAAAAGATTTGCAAAGCTGGCTTAATTGTGTTGAGCTATTCAGCTGACCTTCGTAGGAATCGTTTTATTAATTTTAAAAATGATAAATTGTAATTTAGTATATTTATGCATCAAACATGAACGACTCTTTTGCCACAACAATGAAAAAATAGAAAAATACAACCTTATACTGGAAGATCTTTTCGGAAGCGTTGTAGGTAAAGGAAAAGGCGTTGCCTTGCTTTCGAGTTTTGATCTACTCCACCAAAGAACTGAGAGATCACAATGTTGGTTTCGTGCTTGGTGAAACGAAATGTTTTCTTTGTTCCCACTCATGGTTAATTATTTATTATACGTATATAATTTCTTAATTTGTTTTAACGCTCAAGAAGTGACTTAGAGCTGGAAGAGTGAGCTTCGAAGCAGCGAAAACACAATGGCTGCTGACGGGTGCAGCAGGGGAGCAAAAGACTATTGACGTCGCTAACAGGTTAACTCTGATTGGCTCCGTTATTTCTGTATCAATCGTAAGTTTGATAGACTTACACCTCTCGTTAAGCATCTATCGATATCGGACAGCCTAACATAACAGAAAACAGCATGGCGCAAACGGCCTAATATCAGCTGTTCAAGCGATATGATAGCAAAATACGATATTTTAGAAAATTATCAGCAATCGCTACTAGGTACCTTCAAGAGGCATTTTCTGAGATGCAGTCGACTCCACTTATAAGAGCCCAGTCGGGGAAATTGAAAAAAGGCTCTTATAAGTGGAATCGCAGAAGACAAGACAGTTATTTTGGGGAAAAGAAAAGTGGCTCTTATAAGCAATTATCTCTTTTATGCGGAGCTCAGAGAATTTCTCAACTGGTCACATGATTACTTGTGAAATTCAGTGACTTTGTCTAAAAAGAAAGAGCCACAAGCCCATAACATTAGTCATGCATGCTGGAGCTGGATGCATGTCTCGCTTATTTAAGGTCAACCGGATCCTTATAATTTTAGAAATGTTTGTGACAAGGTCACAAACGACGGTTCGCAGTGTCAGAACTAGATACGAAGAGCACATGGCTCATAGAAAATAGGGAGGATAAACCAATCTGCAGTAGCCAAGCACTCCATCGATACCAGCCACGATTTTCCTATTAATAATGTAAAATTGATATCCTCAGTAAATACACTCACACACTGCCAATGAATTAGAAACCCGTGATATGTAAAGCGGGGTCTCAGGTCAAAACGCTTGTGATGTGCAAATGAATGCAATCATGCGAGGTGCATGCTCATTCCAAGCTGCAGGTACAGGGTAGGAACAAGCTGCAGCTGCTCGAGTTGAGCAAAATGAGGAAAACAGCAGACCTGTCTGAATTCCAAAATGGAGTTATTGTGGGAGCCCGTCTAGCTGGAGCTACCATTTCCAGGACAGTACCAACTGACCGGTATCAGAAAAGGTTAGGTCTCCAAGGTGTTCAATGCGTGGAAACGGAATCCACAAGAGTTGTCGAAACGGCAGAATTGTGGATGAAAAACAATCAACACAGATAGGGACCGACGTCGTCTGAGACGAATTGTGCGGCAAAACCGAAGGTCTGCTGTGGAGCAACTGATGGCAGACTTCAATGAAGGATTGTCGCAACCCATCTCCTCCAGAACAATGCACCGAGAATTGAAGCGAATAGGGATGGGAAGTCGCATGCCAGTGAGGAAGCCCCTAGTGTCAGCAACAAACCGGAAAGTTCGCCTGCAGTGGTGTAAAGAACGGTGCGACTGGGCAGTAGACGACTGGAAAAAGGTGATATGGTCGGACGAGTCACGTTACACATTGTTTTGCATCAATGGCTGGCAGAGAATTTGGTAGCAGCCCCACGAAGTGATGGACCCCTCACGTGTTGTGAACACAGTTCAAGCTGCAGGAGGAGGTGTTATGGTATGGCAAGGGTCCCCTGCTATTCCTTGACAGTCGGGTGAAAGCCAAAGACTACCTGAACATCGTTGCAGATCAAGTCCATCCTGCAATGGTGCATTTGTACCCAAGTGGTGACGGGTTCTTTGTGGACGACTATCGAACAAGAATTTTTCTTAACATGACACTGAGTTGCAATATCTGCTGTGGCCAGCACAAAGTCCGGATTTGAATCCGATCGAGAACGTTTGGGACATGTTGGAAAGAGGCATTCGTCGAAGGCATCCTCTTCCGTCTAATCTGCAGGACCTGAAGGTCTCTCTGACGAATGCATGGTCTGCGATTACCTTACCTGCAATGCAACACCTTGTAGAGTCCATGCCAAACCGCGTATGTTCTGTAATTACAGCCAAAGGAGGGTCAATACCATATTGAACGAAGGTTTCTAATTCATTGGCTGGTGTGTGTAAAAGGTAACTCCTGGACCCCTTTGAAAACATTGCAATATGTCAGGCAGAGAAAACATCGATCCTTAGATATGGGGCCGATTAATGATACCTCGTTAATTTAATGGCTGACCCGAATAACCAAGCAACGAAATTGACTTCTTACAGTCTTTCGAGGATTGTCAGGATTGGTTAGTGTTCCGTATAAATACGTCTAGTTTTCACTAAACGGGCAGTTCACTCGTCGGTCTTCGAACTAGGGACTTTTTTTTAACCTAGGATCCTCGTAGGATAATCGGACAATGTAAAGAGAGTAAGTTTATTATTACGAGGTGCATCCAGAAAGTAAGTTTCCCTATTAAAAAAAAAAAAGAACTCGCACTTACAGGAACATATTTATTGGCAACAAGTACAATTGAGACACTTGTCGTATCGCGGGAACAACTTTTGCATCCCCCTATCGTAGAACCTGCCGCCTGTGAATGGAACCAGCGCGTGACAGACGTCTTCAGCTCTTCGTCGTTGCCAAAATGCTCACCGGAGGACAGGAATTTCTTGAGGTGCAAGAAAACGTGAAAATCGCTGGGAACTGTTCGGCCCATAGACCTGACAGAGCTGACGATGAATTTCAATCGGCGCAATGCTTTGTGCATTCAAGAACTTTATCACCGACCGAACCTCGCAGGCGGCGGGAGAAGAAATAAGAGCTTCCGTTTCGGACCATTGCTACCACGCTACTGGCACGAGGCGAGAACTGTCCGCCTGGCATGTGATTGATACGTCATAGATCTGTTACGTATGCGCAATTGACACGGCTAATTACGTTTACTTTAAAGGGGAAAACATCGGGAAACTTACTTTCTGGATGCACCTCGTATTATCTAAGCCAGCCACGTATAATGTATTAAACTGGGATAACAAATGCGGACTAGAGGAAGAATCAAGCTCTCTGCCACCGTTAAGAAGCACCCTACCCCAAAATGCACTACTGAAATGGTAGGAAGACTAGCATCGAAACCGGAGATCTCGAAAGCCAAAGTGTTCCAGTGATCATGGTATACCATTGTCTCTTCCGTTGGAATATCACAGGCAACAGTAAGTCAAAATTTGCAATGTTCACAAACACCATGTCACAAAACCAATGCACGGAAATTATAAGAGACACCTGGTGGAAGAAAATGGAAAAAAGTGGTAAATTTTGATGAACCTAAGATCTAATTAAGTAACTGCAACCTAATGATTAGGGTGATCTTTAGAAAATGATCCTTCAAGTATTATTTTGATTTTTTAAAAAAAAAAAATTAGTACCAAAAGTCACCACCAGTAAAATTTTGGCGCTGCAAAGCGTATTAGTGAGAATACTGAATGATTAAATGCCAAACGACAGCACACATCAATTTCATTAACAATAAATGATTGTAAATTACAAACGAGGTTCAATAGGACCACCACCATGATGTTCCAAGAACTTCATACGATGCACGACATTTTTCACGGCATCTCGCAACATATCAGAATTAATTTGTCTTATCTGTAACGTTATTCGATCTTTCAACGTTGCGATATCGGGGACATGTTCTTGATACACAACACCTTTAAGATATCCCCACACAAAAAGTCACAAGGATTGAGATTGGGCAACCTCGGTGGCCATACCGTAGGTAATGCACGACTAATGACTCTGCTGTCAGAGAATTGTTGCCGCAACACACGCTGTACCTTACGTCCAATATGGGCTGGTACACCATCCTGCATGAATGTGGTCAAATCGAGACATCCTCGTTGCTGCAGTTGTGGAACCACGAAGTTCTGTAGCATATCGGCAGTTGGTCCACTTGCACGATTTTCCTCGTAAAAGTAAGGACTGAAGGTAAAAGATGCTGTAAAGGCACATCACACTGTGACTTTTGGCAAGTGGAGAGGCTCCTGCACACTAGCGTGCAGATTATTCGCAGCCCAAATGTAGCAGTTGTATGTGTTAATACCATCGTTTAAATGAAAGTGTGCTTCGTCACAGCCATCTACCATCATCTTGCATGCGTGCTAAGAATCTCAATGAAAAATCCAATTGGCTGGCTCATCGCCAGAGAGTAATTCTTGAACAGAAGAGATTTTATAAGGTAAAACTTCAACGTTTGATGCAGGATCTTCCGCATCATTGAGTATAGGGTTTAGGCTGGGATGCTGTCCCGAGTACTACTGGTACCCTGCATATTCGCCATCTCCTGTTTGACTTCTTCAACTTGTTGCTGACTAACTGCTTTGCGTCCCCGGCCTGGTTGCTGTGCTAGAGTTCCTGTAGTTTCGAATCGTTGAATCATGTTTCGTAAGTTTGTTACGCTCATCGGTCCTTTTCGCAACTTCTTTAATCGCCGAAATTCACGAAGGGCAGGATTGGCATTCTCGTTCGACTGATAATACAGCTTGACTAACAAATCACTTAGGTCCCGTCAGGTAAAGGCTATCGAAAGGCAGTTGGCCTCAGAACGATGAGAAATCTCCCAGCCTTTCCTTTTATACACATGATTGCTGCACGGAATGCGTTTATGCAAATAATGCATTTTATTCAGTAAACGGCGCCAAAATTTTATTGGTGACAACTTTTGATTTAGGTCTGGACTCATTGCAGGCCACCTTATGGTCTGAATGCCATGCATCCGTAGGAAGTCTTGAGTAACAGCTGCAGCGTGTGGACGAGCATTATCCTGCATCAGACGGAATCCAGGTCCCATGCCATGTGCAGCAACAATCACATGTTCTTACAGGATGTCACGAATGTAAATGTCAGCGGTCATTCGCCCTTGGACGACCACAAGGTCCGTTCGATGATCTATTGAGATGCCAGCCCAAACCATAACGGAACAACATCCCATTCGGTCCGTCTCACAAACTGTTGCGTCGGTGTTTCGCTCACCACGTCGTCTCCAGGCACGTAGACGGCCATCACAGCGGGTCAGGCGGAATCTTGACTCGTCTGTTAAGAGAACATGTGGATGTGCAAACTCTAGTCGCGCCTGTATGTGCTGGCGGGTTAGCCTAGGCACTCGATTTGGTCGTCTGGCTCTCAAGCCAACTTCACATAATCTGTTCCGGATTGTTTGATCCGAAACAGCTACCCCAGTTGACATCTGCAGGTCATTTCTCAGGTCTCTGGCCGTTGAGGTTCTTCGGCGCAGGGCACAAGTCCGCACATAACGAACTTGATTGGCGGTTGTTGAGCATCGGTGACCTTGTGCAGCTGTTCATGTGTCGCCTGGTATCGTGTCCACATTCGGAAAATGACGGAAGAGAACACATTGAGGGCATTTGTCACAGTCCGAAAGGATTGACCCGTTTGGAGCAATGTTACGGCTCTCGCAGCTTCTACTGCTTCAAGATGCCTTCGTGGCTTGTCAGAGCACTAACAACAACGTTCCAGGAATGCCTGCATCTTCTAATGTTCGATTTATCTCCAAGCAAAGAGTGTACTGGCATGTAACCACTTTGTTTTCCGGGGGGTTATATTGCTATGCAGATTTCTCAGAACTTCTGGCAGCAAAATGTGTTGGGTTCAACCATTTCCTATGAGGGAGATAGTAGGTTTCATGTTGCAGAAGATGAAATTGCTAAAAAGTATTTGAGTACGAGGGTAGTTTGAAAAGTTTGGTAAAAACACATGCGAAACATTTCTTTCATAAAATTGTACACTTTGTCCTTCTGGTGTGCGATTTCGGTTTTTGTAGTAAATGCAGAAGCGATCAATTCAGATGGCGATTAGATGTTAGTTATACAAGGGGTGGTCATAAAGTCACGAAAGAACGATCGCTTTTGAAAATGTATGGTGCCACTGGGAAGCGACATCCCTCGAGTGCTGGAGGATACAAACAGCGTTCGGTGCAGTACCGCTAAACGCTGCCAGAGTGTTGAAAGCAACATGGCACAGACTTGTCGGAAAATTGGAAGTGCGAGACGTGATAAGGTTCTTGCATTTGAAGGGGAACAATGCCAAACAAATCCACGAGGAGTTAGTGGTCATTTAAGCTGATTCCCACTGGACAGCAAGCACGGTAAAATCAGCCAGTACTGGCGGAGTTGCTATGGAAACGTAGCTCAAGGGCAACCGGTTTTGCCGTCTCTACCGTGCCGTTGATGAAACCAGCCAGTCACAGCAGAGCACATGAAACAAGAATGCTGGGATTGCTTTGGTCATGATCACGCTTCTTAGTGCAAATTAAAATGGCTGCAATCAACAACGAGTTGCTTATTGAAGAAGTTAGAAAGTTATGACAGCTGTCATTCTATTGGTTTTTCGACTGCGAAGTATAAACACTCCTGATTGGTTGAATGTTTAACTTTTACCGTTCAGTGAGAATGGTCATACTTTGTTGTCGTGTACGGTCATAACGGTTGTTTGGAATACCAGCTGATTTTTACCGTCCTTACCGTCCAGTGGGAATCAGCCTTTATGGTGACAATGCCCCGTCGTAAGAGACAGTCGCCATATGGCATCAACGTTTCCAGTTCAGCCAGAAAAGCATGGAAGATGAACCTCGGAGTGGATGCCCCTCCATCTGTGACGAGCCACAAATTGCGAAGGAAAGGCCAGACAATCATGGGAGTGTACTACCGGGAGGCCATCTGGTCAAAGTGGCGAGGCAAGATGTCCGAAGGGGTTAGACTTCTGCACGACAACGTGCCAGCACATTTCACACACGAGACCGTGCACGTCGCGGTGGAACTGGGGTTCAACAAAATACTACCCCGTCTGCTGTATTCACTCGTATCCATGGAAATTTATCGGACTTTCTAAACTACCCCTGTACAATGTGAATAGAGCGTAGAAGTTTTGATGTCGTTAAGAAAATCTCTTTTCTTACTTGTCTTGCAGGCTATGGACAGAAAGCAATATGCGACGCTGGTGGTATTCGCATTCTTTATCATTTTTGTGTAACGTTGCCTCGTTCTCATGAATTTGATAAGCTTTTGAATCTCGCTAGCACTGTTCTCCAGAAGTGCCTTCCACAGAAATCTTTGCCACTGGTTTCTCTGAAAGGGCCGTTTTATTTTCGCATTCCAACAGGGAAAGTGTATCCTTCTACCATTGAATTAAAGAAGAAATCAGGTACAGTATATAAAGTTTTCATACAGAGTCGAGTCACATTATTATACCACCAGCTAACATCCCGAATAACCGCCTTTAGAGGCACGGACAGCAGCTAGACGGTGTCGGAGTGAGTCAATAAGATTCTGGTACGTCTGTTGCCATGCAGACCGTAAAGCATTCGAAAGCGGCTGAAGGGTACTCGGTGGTTGTTCCACAGCACGCAGATGACGATCGAGGTGATCCCAAAGGTTCTCGATTGGGTTGAGGTCTGGGGAATTAGGGGGCCTGGGTAGTACTTGGAACTCTTGGTCGTGTTCCTCAAACCACCTTTGAACAATTGAAGCCGTATGACACGTCACATTGTCTTGCTGGAACGTGCCGTCCCCCTCTGGGAAGACAGTCGCCACGTATGGGTGTACTTGATCTGCAATTATGGATAAATAACCGAATCAGTTGAGAATTAGTGGGCCCAGACAATGCCATGAGAACACTCCCCACATCATGACGCTGCCGCCGCCAGCCTGGATTCGTCCAATTTGCTTGTTCACGGAGGTTTCTCGCCTCACCCGCCAACTTCTGTGGAGCAGAAATCGTGACTCGTCGGAGAAGGCAACCTTTTTCCAGTCAGAAGTGGTCCAGTTTCTGTACTGTTGGGCAAATTGAAGCCGATTTTGGTGATACCTTCGTCAGCATGGGTGCGGTGACCATCCGTCTGCTGCCGAGGCCCATACGTAGCAGGGTACCCTGTAGTGTGGTTTCAGAGACACGTCCGGTAGCACCCTCGTTTGTTTTGAGCGGTAAGTTGGTCCATGTAGCTCTTCAATTGGCCCTCATACACCACTTTAACTACAGCAGCACGAGAACAGTTCACAAACTGCGTGGTTTCCGAAATACTTTCCGATTATCATCCCCTTTTCCAGATCTGATAAATCACGTTTCTTACCCATCACAACAATGAGTGATATGTTCCCAACACGTGACATAGGGGTGGTTGTAAACCCCGAAGAGAAACATAGGGGGTGGTCGTAAAAACGTGACTCGACCCTGTATATGGCATGTGATACGTCATTGGATCAGAAACGACGAGAATAGAAAGAAGACGGAACTCTTTTGCATTTTCTAAATATTATCATCGTCCTCCTCCTTTAAAGGTCTCTCTGAAATCCCTAATGATACGACAAAAAAACATAATCCTCCCAATAATTCAAAAGAAGAGTTTGTTGAAAACGGCGAGGAAGATGATGATGTCGATGAAGACGACAAATGCCTCAAAGAAGAGGATACGCAAAGTGATTCTGAAGAGTCTGAAGATACGGAGGTTGCGATGCCATAGTTATCGTTTCTTATTTTATAAACTTCAAACAGTCTCACGTTCCTGATTTTATAAACTTCAAATCAATTAAATTTTTTTTTAGGATTCTTCTTCGGAATCGGAGGCATCTGTCAGTGCAGAAAGAAACACGTGGAATAAAGAAGAAATCGACAGTTATTCTGCTTACTTCCAAGAATTACAGAGTTCCCTAAGCATATCGGACAATTCTTTTACGTCATTAAAATCACTGAGCAATTCGAGTAAATCGGAGTCTTCTGGTTTTGTTTCTGATGGTGCATATATTTTTTATTTTTTTTTTAAGTTTCATTTCTTTTCTCGAGATACGTGTGTTTTCTAAATTGGGAATTCCCGTTTTATTTTCATTTTCCCCAGGCATACAGCACATGAATTTAAATGGTGAAAACGTTGAGCTGTTGAGCAGATTTATGGTGCATAAAAAGCTGTCGTTCACTACTAAAAGCGTATCAACGTTTATTAAGCTGGCTTATCCCGACATACACTGTGATAAAATATACAAAGAAAGAGAACCGCTTAACAATAAGGATCCCTTTGTGTGCAGGTGAGAGTTTTGCAGTAGGCTAACAAACGGGATAAGAATAGAGGCATGAAGTAGGGCGTGTCTAAAAAGTCCGACTGGTCGCCAACAGGGCACGTGGTACGATCGGCGATCGGTCGGCGGCCGTTTGCTTCCGTTTGTTCGTTCATGGACAGCGCGGTCGTGAGCATTCTGCTTCAAAATGGCGTGGCAGCAAGTTTCCTCATCATTTAAGTTACTACAAATTAAAATTGTGTACACACATAAATTTTCTCGCTCATCGCGACCGATCGTTACTTTATGGACAAGCTGTTTGCGACGGGCTTCGACTGGTCGCACCGGTCGGAGTTTTTAGACACACCCCTAGAGTGCGTAAAGAAATGCAAATGGAAATTTGTTTTGAAGGGTGCTTTTCAGTCAGAAGCTGTTTACAGAGTTAAACAGAATGAAATCCAAAGTGAGATACACCATTAGGGTCAAAATTGTTCACATGATAAGGGATTGTAAACTGAGTACAGTGTCCCTCCACAAGTCGGCAACTTCGAATCCAGGGCCTTGCCTTGTGGATTATTCTGACTTGCGGAATTGCAAGATAAATATTTGTGTCTATTTCATTGCCGTGTTTCGTTCATAATATGTACCGTAATTTTCGGGGTATAATACGCAGGGGGGGGGGAGTTAAAAAAAATCAATACTACTTATTATAAAATGTAAATACGAGGGTGGGCTGAAAAGTAATGCCTCCATGGCTGTAACTTTATTTTTTAACCAATTTTCAAAATTCTTTTTGTATCTGATACTCACATTTCTCCTCTATGTAATGCACTATTCACTTTTCGACATAGTCCCCATCCCTTTCCATGCATCGTATCAACGCGTGACTGGTCGGGTGAACCCGTCGGAGAGGAATTCCGGGGTTGTTGTCGACACCAAGACCGAACGGCAGGTTTCACCTCGTCGTCAGAACGCAACTCATGCCCTTTGGGAAGTGGTGAAAGTCGCAAGGTGCAAAGTCTTTCGTTTTTGAACTGCAGTTTTTCATCTTTGAACTGTAGGCGCTGCAACCCCCTCTGACATGTGGCGATCGTGTGCGGACGGGCGGTATCGTGCTGCAGAAGAGGATCCAAAGCTGCCATTCAATCACAGTGATAGCGATACAAAAGAAAGCAGCTGCCATTTGAATTTTTAATTAATAGGACGTGAATTCATCGATAAATTCATCAATAAATATAAATCAAGGAATACATTGCCACTACTCATTTTATATCGTTGAGAGAAACGATATGAAGTAGGCCTAAAATCGTGGGTAGAAGACTTTTTTTTTTTTTAACTTTTTGGAAAATCTCCCACAGTTACGCCGCGGCGGCTGAAAGGCTGCACACGCCAAAATTTTCACTTTTATTAACAGAAACGCCGCGGCGTTACTGCTGAAAATGAAGGTAGTTAATTTTGAATATTTTATGTGTAATAGTATCACCGATTTAATTTTTGTTGGCAAAAATCCCCAACTGGAAGCCATTGTCTGCCATCTTGGCTTTCAGGAAAAAATTGCCAGCTTGTGGAATTTCCTGACTTGTAGAATACCGACTTGCAGAGGGAGGACTGTACAGTTGAACCTTGTTAATGTACCATAAGTGAAATATGCCGTAATGTCTACTATAATGTGATAAATGTTGATTGTTGTAAGTCAGGGGTTGACTAGTAATTTCATGATTGTTTACAAAACAAATATCTGAAGAGAAAGTGTTTATTATTTCGTTGAATTTCATTCTTTAAATATCATGTGGCCACACTCGTAAGACATTTGCATTGCTTTAACGCATTCATTTCTTGGATTTGTTTAATGGAGCCTGTTATGTTATCAGCAAAATTTGAACCTTTTGGTTTTATGAATTGGGTTGGAAAAAAATGACGTTCATTGATTTGATTATGTTGATTCGAGCCAGCATCTACTAGCCATCCAAGAGTAAAGAGTGGACAAGAAGCATATCTGCCATTGTATATTGTATGAATTTTGTCAGGGTAGCACTTATCCTAACATTACTGCGGCAGTAATTGTCTCGACGTCACAAAAGATATTCGAAGTGGCCTCCTCGATAAGTGCTCATAGTCACATCATGTTCGAGTGTCTCTACATTAGGAATTGGCTCCACTTTCCCAACATTTTTGAAGTACCCCCACAAGTAAACGTCAAGGGAATTTAAGCCCGAAAGATGGTTGCAAACGTTTTGTGGGCGGTGCTGTTTGTCGGGGTACTTTTCTTGGTACATCTATGCTTCTCCACATGTGAAGACTATCTCAACTTATTCTCAACATTAACACCGGACCATGCAAAGCCACACGGTTAGCATCATCCTCGGGCCGGCCGTGATTGTTTATTTCAAAGATATAAGCAAAAAAAAACACGATTGAGAAGGAATGGTTGTTTGCACAGTGCATAAACGTCAATAGAAACAAATTATCCCAGCGGTTGCACAATTTCCCAGTCATCGAATGCTTTGCTCTTGATTTTCTGGCCTCTGGCAATTGATGGGTTGCCGAGACCACGTGCTTCAACAATAACTATTTTAAACTGCTAGCAAACAGTCGACAGTGCATAAGAGGCCTGTTTCCTCTGTTTATCATAGGAAGTCTTCCTGTCGAAAGTGCCCAGTACTAATCAATCATAGGGGCAGTTTCGACAGCAGGATGCAGTAAGATCTCGCACGTTAAAAGTGACTGTAACAAGTTCAAAGATCTGGTTGGAGTTGTTGCTTTCACTTGGAGCATCTCCTGGATGGATAGCCATTCGCCATAAGAAATAGTGTTAAACAAGCACTTACTAACTTCATTCATTTCTACGTGGATGGTATCCAACTGTTAACAGTTGCCTGGATAGATCTGCCATCGTCTATCCAGATCATAGTGAACAGTGGCATTTACATTTTGGACTCGTGTATATATTCTGTGAGTAATGTTTTTTTCCAACCCAACATGAAGATCAGAGAGGTGACATATTGATTGCATATGCAGTCGATAATTTGATCATTTTGATAGTATGGAGTAGAATGAAAAGTAAGGTCTCCGATCGTGTAAAATAAGTTTCCATCAACACACACTCGTGAAAATGGAAATTTATTTTTCAACCGAGTCTCCATTTGTAGTATCTCGCGTCATAGTGGTGAACTCATAATTCGTCATATTAATGAGGAAATCATTCCACTCTATCGCAGATCGTTCGGAAACGTGCAGTTCGGAGATATCGGTCATGGTTATGAATGCTATGAAGTAATGAATTCGAACTATGAAGTACGTGCTACAAGAAAAGAACTGCTAGTGACACACGGCGAGAGGAGACTTTTAGTTTTCATTCAGCCCTACTACAGCGTACTATCGTGTTGTTCATTGTTCGTTATTTATATTGAAATGTCTAAAATGTTGCATGATTTTCTTTAGAACGAGGCTGTTAGAAAATTTAAAACAGTGGATGAATCCTGTTGAATTTCAAAATGTTGTTGCTTATGATTTAGATGAACTTTTGGCAACAACGCCAACAAACCCTTATCAACTGTTAGACAACAACGATGAACAAAGGTGAGTATTATTAAAATATATGGTACTCAAAAGGTGCAATACTAAAATGGAAGTAAATACTAAAACGTAGTGGATTAGCATTACAGAGTGTTGCCGTCTGTTGGAACGAGGATAAAATAAGATGTGAAAGAAAAGGTTGAAAAGATAAAACTATGGTGCCCGGCACGAAAGAAAAAGGAAACCGGCACATGTGTAAATGAATAAAACTCGATCAGCCAATCAGAAATGGATTGGAAACGAGGTATTACTTATACCTGGCATCAGTAGTAAGTAATTCCTTGATTCCTGGCCGTTTCTGATTGGTTGAACGAGTTTTATTCATTTACACATGCGCCAGTTTCCTTTTTCTTTCGTGCCGGGCACTATAGTCCATTTCATTATATAGTACAGACATGTAGAATTGCATTTATTAGAAAAAATCTCAGTAGAAGCTGATGAAAGATTGAAACAGACGCCAGGGATATTTGAAAGAGTGCAGCAGAATTTCATGCGCTGTTGTACATTACGAGGCCTGTGAGAAAAGTATTCGACCTTATTTTTTTTTTGCGAAAACCTGATGGATTTGGATCGCGCGTACTTGCATGAGCCGACCTTGAACCTTTGTGCGTATGCGTGAATTTTTTCCCGCCTCTCAATAGCGTCAGTTGCTGGCAATCAGCATTAGCGGGAGGTAGTGTGTTGTGCTCTCGTCGGTTTTTGATTTGGAGGCTTTCGGTGACGATGCTATGGTTGTACCCGTACACTCAGGATTCGTCACCAGTGATTATGGTGTTCATGAAGTTGGGGTCACTGTTTGCGGAGGCTAGCATGTCCTGTGAGACGTCGACACGAAGTTGCTTTTGCTCCACCGTCAGCAGCTTCGGCATGAATTTCACTGCCACCGAATCTTCCAGATGGTTTCCACCTGGCTGTCGCCCAGTTTCTGGCAAAATTTGATGCAGTAACACTGCTCCAGTCGTTCCGTCATTTTCCTTCAAATCAAAAACCGACGAGAGCACAACACACTACTTCCCTCTAATGCTGATTGCCAGCAACTGACGCTATTGAGAGGCGGGAAAAAATTCACGCATACGCACAAAGGTCCAAGGTCGGCTCATGCAAGCGCGCGCGATCCAAATCCATCAGGTTTTCGCAAAAAGAAAATAAGGTCGGATACTTTTCTCACAGGCCTCGTATGTATTGATACTGTTGGTTGCCACTTGGACTACTTGCTCTGAGCTGCAAGTTGCTTATGGATAAATACAGAGGAGTCTCACCTAAAGTGAACAATAGGCAACTTCTAAAATATAAATCCAGCAGAGTACTTTAAATGGAAGATCCTAACCTAACCTAACCCCCCCTCCCTGTTTTATACCGGGAGCCCCAAAAATGAGTGACGATTTGAAAAATCGATTAATGAAAAACGGAAGATGATAGAAACGGGCGGTTTGCTACGTTCTGCTTAGGAAACCAGGGAATTTTTATTTGCAGCAAGTTTCAAAATTAGTTACAAAGTTTGTCAATAGATACAGATGGCGCTACTATTCTCTACGCATTCCATCCCGTCAGATTGGCATTCTGTACCTCGCTCAGCATTCCAACTGAAGCGTTTGCACGAGCGTCTGCGAATTTTGGTCTGAGACTGCTCCACATTAGCGCTGCAAATTGTTGTTATTTTGAAAACATTGTTTTATAGGTTTTCCCCGTCAGCAGTGCCACCTGTTGACGAACTTTGTAACTAATTTTGAAACTTGGTGCAAATAAATTCCCTGGTTTCCTGAGCAGAACGTACATTTCTATCATCTTCCGTTTTTCAGTAACTGATTTTTCAAATTGTCGCTCATTTTTGGGACACCTGGTGTTAGGTTTGTTACAAAATGACTTCTCGCCATCATGTGTGCTCTGACGTCAACACTTTGTATGAATATTCCGCCGGTGATAAGATTGTTATAAACATGAAAGTATGGAAATGCTGTTTATTGACGAATAAAATAAAAACTCGGCCATTGATTATGATCGTATTCTAATAAAAATTTATTATGCAATCTTTCTATTGTCCTAGGGTTGGCATAAAGGACCCATCCATTAATGGTTTAAAGTTTGAATCTCGGTTTGAAAGTGGGAATTTAAGAAAAGCCGTCCAGGTATTGAAATAATTTTGTTATTGAAACTTTTCCATTTTGAATTTTTTTCTGGCATTCATTCGTGTATCGGAATTTCAACGAAAAGCACCTCCTATTTACCGGGCTTTGCAAAAGTTCTGTTACACTCTTTACATCCCCCAAAAAATGGACTGCTCATGATTTGGATAATCCCATTTCCACAAAAGGATCAAATAATATATTAGAAATTACGCGTTAACCTCTGAGTGATCCTAATGTCCACGACAAAAGCGATGGAAACGAAACGAGTAGAGATCGCCGCTCTCCTGCGCGCGGGCCACACAAAGTCCGAGATTGCCAAGCTCCTCAAAGTCAGCCGGATGACCATCCACAGAGTTGCGGACAGGCTCAAGAATGGGAGAGACCTTAAAGATCAACCTCGTTCAGGTAGAACTCAAGTCGTCAACCGTTTGGCTGTGAGAAAAGCCTTCGAACAAGACCCGACGCTCAAAATGACTTGGCTCGCAAAGAAAAAGAAAATTTCGGTGTCCACAGTGTCCAGAGCGGTCAAAGAAGAAGGTGGAAAGAGCGTGAGGCCTCTGCTGACGGATCGGATACGGGAACGACGTCGGGAGCGCTGTCGCCGTCTTCTCGACGACTTGAAGAGTCATGGCCAGCGAATTGTCGTTTTCTCTGACGAAAAGACCTTCACGGTCGATCCTGTCGTCAACAAGCAAAACGACTGCGTGGTAAGCTTCGGCCAGGACATCTCCAAGGTCCGCTACGTGTCTACAACCAAGCACCCGGCCTCTGTGACGATGCTCGGAATCGTGGCGTCGAATGGCGAGAAAATGCCACCCGTGTGGTTCCCAAGTGGATACCGGCTAACGGCGGCTGATTACAAGGACATCCTGGCCACAAAAGTCCTTCCCTGGGTGAAGAAATGCGGACTACATCTTTCAACAGGACGGTGCCCCTGCCCACATGGCCAACACTGTGCAAAACTGGTTGGGGTCCAACATGACCTTCTGGTTGAAGGGCTTTTGGCCTCCGCAGTCGCCAAACCTCAATCCACTTGACTACAGCGCGTGGGCGCATGTCGAGGGGAAGGCCTGCAAGGTCCGTCACAGCAACGTTGACGAGCTGAA
>JAHWFO010017252.1:0-35298 GCA_023313115.1 Rhysida immarginata
CAGTGTTCGGCTTTCTTCCCCGTGCTCCAAGAGTTTCAGTCGCCGACCAGGGCTTTGCAATAGTAAGTGCGTCGATTATTGTGGGCTGTAAAGCCGTTTTAATAAGAAAAGCATTTACGGAATTAAGTCGCCGGGACATTCACAAGTATAACCAGGTGTGTGGTTTATGGCCTTGCGGAATGCGGGCATACCTTATTAATCATTTTGGTTTCACCATAATCAAGTATAACTAATATGATATGCGTCGCATGAAGAAATAAGCTGTTATTCAATTTACGCAATTACCCGTTCTCATTAAGTTTTTTTTTTATTAGTGTTATTGCTATTCAAAACTTATTCTGAGATACTGTTTTAATTGCTTTATATCTTTGTAGACTTCATGTGACGTTTAACCTACTGAATTGCAACAAGTGAACTCGGAACTTTTTATTTTGTATCCGTACAATATTAAAGCTGTTTTGCCTTAAAAGGTTTTCAAATTTTGTGCTTTAATTCTCTGTGTTGCTTGTAATTTTATAAATATTTGACTTTTCCCGGACTATGAACTTTATCCTGATTGTGGCTATTATCATGTAATTTACTCATTTCTATTTTCTTGCAGTTGGAACTTTTATTTGCGAACGTGTCGCATTATGCTGCGTGTGTTGTTCTTATGAGTGATATAAAATTTACTAGAATGTAAAGCGTTAATTATCTTGTCTGTGCATTTGAATCTTTTTGGAAGTCATACGTTTAAGCACATGTTTCACATTTTGTTTGTTATTTGTTTAAAGTAAATGAAAGTATAAGGTTGGCTTTGTGTAAATGTATTTTAGTGACCGACCCAATCAAGGTGCTATTTTAAGATTGAACCTATACAGGTGTCCGTTGTGTTACGGGTTAAACTTTTAGCTATTAAGCTATTTGCTTATATTACTGTTTCAATTTAAGCCATATTTATGTGAATTTTGTACTACATTTTGGTTGCTTAGACATTAATCTTTTTTGTATACAGTTATTAGCTTCTAAGCTTTGGTTTTGTTTTCTAACTGAAATGTAGTTGTTAAATTATACGCTAGATTAATTTAGTTGCTGTGCCTTTGCTTTCAGGTTAATTATCCTTTAAGTTTGAAAGGAGTTTAAGGCTTGCTTACTAATTATTCTGTTACACAGAAGTGTGGTTAAGATTAATTACTTTGTGTGAAATTGTTTTTGCCCTTTGATTTTGGTGTTTGGCATAGACTGCCTTTGACAGAAGGTGTTTACATTTTTCCTTCTTATTTATCTTTACTTTTATTTATATTTATCAATAAACTTTTCATTAATTATTTTAATCAGTGCACTGTTGCATGTTATTGACTTTTCACTGCGCTGCTCCTAATTTAGCTATAATCACATGTGACACCTAAACTTTATTTGCTGCAGCCTATCGCATCGTTGCTCCAATTCATGACTATTTCGTTCGGCAACGCAGTTAATCTTTGTCACTTGGCGTATCGGTTTTGCAAGGGAAAGAGAGCACCTTTTCTATCCATATTTCTGAACGTTGCCTCTATTTTCCCCTAATGCTACGTGTAACTTTGGACAGCGGAATCCTCCCACGGAGACGACCCATTCTCCTCGACTGACTCTTACAATTTCATATTGTTGTGTCGACTAAATTGTGACTTACCCGACCGATACCTATTCATTTATCTGCATTAAGTGTTAGCAACTTCCCAGTTAATTGTGGTTATTCGTCCTAACAAGTTCGGTCGGCATAAGGAGGTAGATTCCTTAGCCACCTGTATTTCCTCATTGTCGTTCACACCCATTCATCTGCTCACCAAGAGTTTGGTGCAAACCCTCAATATTAAAGACCTAAGGTATAGTGAACATCCTAATCAATTGAAACGACTGGCGAGGAATCGAGAGCACATAGTTTGTGCAAAGATTCGAACGCTTGAATCCCTGAAAGAGAACGGAAACATCCATGGAGTGAGAAAAAACTGAGCGAACCATTAAATTAATAAGAAGTAGAAGGAGAAAACAACATCGAAATATCATATAGAAAATTACTCCTCACTAACACAATGGAATACGGAATATATCACACTCAATAAAATGGTTTCGGAACAAGTAACTAAATCCAACAACTTTTATATTTCTCTTTATATATTCTTTTTTTTTTAATTCATAATTAACGTCATTTCCGAAAAGTTTTAATTTTTATTTCTATGCTGATGATAATGCCATCATGACATCGCGCGCCAGCCATCTCACTCGTCTAGCAGAACGCCATGAAGAAATTTGAAGATTAGTTTAATTGCTGGAGGCTGAAACTTAACGTCGGGAAATGTAAAACTGTGTACGTTAACAAAACAGCTAAAGCATCCCCCGGATTCTCTTGTTCTATTCCGTAAAAACTCGAATGGGTTGATAACTACAAATACCTTGGCGTTATCATCGACTCAAGAACCTCCTGGAACCATCACGTGACTTACGCTCTGAACAAAGCGAAGAGGACTAAGTGAGCTCCAGTCATTCCAGAATGTTACCCTGAGGACCACTGCCCAGCTTGGAAAAAGGGCAGTGAGAAATTAATACATCCAGTCAGATTTACGGGTGAACGTTTCTGTAATTTTTGCAACACTTTCATTTGATGATGGCCTATCCGGGATCCATGTGGTGCAACACGCTTCCTGTTGCTTCAACTTGTTTTAGGAATATAACGATCTCTTATCAGGTGGGTCTTAATTTTAATCGGAATTTTTAATGCTTTCCGCTCCGGAGTTGCCATTTTGAATAAAGTGCGCTACCGCGTTGCATGCTGGGATCTGTCACGTAATGAAAGCAGCTAAAAACTTTGAGAGCTTCTATTTTCATTATTGCAAACTGCGTCGACATGGCATTTATAGTTATAACATACTTATTTTATAGTACCAATAATATATGCTCACATTGTGTATAAAAAAATATGTACTTAAAGCATGTACTGTTGATTATTTTGTGATTTGTTTTTGGGCCATTATCCCGTTCTCCTTTACATTCAGGATCTGATACATTATTCACAAGCATGTCCTTAATCATACACATCCCCTAGCACATCTCTCAAACATGCTCATACAATATCATTCACCGAGCCATGCTATTGAATGTATTTAAAATAGGCATAAACTTTTGAAGTTCGATTTTGGTAATGATAGCTTGCTCATTCTCAACTGGTTAGTATCTCTAATGATAGTCTTTAAAATAAAATAAGAACTGACCATAAAAAAAGATGAACGATTTCCTCGATGCAATACAAATTTGATTATGACCTTTGGTTATGATTTATTGCACGTGCGCGTACAGAAAGCACGTAAAATGATGCTATTATATCTGCATTGTTGTGTTTCATTCGAAAGTAGTAAATGTCATGAAAAAATGCCTCCGAAATTCGGACCTTACGGACCTAAGTACAACCCTTCCCGACGCGAATTATAGCTATTCTGCAATAATTAGCGCATGTGTAACAAGAAATTTCTCTGTTTCGAAGAAAGGCATATCGGTAGTACTGAATGGAAAAGGAAATCTTAGGAAAGGTTAATTCCATCTGACCAGAAACAGCAAACTTCTCGAGTCCCACAAGCCGAACACCACAGGTCATTCAAAAGGCCAGGCTGCTTGTCCAGTGTGAAAACTAGCAACCCAAAAAGGGATAAACACTACAGAAACTTCAGGGGCTACCGCAAATAAAATACTAATCAAAAATATGCAACTGGAAAAGCTTCACAAGATTCGTGTTCATAAGCTGCTGCCACGACAAGTCGCAGAAAGGAAGAGCAACTGTCGAAGGTTCTATGAGGGTTACCTCGCAGCAGAACGATGGAAGTAAGTTGTCACTTGGGATGAAGCCTACGTCTACCTCAACGAATGTAACAAACCTCGCGCGATTTTCTGCCGTCCACGTGGACAGAAGTCATATCAAAAGTGGTCTAAGGAATGTAAGAATTTATGAAACTTTTTCAAAAGGATTTATGGTGATTGCAGGATACACGAATAACAGCAAGCTCACAATCAAAAGAGTGTCCGGGAAGGCTAAGGTTAACTCTTTTTACTATCAGCAGCATGTTCTCAGTCCAATTTTCCACAAAGAAATCCACGCACTGTATAGATAGGAAAAAGGCAAAGTTTGGCTGCACCAAGATAAAGCCTCCAGCCTTACGTCTAACTCGACCATTCAGTTTATGTTAGATTTGGAAGATGAAACTGGAATTCATGTTTTACCCTTTCATGATATCCTAGATGTATCCCCGATGGATTTCTTTTGATTTGGATTATCGAAACGGGTCCTTGATCGACGCCGTCCAACAACCATTGAGGATCTCTGGAAAGCCTCCAAATAAGAATGGAATAACATGAGCCTCACAGTTCTGCAGACATGTCTTCTACATTGGAAGTTACGGTGCAGGGTAATAGTCCACAATCAGGGCCACCGAACAAAAACTTCATAAACATTATTCTTTCAAAAGAATAATAAAATCACCTGTTCGCTTTGATAATACAAACATTTTTTGAAAATAGGCCCCCAACGAGAATTTTCCACAAGGCCAGCTTTTTCTTGGGCATCCCTGTTTGAAATATATGCACCCAAAGGTAACACTGTGCATCGTATCCAACCAATACCGCCTAGAGAGAAAGCCTGCTCACGGAAAAATCTTACATTGTTACATCAACTACGGTAGTGACAATTTCAGGCATATTATTGGTTGAAATATGATTAACAATACCCTACCGTATATGATGTAACAATGCATGACGTTTTCGCGCTCAGACTTTGAGTAGAGGCAACCAACGCCACCTAAAAAACAAAGCCTTCTCACTGCCTGTGGACTGCGTCATCAAACCAGAGCTGACAATCCAACTTTCATTGTTTACAACAAACGAAAACACGCTGATTACAACAGGTACTTTTTCGTTTGTTGTAAACAATGAAAGTTGAATTGTCAGCCCAGGTGTGATGACGCAATGACCAGGCTTTGATTTTTAGGTGGCGTTGGTTGATCCAACTCTCTGGTGAAGAAAGGTTTTATTTCCGTAAACTTTCTCCTCCAAATCGTTACCATAGATCATAATCAACCTTTTGTATAAATACTTATATTATTTTTTAAAATTATAATTGTTAAAATTATGCATTACGCTGTTGTTAATGACCATTAATTAATAGTTCACTAATAATATAATTACTAAAACTACATTCAAGCTTATTTTTTATTTCCCCACGAGAAAGAAGTGAAATATTTTATTAATTATGCTTACATCAACGCAGGCCAATCCTATTCCACAAAGAAATTTGTAGTTCTGAAAGAATAAAAACGTGCATTTTAAAAAACAAGAAGTTATTACTTCATTTTATAGGCAATATAAATTTCCTAAGAATAAAATTTTTAAAAATTTTAAAATAAAATACTTCAGTATTAATGATGGTCAAGTATTAAAAAACAACTTTACCTAGGGGCCGTCAACAACTTATATAAGGCTTGAAGGGAGAAAGGGAGGGGGGGGGGGTTGGACAGCATTACGCAACGTTACATTGGAGTATGGCTAGGGTCACACTGGCGTTAAACGCCACGTAAATACGCCGACGTAACGACGTCGCCAAGCGAAGCACCATGCTATTTACCGGAAGTGACATCACTGGCGTCGTTACGTTTTACGCCAGTGTGACCCAGGCCTATGGGAGAATTAGGTCCAGCATTACATTACGCTTCTTTGAGGCTAAATTTGTCGGATGATTAATTTTTTTCCAGGAAAGAACCAAGTAGAGTTTATATAACCATTTACACATCTCAGTTAGTTTAATTGGTTTTCTAACTTTTATTTAAATATGGAAATATTGTTACCATGATCCACAAGTGTCAGCATAGAAACCACACAAGCATAGAAACCATACCAGACTGTGTGAAGAGGCTTGACAATGACCATTTCTGGTTTTTGCTGCCCCAAATCCGATGATTTCGCGCCAAAAAATTTCAAGAAAAATAAACAGACTCCATAAATAAGGTTCCTTTGGGCCCCTGCGCAAAAAAAAAACAGACTCCGCCGGTAGACGATTTATTCAACCAACAGATTACCAAGACCCACTGAAGCACACTGTAATTTATAAGGTTTTTGGGTTACAATCAGGGGCTACATCTCCACCCCCATCTCAGGGGTCGAAAATTGCAAAAAAAGAACTGTGTGATATGATTTTCTATTTATTTTGGTTGACCAAATCTTGTAAGACGCCCGATATTTTATCTAACGCTTTCCTAGGGGCAGTAGCCGGGAAAAGGTGGAAAAATATTTTGTACTCTTATAGCAAGCTTCTTAAGTACCTCTTCCCTCAAGAAGAATTTTCAACTATGCTATTGGTTTCAATAGAGGAGCTTAAAATAACATTACAGTTTCATGATTCTGGAGCATTAAAACTATAATTTTATGATAAATACCTTAATAAACATGAGGAGGAAAATGTTTTGCATGTTATTAAATATCCGTACATTTCGTCCATTCCTTGCCGTTCAGTTTTTTTGGCATGTTGAGGCATTTGTGTGTTTTGATTTAGTAAATTTGATTCCTCAACGTTTAGTTATTAAATAGCGGAAGAATGGCGCTACTTATTGGTTTACAATGTCCGTCTGTCCGTCCGTCCATCCTGTATGTATATGATTTTACACCCATGCTCGAATTCTCACAAAAAAAGTAGTTGTCATGACTATGCCTCAACTCTCGTATTAAAAATAACTTCAGGGAAAACGGACAACATCAGTTCTCCCTCTTCCCTGATAACATATTGAAGCCCGGGTCCCACAAAACTTTCTCGAGTCCGTCGATTCATGAACTCAAATCTTGCCGTGTTTTCCAGACAAGTGTGAATATAACACTCATGAGAAAGATGCGAATATGAATTTGAAGTTGACACGTCCAAAAATTAACAACAATAATAAGATAATAAAATTTATTGTGAAAAATAGAAGGAAAAATTCCGCGACCTGATTTGAACCAGGAACCACGAGTATCAGAGTTAATGCTCCAACTACGTTTTAAAGGGGACTGGCGTGACGCTCCCGGAATTTTTCCTTCCATTTTTCCAATAACATCATTACGTTGTGCTTAGTACATTAACGCCAGTTTTCATTTATTAATTTCTTAAGTGGGTTTATCAGTTTTCTGATGGTTTGGAAAGAAGGAATTCCCGATCTGCGAGTCAGATGCTCGCCTATCATCGGGCTTCCATCCTGACTACCTTGTAGTCTTCAGGACACTAAGAGATAACCTTACTGTAACAAGTCCACGATATTGGTAGAGTCGACGAGCGTGATATTTGTGGTTCTTGCTTCGAATCCAGGTCGCAGAATTTTCCCTTCCATTTACACCAATAATAAGGTGCGTTGCATAAATAGAAATTCGTCTAATTTTTTCATGATTTCCATGCAATATGTAAGCGAACAATGAAGCCAATGAACGTATGACTGCCATGCATTGTTTATTATATATTCCTGCAATACGAGAGGCGCTGTACGGTGGTAGCGTCAGACCTTCTCCACCTCCCAGGGCCTCACACTTTACTCAACGATGGACGACTTGCTGGATGACGCTTTATAGAATTCCTCCTTTTGGCTGTTGAGGAATTGCTACACTTCGAAGATATCCTCGTCTTCGTCTTGAAAATGCCGTCGACGAAGCGGGTTCTTCAGGCGAGGAAGAGGGAGAAGTCGCTTGGGGCCAGGTCGGGTGAATACAGCGGATGGTGCAGAATTTCGAACCCCAGCTCCGCCGCAACGCGCATGGTCTCATGTGCGGAATGTGCTGGCGCATTGTCATGCAGAAGACTTACCCCTTTGGAAAACTTGTCTCGCCGCTTTGATTTGATGGTCTCTCATAACTTCCGCAGGAGATCCCGGTAGTCTGAAGGGACTATAGCCTCCACTTGTTTCACAATTTGTGGCTCGTCACAGATGGAGGAGCGTCCTATCCGAAGTTCGTCTTCCAGGCTTGTCTTGTCGCACTGGAGACGTCGACGCCACATGCCGACTGTCTCCTATGATGGGGCATTGTCACCATAAACGGCCACTAGCTCCTCATGGATTTGTTCGGTGTTGTTCCCCTTCAAATGCAGGAACCTTATGACGGCTCGCACTTCCAATTTTCCGACGGATGCCCCACAGCATCGCTCTTCGACGCTCTAGCGGCGTTTTGCCGTACTCCACCAAACGCCGCTTTGTATCCTCCAGCAGTAGGAGAATGTCGCTGCCCAGTGACAGCACACATTTTCAAAAACGATCGTTTTAGATTGTAATGATTTTATGACCGCCTCTGGTATAACAGTGATTACATTGGCCAACACACATTTTGATACCCGCGATTTTTAAGCGTTTCTAGGTAATTTTGGCACGTTAAATTCAAAAACACTATCAGATTTGATATATCCGATCTGGTGTTTGAGCTCCGGTATATGTGCTGTTGTTGATTGAAACGTTTAGAATTTGCTAAAACTCCTTCAAAATAATTGTTGTTTGTTTCTGCTATTGTATGTTGTGTTTCGTCAGACGTTGATTTTTCTATAACATCCTCTGTGAGCATAGGCAGACTACTGAATGTGGAAACCGGCATTTCTTTAGAATGCGTTAGAGGCATCCTCACTGGATCAGTATATATCCATTGGTGTCGGTCGTTGCGATTGATGCCTTTGATGTTTACGAGAAAAAAATAACAGTCATCGTCATGATTGTTTGGTTCCATATAAACCATTGGTATACCAATCTTTAGACACTCGCCCAAGCAGGGGGAACAACTGACAACATATGTCGATTTTGATTCCGAACTGTGATCAAATGACTTACCCGTTGCAGTTTCCTCAAGGAGAAGAAGGCTGGAAGATGAAATTCAGGAGCACTGAAACGACGAAAGTCACCACGTTAGCCTTCTACTCCTACAAACTGCACGAAGGCCAGGACTGTTTAATCCGGTGTTGCACGCGGGGAAACTTACTCAACAGTATATTGTGGACGCGTTTTAAAAATTGAAGGAGACCGGCTACAATGTGTGAAAGAAAATCAGAAGACTTTGAGAGTGGAGGCTACCTACTTGGCTTAATGGATTTCGTTCACAAGAAGACTGATAACTTTAATATGAAAGTAGGAAAGGTCTGTGCTCTACCTACGCCATTTACCGGGAGCAAACGCGCATTGCAGCAAAACTACCAGGATGCAATGGCCATGGAGCCCAAGTTCGGGAAACCAGATCTTTTCATCACATTTACATGCAATCCAAATTGGACTGAAATAAAAGAACAGCTGGCTCCATACAAAACTTCGAATAGACCCGACATTGTCGCGACAGTCTTTGGTTGAAATTGAGGGCATTTGTCGACAACCTGACTAAAACCAATTTGCCGCATAGGCCTACATCACATTTCTTGTATATTTGCTATATTTTTTAGTACAACACTATAAATATACAAAATTTCAGGTTCCTAGGTCGTTCCGTTCAAATGTTATCGCTTCAATTGTATTTGGGGCCTCGGGCCCTAGAGGCTTATATCACTTTTCTTATATATTGGTTTTATTTTTTTAGAGCCGCACTAAAAATTTACGAAATTTCAGGATTTTTGCCCTCTTTGTTCAAAAGATAAAAAAGGAACCATAAAATTTATACAAGTGGCGCCTCTGTATCCCCGGGCCACCCAAGAGGATTCGCTATATTTTTTCACCGTCCTCTGTATAAAGCCTACGTGTGTAGAAAATTTCAAGCCTCTAGATCAATCCTTTCAAAAGTTATGGCGTGTGACATACATGTTACATACATCTGTACCGTCGTTAATAAGGTTTTAGATGATGCTAAACCCTTAAAAAAGGCTAGATGTTTCTCTCAACTACGCCTACTTGTCAAAACCATGTTTTTGTTTTTTTTTACAAAACGCAACATGTTTTTACTACTAATTATTTATTTATTTAATTAAAGTAGAACATTCGCAAAAATATGCAATAACTCGCACTATAACTCACGATAAATCGATATTAGAATGCCATTGAATATTCATTACTGTATTTCATTTATCATGCTGTATTTCAAAAACTAGTTACTACGACAAAAATGCTGTATTTTTAGATTCAGCACGTCAAAGATATCCCAAATCAGTTTTTGCTTTTTCGGCACCAGCAAAATTTTTGTTTTTCTTTGGGCTGTGTTATTTGAAAAATAAAATTAATAACTCTCGTTTTATAATTTTGCCTATTGCAAAAATATAAATCCACATTTTCTAGTAGCTTATAAAACAACCGGATTTGGAAATAAATTTTAAAATGCGATCTGGCATATTCTATTAACTTTCTCATGACATAAAATTCAATTGTTCTCCAGCTGGTTACAATTGCTTGCTTCAAGTGTTGCGTTCCCCCACCCCCGCAAACGGTCAATTTCCCACTCTAGTATAAGACTAACAACTGTCGGGGGGCGCTAGGGTTCGGGACCAAACTCAGAGAAGAAAACCTGGTACTGCGATATTATTATTCAGATTAAATTAATTCGATATAACCTTTTATACAACAATCTCATTTACATATTCCTCTTATCTTATTTCTTTAAATACAATATTAACTGGACTAAGGGCCCTTGTCACTACTTTCTATATACTAAAAACTACATTCAAAAACACTTCAAATATACATTACATGACTATCCAATAAAAATATCTTGCCCGGGAACTTAACCACCGGCACACCTATATTTTATAATTAATTCAACCTACATTCGGGAATCCATGCCCGCTGGCATCGCCACAGTGAAATTAGGAGTTTTAGGTTCAACTGCAACACGTTTGCATACGCGCTATACCCCCGAATCATGTATTCCTAATAACCCTTCACGATTATAAGCGCTAGTTGCCTCCTTTCAATTGCAAGACTAGGGGGGAGGAGCTGTAACCCCTCTTGGTGGGTATGCGATAATGCTAACGCGTCTGCAATGACTGAACTTCGAGTAACTATACTACTCATATGGCCTAGATGGAGACCATGAGCATTTAATTATAGGGTTACTCAACAACTCCTCTACACCGTTTACGCGACCCGTTTTACAATGTTAGGTTGCCTTTAATTTAGATAGGGTGCTTAACCGGGACACTACAACTTAAATTACATACAAATTATAGTCAGCCGTGAACGGTATAATATTCCCTCTATACAGCGGATTTCTTGACAAGTTATAAACTCAGGGGAGTGATGACTGCTCCCCGCGAACACGATTGCGACGCCGACACTTGTTGCCAATTCCAGTCCATGCCATTGGTGGGAGGACCAATGCCATTGCTGTTAATGTTTCAGAGTGGCTTTACTTAAATAATCATTGTACTATTGCAGAATATGTAATAAGCAATCCATGGTCATATGTTCATTTGCATTATTGTTCGATTACATATTGCATGGAAATCATGATAAAACTAGTGGCTTTATATTAATGCAACGCACCTTATAATCAAAAAAACTTTTACCTTACAAGTGAGTTGATAAATGGCGAAAGTAAAAGCAATGATTCCATTAACTGGTATTATACTCATCCATGGTAAGAACAAAACGGGCAGTTGCTAAAAACAATAAAAAAATAATTTTAAAGAATAATAAATAGTTAGATTTGATTTTATTACTTAAAGAATATTATTATACTCTAAAAACACTTGTTAATTAAAATATGTGCTCAGTAATTCTGTTTCAATTACGTTTGCTATTTCTTTGCATAATAGATAAATTTTATGAAAATATTCTCCACATCACTATTTGTCTTTAAGATTAAAAGCAGAAAGTAGCAACAGCAACAGACTCCATCCAGAAATAAACAGAAAGAACCGTACATAACTGAGGTAGACTGCAGAAATCGGTACTTTATTGCTAGGTGCTTTTTTTGCTTTAAGTTTCTTTTTCTTTACATAATCTAAAATTTCATAAATTTTCAATTTGTATACAAATTAATTCCTAGATAAGTATAATAAAGTATAATAAAAATAATGTGTAAAAAAAAAGTGTTATTTATTTATTTTCTCTTTAAGTTATCTAAATTACTGAAAAGACACGAAAATAATAAATATTAACTGGAATTAGGTTTGGTTTGGTTTGTTTGGTATTAACGTCCTTTTCAACTGCTGTGGTCATTTCAGGACGGCGTTATAGGGGCCGCAAATTTTGCCTCGCAAGGGTTCTTTAACGTGCAGCCGGCAAACGACTACACGGGACCAACGGCTTTACTTCCCTTCCGAAGGAAGTGCGTGATCTCAGGATTTCCCCCTGAAAAATCCTCGTCGTCCTCGGCCGGGATCGAACCCGCGTACTCGGGCGTCAGAGGCGATCACGCTACCGCTGAGCCACCGAGGCCGATTAACTGGAATTAATGCTACAAACAATACGTACAGATATTGTGGGCGTGGGGAGGGGGGATAGAAAAAAATAATTTAAAGAAAATTCAACTCGTGTAAAGATATTGAGAAAAAAGATATAAAAGCTTTTTTTTCCAATAAAATCCTTACTGAAAAGATATTTAATAGAAATGTGTCTCTGAGAAAATATTAACATTTTCTTTAATTAACTATATATATACACACAACTGTATGTATTATTAACCATATTATTTCTGAGTTAGTTGTTAATTGACGTGGAAGTAAACAAATGAGTTTTGTAAGTTTATACCCCTAGAGCACTATAATAGCACTATGAAGAGTCTATTATAGTGCTCTATTTAACCCCTATAACTAGCGCCCTCATGCAGCATTTAGCTGACAAATTCCGGGTAAGGCTAACTTGACCTATTTCATGTTATGCTAGCTATTTCAACTGCGATGGGCAGGCCTGAAATAATAATAGCAGGCACTGGCACTGCTCATGCTTTTCTGATGCCTGCGGAGGTTGCGAAGAGGGAAAAAATATCTAGAATCGTTCACAAGCAGTGTTGCAATTTAGCAGGGGTGTGTCCAATTTAAAAGCTCATTTTCATTGTTTTGTGCATTATACGTTATTCAACGAAGTAGTATAATATGTTGTTTATTAATGAATGATTTGATGCTTATTTATAAATGGAGAAGATAAAATAATAAATAATAAGAATAAATAATTACAAGTTCACTAATGAATAATGATGAGAGTTTTTGAAGAGACTTATAAATGAATGGTAGATGGTTGATGTGCATTGTTTAATTTTTATTAAAAATGTCCAACAAAAGACAAGTGCATGAAAATAAAGGCTAAATTGGCAATACTGCTCACAAATGATTATAACGATCAAAGTCTTCTATTGTTACGTCGTTATGTTGGCTCCCGAGGCCAACGAGAAATACAAGGCCCTGACCGTAACCACCGAGAGAGAGAAGGCCTCTGCGATGAAATGTAATATATTGTTACATCATCATATTTAGGGCATTGTTATTCGTATTTCTACCAATAATAAGCCATAAATTTGCCCTAACTATGATGATGTAACAATGTATTACTTTTCATCGCAGAGGCGGTTACGCCCTCTCTCTCTCGGTAGTTACGCCCTGACGCGGAAATCACCTGACCATAGCAGTCCGACCAATGACGTATATTAAAGATAGACTCCGAATCCTATTGTTAACAGCGGCAAAAAGTGAAGCAAATTGAGCTATGATAGTTCTGGGCAGGAGTGAGCCGTGGAGTATTTAGCTGTCTGGCTGCTTTGTTTTTGAAGATTTTGGACCCGAGGAATTATTAATTCAAAACCATTATTCAAAATTGTTCTGCGTACAACTGTACAAACATACAAGAAAATGAATCAGGAATCATTTTCCACAAAAATAAATCAAAAATACTAACTAAAAAGAAAATACGTTACTGAAAGACAATCGAACGAAATTGAAATTGAAACCATGATCGAAACATTGTTTATAAAATATAATAAAATACTTCAAGTACAAAGTAAACGAAAAGATAAACTTATCACTCCGTGATCGACGTGTGAAAGAATTATTAATCAGCTACTCTCGTGTTTAGCCATGTGTTTTGCATCATCTTCACTCACTTTCAGCCATGACAGTTCTGGGCATGGAGCTTCCCAATTTGCTTCAAGTTACAACAATAGGATTCGGAGTCTATCTTTAATATACGTCATTGAGTCCGACCAATAATCAAACTTTCATTGTTTTCAACAAACGAAAAAAATACTGATTGTTAAAAAGCAAGATGCAAACAATGATAGTTACACTGTTACTCGGACTTCTATGGTCAAGTGACTTTTCCGCGTCCGGGCCTGTCTTTCTAGTTGGCTTTGGTTGACTCCGAGGCCAACGAGAGGCAGGCCAGGGCACTCAAAAATCAACTGACCATCGGGGTCCAGGCAACAATCCATCCTTCATTGTTTCAACAAACGAAAAATTACTGATTGTTAAAATCCATGATGGAGACAATGAAGGATGCATTGTTTCCCGGATCCCGATGATCAAGTGACTTTTGAGCAATACCGCCTAGAGAGAAAGCCTGCTCACGGAAAAACCTCACGGTCACAGTTAGTGGTTATCATTCAATGAAAGCACGCTAATTACATTATAGAAGGATCTTACAATGTAACTATGCTAACACTTTAAGATTTGGAAACTTTTTCGAGAAGTAATAGCCGCCACTTTGAAATAAGAACTCAGCCCGGTTAAATGCCGCCCATGTTGTCAGGCGGAATTTTGCTGAAGCTGCGGTGCTGCGATCGAAGTCGCTCGTGCGAAAGCGTTTATCAATGCTCGCTAATGCTGGAAACACACATCTTACTTTCCATTAATTAGTATTTAATTTGCTTAATATCGTGTACAAGATCATAGGTGAGAGTAGGATAAGATACTTTTTATGTCATTAATAAGGTCTTCCGGCTCTGTTTTTTCACGTGACATCGCCACTTGATTTTACTGGCATTCTGTTTATCGTCAATTGCTGGCTGGCATTCTTTTCAATTTTCAAAAGGAAATGGAATATCATTCTTTTCTATTGGAACACAGGAAATCAGCACATTAGTATTTTTGCTCAGGCAGAAAGGATATTTTAGTCAGAGTTACGTGCTCATGTATATTCTTCACATGAATTCTACTTTCATTGCAAACACTTTGGTGGATTAATATTGAACAAAAGAATGAAAAGAGAGGCAACTTTGAATTCAATGTCGAGGCCAGCATCCAGGATATTCTTGAGAATTAAGAAACTCGATTGGAAATCTTGTTGCATCTTCATGTTCAAGGTTCTTGTCCATTGTTTTTGTACAGACATTGCTAGTATTAAGAAGCTGGTCTATAATTTGTTAATTAATTAGGTTGACTCAGTCATTTTTAAGTGATGTTCCCTCTCGCATTAAAATAGTGACGTTGTTGCCAATTTATAATTTTGTTAAATGTCTTGAAATACCTTATCTTTTAGCTGGTCTGGATTTTGAGCCAATACAGAAAAATTTGGCAGAAAAACAATGTTTCCCTTTACCTCTTGCCCGAGTTTCCTTTCGGCAATCTCCAGGAGTTTGTCTGAAAAAATCTTTGTTTGCGGTTCATTGGTGAAAGTACTCGTATGTTTCTCCTGAGCCTCAAAATGAACACTTTACGGAAAGTATAGATTTCTTAAGGCAAACATTTAACCTTTCCCGGACTGTATTAAAGCATCATGCACAGATTAAAGCCCGTCGGCTTCGTAATTGTATAGATTACCGCGTATATTCAGCAGACAATATTTTCTGATTTTATATTGTAATTTTATCATTTCTTTCTTTTCTTATTGCATATTTGCTTAATGCACAGTAATACAGTGAAGTATTAGGAATTGCAATCATTTGTTGATATTTGTCACGCATAAGTTATGAGCGCAGTGGAAATAAAGATTCTTAATTCTAAAGAACGACACAGAGCATAACTTTAGGTAATAAAGATAAGTGATTAAATTTATTCATTAAATTATTGCTTATGAATACAAAGAATTTGGAATAGCTGAAGGGAATCAAATTGCAGTCCCTCTGATTACTTACTTACTTACTTTTCAAACCCGCTTATCCGTTAGGGTCGCGGGGGGCAGCAGCCCTATGGAGGATCTCCAGCGATCGCGATCTTCCGCCATCAGGCGCATGTCCTCCCTGGTAATATCCAAGCGACTCGAACCCAGATTCTCCATGTAGTCTAGCCACCTGGTTCTAGGCCGACCCCTTGGTCTCTTACCCACCGGCTTGGAAAATAACAACTGCCTAGGAAGATTAGTTTGCGGCATCCGTATCACGTGGCCATGCCAGCGCAACTGAGATCTCTCAATGCGGAGAAGTAGTGGCTCAACACCTAAAGATTCCCTTATTGTGCTGCTGTACACTCTATCTAGTAGGGTAACACCTGCCACACCTCTCAGAAACCTCATTTCGGCCGCTTACTTTATTGATTTGAAGGGAACTTCTCGAAACATTCGTACTAGTTTGACTTTTTTTGCAATTACAGCGCCATCTACGAAAGATGATAAAAACAAATTGGGTAAAATTAATGTATTTTTTTCGTAGAGTAATGTAATTTGAAATTTCAAAGTTTCCCCCCATCCCACCCCATGAGAGTAGTATTTCTTTTTTTGACAAACATTTGAAAAACGTTTGACAAGTAGAATTTCTTTTTTTGACAAGACGTGTATTTTTCGAGATATTAGACCGTTCCGGCAGTTTTTATTCACCAGTATATAATCAAGGTACTTACTTTTTTAATTCCAATGGCGAAACAAATGATAAATATTTCAGTTACCAGAGTATCTTTCAATATGGCTGCACTGATGATCCTTGCTGGAATGGTAGCTAAAAATAAAGGAATAGATTACCATACAGCGGATTCTTTATTTTTATGGTCGTAACAAGGATTGAAGAAGATGAAAAGAATGAGTATAAGAATGAGATAAGTATAATGAGGAACTATTGAAAAGATGAGCTGGAACTGCAATAAACTGTTAAAACTATATGTTTAATATAGGTTTAAAATTATTATACTATTAGCGTAAACAAGCATCACTTCCGCAGAGATAGTTTTATTCTGGAAGTATATATGGTATCAAAAATACCCAAAGTTTTTGTTGCTCTCTTTTTTTTAATTATTAGTGAAATATATCAAATACTACAGAACTGGATTTGAATATTTCACTGAGTGAATAAAGCATTATAGATAGTGATGATGGTAATGTTTAATTGCGCAAAGAGGAACATCCCCAGTCCAAACTCTAACAATAAATAGCAGGATATCTAAGCCTCCTAGAATTCTTTTTAAAGGATTTTTCAACCACAGTTTCTGGTGATCCTTCTTATTACGAGGGGCGTTCAAATTTGACCTGGACTTTATTTTTTGTAGATTTCATTGTTGTAAAAATCTAAACTTTCATTGTTGGAATGGCAACTACCCCCTGTCATCCAAATACAGCACGATTTATCCGTTTGCCATGACAACCGAGCGTTTGTTTAAAAAAATGGCGGACAGCGATGTGTCGACCAAAGTGGAACGATGAATAAACATCAAGTTTCTCTGAAATTCATCAGAGACTTCGAAGACCGTTCACTGAGTTATGTTTGTCTCGATCATCCATCTTTGTTTGGTGCCAAAAGTTTGAAGGAGGGCGAGAATCTCTCGGCAATGAACCTCATAAGGCAAGGTCAGTAACTGCTGTCAATGATAGCATCATCGCACGAACAAATGAGCTGATCAGGGACAACAGGAGGATTCATGTCCGAGAATTGACTTCAATACTGAACATCAGCACTGACACGAGTCGAGAACATCATCCACGATAAGCTGAAATTCAACAAGATCTGTGCCAGATGGGTCCCTAAGCAACTCTCCGAGGATCACAAAACCACTCGGGTGAAATGTGTGTTCCATGCTGCTGCAGCGATATGACAGGGAAGATGACAGCTTCCTAAGGCCTGTTGTAGCCACCGACGAGACGTGGATTCATCACCATACTCCTGAAAGCAATAGACCAATGTTGGATCTTCAAAGAGTTTCAGCGAGCGAATAGTTCAGCAAGTTGCATAGCTTGGCTAAAGGAGCTAACCCCCTAGTCGTGTATTATTGTATTGTGCATTACGTAGACCATCAAATTGAAGTTCTGCAAAGCGTCGCCTAATCTTATGGTCAGTTAAATCCTGTTTTCCATTGTACGAGATAGATTAAGGGTGTGACTGTATGAATGAGGTTTTCATTCATCGTAAAGTCAAGATTGTTGGATGGGATTTTGAGCTCTGTGACGGTTTAAGAGCCTTTTCATTGCCTCTTATTGTGTCTGAAGAGATCTTAAAAGTTGCGTGATACCGAATAATATAGCTGATCAATAACACTCTTTAATAGCTTTCGTGCATCTTGTACACGACGGTTTGTTTCAAAGAAAACTACTCATCTAGGCTCAGATAGCTGTGGCTGTTAAGGCTCAGGACCTTCCGCAAAGTTTTTGGACCTAAACTTATTAAACGTATATGTGACGTTAAACATAGCATCATGAATTCGGCGCTACATCTAGGGCGATGTTCTGTACCCCGACAGTGTTTAACAAATCCGAGTGGAAGCACTTCTCCAATAACACTCAGGCTGTTATTCGTGCAAGAACAGTACAGGCAACTCTGTTGGGTGTCCTCTTTATATACAGTGTTACAGGAAAAGTCGACCTAGATATTTAAGGTCGTTATTATTTAGGTCGTTGCCGATAGATTTAACCCTATAACCTACTATCCTAAAGTAACGGTTTTCTAGATATGTGACTTTTAAATTAAAAGAAAAAAATAACATTTTTTGTTCTAATTTCAACTTTTTTTTTTAATTTCCAGACTCTAGGGTCCAGTTTTTGCTGTTTTTACGTAGGGGGTACGCCAGTTTATAAAAATAAATAATAAAACTTGTGTGACATATTGGTTCTGTTGATTAAAATGTTTATCTCCCTTTCTACGATTTGGGTGCCGTTGTGATACCCTCCTCCTTTTTATAAATCAGATAGCTCAATCTCAGGCAACTCCCAATACAAAATTCCACTAAGTAATCAACAGCCAATGTGTCGGGGTCGAAAAGGAAAACTTTTCTTTAAGGGTGAAATATTAGAGTGTTAGAGTCACAACAAAATCAAAGTGTTAGAGTCACAACAAAATCAATCTTTATTTCAAGAAAAATATTTATTGGAGAAAAGTAATGAATGTAAATTGACCTTAACTTCTAAAGATTAATTAACTATTCAAAAATTGACTATATTAAAGATTCAAGATAATAGTAAAATGCAGCTGCTTGATTTAATTGTGATAATAAAAAAAAAGCGTATATTATTCTTATTTAAATGCAAACCTTAATCATCTCAATATTATCAAAGAATTCAATATGATTTGTGCTCAAGTGACCACTCTGAATGGGTCTCACCAAAAGCTTAATATTTTCTATCAATAAACTCAGAATTCCAGAAATAATTCCGTTCTCTAATATATCCAGCAAATTCAAATAAATTTCAGCACTTACAAAACAGTCGCCAGTCTGAAGTCTTATATCCACAATAGTAATATCACAACACAAAACTTTTATTTATCCAAAAGCACTACACCACTGCACTGACCTTTCACATTTAAAACACACAAATTTCTCTTGAAGATCAAACGCTGTACTTTGAGAGAGGAATTCGGATCAATCTCCCTATTCTCTCAAAATGTCTAAGAAGAGTTCGACAAATTCCCTCACTCAATCCAATGTAGTTGATTCGTAAATTGAAGACTCTCGGTTGCCTTCTCAAATTGTGTTGACTCACAATGCATCCTTCTTTCACTTGCAAAATTGTATTACTCCTCTTAGAAGTTGTCTCGCTCTCATAGACTGTAGAATCGCTATTCTTAAAATTCACCATCATCAATATTAAATCTCAATTTTCTCTGCATTAGGGGAATCTTTGCATAACATCTGCATCTCAGCAGGTATCCACTTAACATCTTACTTTATCACCCAGTTATTATTCATATAATTCTTTCTTACTTAATCGTGTGGAGAGTTCTCATTACTTCAATACACATCAGTGGGGGTTTTTCAAAATATCTCTAAACCCAGGAGAAGTTCTCTTAACATGCCACCTAGCTTCACGCAGCTTTACCCTGTTACATTTATGTGGTGAGACCCTTGAAGAAAATGCGAGGAGAAGAAGTGTTCCTTAAATCATTTGCCAAACACATGAATGTAGATTCACTCATTGCATAACAAATAAGGGCTCCCTTCCTCAACAATTAATTCACCAACTCTATAAAATTTTCCATTCTGCTTGTGGGATGCATGGCTCCACCCGCTTCGTAGAGGTTTAGAATCTGTCTCACTCCCCCTCTTTGCACAGAGCATCCTTTTATAATTTCTCAGTTTCCGGCCTCACTTTCGCCAAGAAAATTTAAATAAAACTCCTCAAAAAAACACGTTTACCCAACAAATAAACCTCAATTCTCAACTTCATGAAAGACATATTCTATCAATTGATAAACAACACCACCTCATCAATTATTCAAAAGACCAAAATCGCGTCAAGTCATAAAAAGTCACAAAGACTATTATTTCCGTTCTACATTGATATCCCCTCTACCTAACAACTCAATGACAAAAATCCTATTTATCTATTTTTATAAAACACAAATACCTCAATTGTAGATCACAATACAAATGAAACACTAATAATTATCTCATCTATAGATTAAATCACAAATAAAGAACCTATATCTCCAAAGACCATCACAAAATCTATTATATAGAATCCACAAAAATTCACCCCTGTGAATTAACATCTTTAAATATTCAAAACAAACACGTGAAACGTCACACTTGAAACAATATACACTATATGATCACAAATATCCGGACACATGCACGTTTGCGCTCTAGCCACGATTTCATGGAAATCAATAGGGCGTTGCACATCCCTTTGCCCGAATCACAGCTTCCACCCTTCGGGGAAGACTTTCCACCAAATGTTGGTAGGTACTTTCCGGAATGTTCCTCCATTCCTCCCGAAGAGCGAGAATCAGTTCAGGTACAGAAGTTGGCCGATGTGATCTGGCCCGCAAGCGTCTTTCCAATTCATCCCACAGACTCAGTATAGGATTGAGGTCGGGACTTTGTGCCGGCCAACCCATTTCTTCGACCCCTGAGTCCGCAAACCACTGCTGTACACGCCTCGCTTTGTGGCACGGAGCATTGTCGTGTTGGTAGAGAAATGGCCCGTTTCCGAAAAATTGCCACAACGTTGGAAGTGCACAGTTGTCCAAAACATTCAGATAACGGTCGGAGTTCATGATTCCTTGCACAGGAACGAGCTGGCCCAGTCCGTACCATGAAAATGAGCCCCACACCATGACTCCTCCTCCTCCGAACTTGACTGTGGGCTTTGTGCACTCAGGTAAGAAGCGTTCTCCAGGTATGCGCCAAACCCAAACTCGTCCATCGGATTGCCAGAGTGTGTAGCGAGATTCGTCTGTCCACATTACACGTTTCCATTGGTCCATTGTCCAGTTTCTGTGGGCTTTGCACCACTCCAGACGTCGCTTGGCGTTAACCCTGCTGATGTGGGGCTTTGTGGGCAGCAGCACGGCCATGGAATCCCATCGTGTGCAGTTCCCGACGAATTGTCATGGTACTGGCATCATTTGCAGAGGCGTTTCGAAACTCTGTGGCAATTTTTTCCGCCGAGGACTTCCGGTTGCTGCGGGTGACACGACGAAGCACTCGACGGTCTCTGTCCGTTAGTTTCTTGGGTCTACCGGTTCGTTGTTGAACTGTTGTTGATCCCGGGTCTTCCATTTCATAATGACATCGCCTACTGTTGACTTGGGTATCTGAAGAAGGCTGGAAATGTCACGCATGGACTTGCCGCATAGGTGACATCCAACGATGGTTCCACGTTGGAACTCACTGAGCTCTGCCGAACGACCCATTCTTGCCAATGTCCAAGCAGAGTTGTGTCTGAAGGTGTGGGAAGCTATTTAAATGATGTGCAAGTCATTATCATGTGACATTGGGCCAATCGATGATCTGTGAGGGGTGTCCGGATGTTTTTGATCATATAGTGTTCCCAACTTTGAAGGACGTTAATTAAAAAAGTTCTATGGAAGTTATCCTGAAAATTATTTTAATATCTTCTACGTCTTTTTACTATCCAAAAAAGTATAATACTCTCAGTTAAGTAGGCAAATCAAACACAAAATGACAGAGAAAGCGGTCCCAGACCGGTCTGGGACCGCAAAGAGTAAATGTTTATTTAAAAGTCACATATTTAGAAATATGATAAGTGGAAGGACACAAATACAATATTTCAGGTTCTTAGGCCTTTTCGTGCAAAAGTTATAGCTTGATTTGTATTTGGAGCCTCGCGGCCTCTGCCGAGACCTCAGAGAACTATATCAATTTTAGTGTGTAATAGCTAAACTTTTAAGCAACACATTATAAATATAAAGCATTTCAGGTTTCTGGACTTCTGGTTTTAAATTTATAGCTTGATTTGAGATTGAGGCCGCAAGGCCCCTGTCAAGAGACTTATATAATTTTTTATATAGATTAGCAAAATTTTTAAATACCACACTATGATTAAACAAAATTTCAGGACCATAGGCCTTTCCGTTCAAATTATATAGCTTCAATTGCATTTGAGATTGCCAGGGGCCCCGAGGCCTATACCAGTCTCCTTGTATATTGTCTATAATTTTTGAGTAACGCACTATAAAAATATAAAACTTCAAGCTCTTCGACCTTTTTATTATTCAAATGATAGAGCTTATTTGTGATTTGGGCTTCAGGGCCCCTGTGGAGACCTAAGAGCCTTATACCAGTTTTTCGTATATATTAGCTAAATTTTCAGATTTCTAAGTCTTTTTGTTCAAGCATTATAGCTCTCTGTTTAGGGCCCCTGCCATGGCCCCTGAGAACTATATAAGTTTTAGTGTATAAGAGCTAATATTTTAAGTAACACACCATAAATATGCAAGAATTCAGATTTCTGGACTTCCGTTTCAAAAGTTATAGCTTGATTTGTGACTAGGGGTTTAACTTGGGTTCCTTCGAGACCCAAGAGCCTTATACCAGCTTTTAGTGTATATTAGCTAAATTTTTAAGTAATTTGCTATAAGTAAACAAAATTCCAGATTTCTAGACCTTTTCGTTTAAAGTTGTAGCTTTGCTTGCGTTTAGAGCCTGTGGGGATCTGCTGGGGCCTATATTACTTTTTTTGTATATTCGCAATATTTTTTGAGTACCAAACTAAAAATATACAAAATTTCAGGTTTCTAGACTTTTCCGTTCATAAGTTATAACTTGAAATTGGGGAAACTTTACAATACAATAAAGGGAGAACAGAGTTTCCGACTAGTTTCGCCTTTTTTTCCCGGTTTTATCAAAGATATATACTACACTAGAGGCTTCTCGCTCTCATATACATAAAATATGGTACAATGGAGTAATATGATTGGATAAAAATATAACGAATGGCATGACAAAGGTAACGAGTAATACTGTCATGCCATTCGTTGTATTTTTATCCAATCAAATTACTCCATTGTACCATATTTTCTGTATATAAGAGCGAGAAGCCTCTAGTGTAGTATATATCCTTGATAAAGCCGAGAATAAATGGCGAAACTAGTCGGTAATTCTGTTTTCCCTTTATTGTATTGTAAAGTCTCTACCAATTTTATTGATAGAAGCAATACAAGGACTCCCAAATTATTGAGTTATAACTTGATTTGTATTTGAGGCCTCGGGGTCTTCTGGCAGGTCCCATAGGCCTACATCACATTTCTTGTATATTTGCTGCATTTTTTTTAGTACCACACTATAAATATACAAAATTTCAGGTTCCTAGGTCGTTCCGTTCAAATGTTATGGCTTCGATTGTATTTGAGGCCTCGGGAGCTCCGGCGGGGCCCTAGAAGCTTATATCACTTTTCTTGTACATTGGTTTTATTATTTTAGAAACGCACTATAAATTTACGAAATTTCATGATTTTTGCCCTCTTTGATCAAAAGATAAAAAAGGAAGCATGAAATTCATACTAGTGGCCCCTGAGGGGCCCCGGGCCATCTTAGAGGATTCGTTACATTTTTAGCACCGTCCTCTGTATAGGGCCTACGTGTGTAGAAAATATCAAGCCTCTAGGTCAATCCTTTCAAAAGTTATGGCATCAAAATGTTACGAGCAGTAGCGGGAGGATTCGCTACACTTGAAATAGAGTTCTTTAAATTCTGACGTCAAACAGTCAAACTTTGACGTTCCAAATTGCCCAAACGCATTCAAAACTCCATAGACATGAAAGGAAGTCAGTTGGGGAAACCACAAAAACACATGGTTTGGTCCACCCTGAAGGATTCGCTATATTTTTCGCTCCGTTCTCTGTATAGGGCTTATGTGTGTAGAAAATTTCAAGCCTCTAGGTCAATCCTTTCAAAAGTTAAGGCGTGTGACATACATGTTACATACAGCTGTACCGTCGTTAACAGGGTTTTAGATGATGCTAAACCCTAAATGAACAACAACAAAAAAACAAACACACGATTTTTGGCTATTAGAACTATTTCAATATGTTTAATTAACGATGAAAAGAGGCACCCGTTCCTGGTTTGACGGTATCGGTTATAGAGATGGGCCACTTGGGCATTCACGTTATCAAAATCGACACCAAAGAAAACCAAAAAATACGGAAATCATTACGAGTCTTGGCGAGCGATTCAACTACCCTGAAGTCGGTTGTGAATTTGATAGTAAAGTCGGAAGGACTGAACTACCGCCAAACTTGCAATGAAAAACAAAAATGAGCAAAAATTTTCATAAAAAACAAGACTTAAATACAATAGGGGAAAATATCTTCGCATTGAATGACGGGTACAGCTGCCATTTTTTGAGGGCAAGAGGAAGGCAATCCTATACTGCTACTCATCGAAGTGCGCCGTTTTTGCCCGACTTGTTATTGTATAACGATGGTAACGAGTTGTTGCATGTTTGGATGTATTGTATAACAATGGGATAAGTTCAGAGCCATATGGCAGCCATGGGTCTCGATGCCCTCAAAAGATGGCGGATATTCAATGTTTATGTTTTGATATTTCTCCCTATAGCGTAAAATTATAGCCTAATGATGAAAAGTTGTAGACTTTTCATTCCGCGTCGGCTTCTTTGTTGTAGCCACAGTGAAAAATAACACAGTGGGACAGCTCTAATTGATCCAATGCTGATTTTGACTCGCCATCACGTGACTACGATCACAACGCCACCAGGCGTAAAGGAAGGAAACTATATCATCTTCCATAGGGACCAATGGTTTACCCGATCAAATTTATTTCAGCTTTTATTTTTTAATTTTGTGGATTCCCGTTTTTATTCTTTTGACATGAACACTTCTTGAACTACAGTTTTAGAGAGGTATCGGTTATTGTAAGTGGGCATTTTTTGTTTTATAAAAATAATCCGCAAGCTTTGTTGTACTCACGCAAGAAAGAATTTTGCATTCATCACAGACAAAAAAGTTTTGAGTAAATAGAAAATATAATTTTTCCTGTTCCAATAAATCTAATCAATTAGAAATATACACGCGATTTAAAGCACAATAAAATAAATTTTTAATTTGTTAAATTGAATAAATTGAAAAAGAAAAACATGATATTAAATGAAATTTGTTTTGGTAAAAAAAAAAATTGAAAGCTTTTTGACGATTAACAGGAAAAAACTGCATATATTGAGAAAATTATGTAAGTGGCAAAATAATTAATAAATATTAAAAATTGTAAATTTTAAAAAATGTGAGGCCCCGGGATTCTGAAAGTCCCACCCTTATTTTAGTAAGACGCGTGTTAAGATTTTATAATTAAATATAAAATATTTTCAGCTATTTCAGTGACAGTTGTTAGTGTAACACAGGAGAGATCTTAATTTATAAGGTAAAGACAGTTTCTAGATTATTATTATATTTTAATTAACTTTTAATCTTAGTCAGTCATTTAAATTAGTTAGCAATTATTTCTGTAATGCTTAAATGGTGAGACTTAATAGTGGAGATGATAGACTAGGCATATTTAGTTTATTTAAACATTTATGTATTTACTTAATTATTTTTCAATTGTTATTCAATTGTTTTATAGTCATTTTATCTTAATTGTTTTATAAAAGTTTAAAATGGAGATAGTAGTTAGATTACACAGGATGTTCTTCTAAGTTTACTATGTATTATGTTGGCGACAGTGTTTGAGTTAGATATGTAAATAATGGTGGCATGATTTAGAAAGGAGGAGTTGACCTTCTCTCCACCAATCAGCTGTTTGGGTATCCTTTACACTTTCATGTTCAGTTTCAGTTAGAAGTTGGTGAGTTGTTAGAGTGAGTGGTGAGAAATTAGTGAGTGATAGCCGGTCTCGGATAGGACAGATGTTGTTTAGTGGACAGAGTGGACAGAGGTATATGTTAAACTTAGCCTGTCATAGATGGTGACAAAGGAACAGTTAGAATTGAGCAGGAGGCTCATGAGCTGTTAATAGCATTAGTATTTAACAGTTGACTTTATTCTCATTATTGAGGAGAAATCCCTCTTTAATTGAGATAGAAGAGAAACTTAGAAATCCTTCTTCGGAGCTAGAAGAAGAAATCGTTTATTTTTTATTATTAGAAAATCAGTCATCAAGACGGAGGCGAACGCGAGAAGCAGCTAGATTGGTTAACCGCTCTCAGATCTCAGATCTCATTTCTCTCTCTCAGAATCATTTCTCTTAGAATTGAAGTTTTTTTGCTTTGAATTAATATTTAATTTGTCCTTTGAAATTAGCTTTCGTACCTTGTTAATAAATCAGTTGTTATTGTTCGTAAACCTTAGTTGTATTCATTTATACCCTTCCGTTTTCCAGTCTCGGGAGCGACACCCGAGCTGAACATGTGTAGTGTATGTGGGAGAACTCTTTTTATACGAGTGAAAGGTGCCTCAGAAGGGTCATGGCATAGGGCCTCTGGGTAGTACAAAGAATATAGAGTTCGTTTAAATTATTTTTAAGAATCTCGGCAATACTTTAATAAAATTAAATTATTCATCAATAATTTAAATACTTTAGTGCATACGTGGGCATCTCACTTGCAATAATCAAATTTCATGTTGTTCACAACTTTTAATATATTTTGATTTTTAATAGTGGTCTTTTATCCTTCTAAATTCTCAGTAAACGCGTTCCATATAAAAAAATTACTCAACATGAAGCTTAAATTAAAATTCATGAAAATTGTATTAAATGAAATATTTTATTTCAAAACATAATTTATCCAACTTGACTTTCAGGATCATTTTTGGGAAAAGTGAAAAACGATAAATCCAGCCTATTTTTCCAGCAATTGGGGCAATTTAAAGCAGAACAGTATCCGTCACAAGTTTAAATGTAAGAATTATAATAAATTTTCAAAACTTTAAAATTTGCCGCTAGCAGACGATGACAAAAATGAAAACGCTATAGTAACCTTCCTTATGGCTTGGCGGCGCATGAACGTTAGATTGAGCCTGCTATTCCGAGACCTACGAGATAACGAGGCCTGGAAGCGAAAAAGTCACCTGATCAACTGGGTGCTAGTAACAATCCAACCTTCATTATCTTATCTTGGATGTTAACAATCAGTGTTTTTCTTTTTCGCTTCCTGGCCTTGTTATCTCATTGGACTCGGCTGTTGCCCGAGGCCAACGAGAGACAGGCCAGGGCACTCAAAAGTCACATGATCATCGGGGTCCGGTAATTGTTTCCAACAAATGAAAAATTACTGATTTTTAAAATCCAAGATGGAGACAATGAAGGATGAATTATTGGCCGGACCCCGATGATCATGTGATTTTTGAGTGCCCTGGTCTGTCTCTCGTTGGCCTCGCTGTTGCCATATCGACGTCATAAAACTTGATAACGACAGCAGCGCGTCAAGCGTTCAGCTATCGCTTTCTCTTTTCTGGGTCGATTTAAATAATGTTTTGCCATTGAGTTTTGTTAATGACAGTTCGTTATCAAAAGCTTCTTTTACAATTTTCTTCATCGCATTTTATCTGACTGCAAAAAAAAGGTATGTCTGCAATTTTATATTAATAATAGCAAGAATAAAAAAAAAATTGTATAGATCCGAATAATCTAAAAAAAAAAATTCTTTCATATAATTTAGGGAATCCAATGAAACTCATTCATCAAGTTGTCTGATATGGTAAAATCCTTTTTATTTCAAACTATTTTGTAAAGGAGTTGTGTTATAACAACCTTCATTCATAGAGCTCACGGGTGAAGGATACATGTTCTTTCGTATCTAACGAAATGCCACCGAAGAAAAGAACGAGTATAGGTCAGAGACAAAGTTATCCGGGTGTCGGAAACATCGGAACAACGGGAAAGTCTCAATAGTGTTTTCAAATTTAGAAAATAAAGAATAGAAAAACGCTTAGTGTAAAAACTTGAAAATTAAGTTTTTTCATTAAAATTCTTCCAGTTTAACAAACAACTTTATGTCTCAGTTATGATTGCAGTTGTAAACAGAGGATTTGGCTGTAGAGTTAATCATCCGCTAGGTAACTTAGACGACATTTGAAAACGAGACTGGAAAGACTTTTCATCATTAGGCTATGGTAAAATGCATCAAATAAAAAGGCATTAAAAAGTAAACAGTATGGTTTAATGAACAAAGCAGAATAACAAAGGTAAATGACAATCAGTGAACAAAGCAATAAATCATAGTAAACAAATAGACAACTTTGTAACATGCATATGGCTTTTAACCGATCTATAGATATAAATGGTCATCGAGCTTCCGACATTTTCCATTGTTTCGAGAAGCTAAGGAAAACAGATCGGGCCAGGTATCGCATAAATCGCACTAGGGCAACACCACCTAGATAAAAGGCCTAATAACGGAATGTCATACATTGTTACATCATCATTATTCGACCGTTGTTAATCCTATTTCTACCAATAATAAGCCCTAAATTTGGTCGACTAATGATGATGTAACAATATATGACGTTTCCGTTATCAGGCCTTCTGTCTAGGAGATGTTGACTAGGGCCGACCGTGATAAAGCACTATATAAAGAAAGTATGGACAATTCATTGTTGCCGCAGCCATTTTGAATCCTCTTTCATATGATGATTGGTCATGTTTTGCACCAAATTCAAACTTCAAAGACACATTCCTCTCTAACTTTTGTCAAAAAAGAAGTGTTCAATCTGCAAGTTTGAATATATTGCAGAAGAAGAAACAATCATCATAAAAAAAGGAATGAAATAGGAATCAAAATGGCCGCCTGCAACAATGATTGTCCTTACTTTCTTTATATACAGCTGTAGACCGTGACCTACGATAGAGTTGTTTCATTGAAACTAAAAATGAAACTAAAGTCTCTATCTCCCGATAGGCTGGCGTTGCAGACACAGTTGGGGGAATTTATTGTGCCTCTATATACATGGTTATAAAGGCAATCTAGGGGGATTGTACATGCAGCGCCACTTTTCAATGGAGTTCCCGCCTTATCGGAAGCTAGAAATTTTAGCTTTACTTTTTAGCTGAGCTAGATGACCATTTATATCTATAGACCGTACGTTTAACCTTCAATGCAAAATATATGTAACCTACAATCAGATTATAACATACTATCTATAATAGCGACATACTAAGAGCATAAAACAAATTTTGTTCGCATCTGCCAAACAAGCATCTCAAACGATGCCCTCGATGGGACGTCTGAAGAAAGGGGAGAAAAACAGCCAACGGCAAGAGAAAGAGGGGCGGTCGAGCCCAAAGATACACCACGAAATAAAGAATTAACCGGCTCAACGACTGGCCCCGAACAGTCGCCAACGAACCCGAAACCCATCGGAGTTCGATCTAGCGCTCCAGGTTTAGGGCGGGCACCAGGCGGCAAAATTGAAATTTGTTCAACTGTTGCCAGGGTTAAGCCCCATTTGGTCGCCTCCCATTTGGTCGCCTCCCATTTGGACGCCTCCCATTTAGTCGTCCTCCCATTTGGTCGCCTCCCATTTGATCGCCTGTTCTTTATTCAGCCCATAGGGCCTTGATGAGCCACGGTAATAAAATGTATTTTTCTGCATGTGTTACTTAATTACATGTTGATGCCTTATTAATAGAGGTGTGCGATGGTTTAAAGACCACCATCGGTGGCACCATCGATGGTATGAACCATCGTCGAAACACAATCGATGGGAACAGGAATACCATCGATGGTTCTTTTAATTTTTTTATCTCAATAAAATAGCATAAAATCACATAGATAAAGCTTAGACTACAACAGACATTTTATTACTGATAATTTGACAAATGTAAAAGTTGGGTTTAACAAAATTTATGCAAGACATTCAAAGGCATCGATTGTAAAACCAACAATTTGTCCAAATGCTTTGGACTTAACGTGGTCCTTTTTTTTCCAATGGTGCAACCTGCTTTTGAAAAAAGTCTTTTTGCAGGCACAGATGTTGCTGGTGGCGTTAAAAATCTCTGGGCCATCATTCTAAATTATGGTCAATAAAAAATTCAGCCAATTAGGTCAAATCTAGAACTTGGAAATGGTTTTAATTTACTTCTTAAATTAAATTAACCACATTGAATTCTTTTTGAATTTTTTATATTAAAAATACCATATTTATTCTCAATGAAAATGAGGAATAAATATGATATTTTGATATATGATTTTTATTTTAAATATTTTTAATTAATAATTTTTGGCTTTATTAGTTTTTGTTTAAATACACTTAGTTAATAGAAAGTCTTAGAGGATGCAAGCGACGAATTGGGAGGCGATCAAATGGGTCAGGTCAAACGTCCAAATGGGAGGCGACCAAATGGCGCTGAAATGGCGTCCAAATGGGGCTTCACCGTTGCCAGTTGCCGCTCTCAGCGAGGTCAGGCTCATCGCTGGCTCATCCAATCACGTTCGAATACTGGAGCACGTGATCAAAAGAATGATGGCGGATCACAATTTTATAATCAAATAGAAGAAAGAGAATGCACTTTATTTTGTAAATGTGAAATTATAAATTGCTATTGTCCTTTAGCTTTTTACATCATTAAATAGATATGTTTGGTTAAATTTTATTTAGATAATTCAGTTTGAAATTGGCAAGTTTTAGAACAGAAACGTGATCACGAACTGGGATTTCGATCTCTTAGATTGGAAATATTGCCGACCGATGTTGGCGACAAACAAATTTAAAAATAATCTTGAAGACTATTTATAAATATGAGAAAAATATGCACAATGTACACTCTGTTTTGTTATGTTTTAATTATGCTTTCTCAGCGACATATAATTACAGTTGAACTTCTTTATAACGAACTCTGATACAAAAATATAAAGGTGTGACGTTATCACGTGTTGTGTTAAAAATCCATTTTGATGAGAAACTTGGTCACTAGAATAATAGTGTGTATTATTCAGTTAATCAGTGTGAATATAATTGACCTTTTTCATTGCTCCGCCTCTCACTCCGTGACGTCACAACATGGCTGCTGCTGTGAGGAAAGCATTGCTTTTGCGTGGCTGCCGCATGGGCTACTAATGAGTGATGTTTGGTTCAAATCAGTTCGTGGTGAAAACCAATTCGTTAGAAAAGCTAGCGAACTTTAACATACAAGTAGCTTTCGATTATCTACACAAAAAAGGGGATAACACATTAAGAAGCAGAGAAAGAGGTTTTTTGCCGGCAGCTACATACTTGATGTTTTCGTTCAAACGGGCCAAAATGAAGAGACTTTCGATGTGATTGCAAAATGTTGGCGTTCTCAAAGGAAAAACGCAGAACCTCATAACATCATGCTTCAGTTTGTGAAGGAAAATAATCTTCTTATGACAGGAAGAACTTGCTCTTGCACTGCTGGATAAGAAATTTTTTATTTAGAAACCATGTAATATTTTAGAAGATAGTTAATCTTAGGGTGACCAGATTTTGAAGGAAAAAATGCAGGACATAAATGCAGGACATAATTGCAATCAGGCTTAACTATTTTAGAAATTCCTTGCAAAAGCGGTATCGCAGCGTATTTGCAGGATGTATTTTCAAAAATTCAATGTGAAGACATTGAAAATGATAACTATTACTTAAAGTATATATAAAAAATAAATAAATCTATTTTATTTAAACCAGACCGTTTATTTTTAGACATTTATATGATGATCATTACGGAATGCAGGACATTTTGCAGGACAAATAAAAAAAAGAAGGACATTCTCATGTTTTTCAATAGGTAAGGCAGTTTGCAGGACAAAACATAAAAAAGCAGGACTGTCTAAAGAATATGTAAAATACAGTAGGCCTATTAATAAACAGGATGCGAATTATTTATCAATATGTGAAACATATTCATGAAAATTGAAATTCTTAGTACTGCAAGATAAAGGCATTTACTTAAAAAAAAAACATTCAGTTGCATGTTTAATCTATATGTAGGCCTAAACTTAAGGAAAAATTTATCTACCTGAAAGTTCCATTAGATTGGATTTGTTTGTGCAGGTATCCCTTCTTTTATTTCTGTTTTCAACACGGTAGGCTCTGTCTTGTCGAAGTTGCTCGTTGATTTTGTTTCCTTGAATAGATGACTGTGGAAGATTTTGCGAAGGAACAATTCTTCAAGTTCTTCCTTTTTATAAGTGTAACCTTTGCAAAAAGGACATGATATTCAATATAACATGCTGTTTACCATATATCCTTAGCACTCGTAGCAACATAGCTAGGCCATGGCCCCTCATGCTTACCTTCTAGCTGAAAAAAATCTTCATCGCGAAAGTGAGCACTGCAAACGAATGAACTTTTCGTGCATTTTTTTCCCATTTTTAGTTTAATCATCCATTCGTTTTTAAACTTTTGATCTTTGGGAAAGTGATGAAAGGTCACATCATCACGACCCTGGATATTGTGGCAACCAAACACGCAGCAATTTCGAGGCATTTTTAAGATCAAAACATTAAAAAACACTGAAGCAGCTAAGACACCAGCAGTGTTTTCCTCACTGCGGCGGCCATGTTATGACGTCATGGAGAGAGGCGGAGCTAATGAAAAAGGTCAATTGTACAGAAGTTTTTAGGATGAGGATTTATAGGGTTGATAGAATTGGTAATTCTAAGGTTGGATATAAACCTGGATCACATAATTGTGAAATATAAAGAGGGGAGGTGCTGTGACAGGAAGATATCGTATTTTAGAGATTCATTTGAAGAGAGCTGGAGTTGGTCTTTAAATTCATTGGTGAACTGAAATATTGAATTAATTAAAGGATAATTTGTATTATGGATTTTATAAAGAATTTAAAACTATTGTGATTTTCTCGATTATTCTAGTTAGATTTTGATAAAATGAGAAATGAGAAAGGCGACCGGAAATGTTTTTCGTATATAAGCAAGCGTTCTGCGAGTCCTTTAGATAAGTTCGTATATAGCGAACGCTTTATCAAGACTTATGAGTTCTGCCGAGTCAGTGGCAAGGGGGAGGTCAGCTGAGATGCGCGAGGCTGCTGCGAAACCCTCGCAGCTAGTCGAAGTGATCTGGTGGCCTCTCTTTCCCGAAATCAAGGTTCGTATAGTCTCATCAAGAATTTAAGAATTGTACAGTCTCATCAAGAATGTAAGAGTAGTGCAGACTCATCAAGAATTTAAGAATAGTACAGTCTCATCAAGAATAGTGGGGACTAATTATGTTGTCCAAATGAGTTCTGGCAACAAGGAGATTTGAGGGAGGGGCATTTTGCGATGTAAACGGCCACTGTGAAACCCACACAGTTAGTTATCAAATCCATTGGCTTCTCCTTCCAAATTATGCCTAAGCAGACTCATCAGAGAGAAATCTTGATAAACCTCGATGAAGAAGTTGAACTCTCCTCGGACTTTATTGGTATGGTAATTGAGTTTACAGTGGCGTTTTGAGAAATTTATAAATGGAATGGAAATCAAGTGTAATCAACATACAGTGGAGCAATCATTGGAAATTGGAACCGTGACATTCTTTGGAGCTTGGTGAAGCAAGAGAGAAGACTATTCTGACAAATCAGCGTGGTCAGGGGATCACCGTTGTGGAAGGAAGACAACTTCGCATTTGAAATCTTCTGTTGAACTTAGTGGGGACAGATTTTTCAATTGAAAAATGGAAGGAAAAATTCTGCGAGCCGGATTCGAACCAGGAACCTCGACTATCATTACCTCGACTATCAATTGAAAAATCATTACCTATGCTTAGAGACGTATCTTCTGTTAATAATTATTATTATTCACTTAGAGGGACACTTTGAGACCTCCAGTGGACTCACTCACTGATCGATCCGGATCATTTTAAAGTGTGTTTCTGTGCTTCGGAGTGTTATGTGATTGATGAAATATGGTTATCCCCTGTTAATATAAAAAGTGTTTTGTGCCCAAAGCTGGGTTATGTGTGATCACAGATCTACAAATGTTTAAGACAACACAATTTAAGTAGAGTGAAACATTTTGACATATAAAATTTCCTAGGTTGTCATGACAAGCGTTTGATAGAAAAGACAGATTTGAGTGGGTTTGATTGAAACTGAGTCTTTAAGCTAATTATCCCTATCCTCAGAGTAATTGAAAGAACTTGAACTTTCCTTATTGAAAATAATTATCTCATTTACATTTATAGAATTTTTGCATGATATCGTAGCTATAAGTAATTAGGGATTTAGGGTTAACTTTCTTCTTTAACGTTAAGTACTGTCATCTTTTTTTTTTCTTTAGATTTAAGACTTATTTTATTCTTGTATCTCTTTGGTAATCTTTTAATTGAATAAAAAGATATTTATTTAATTCTAATCCTTGCCTATCTTATTGGAATAGATAAGACACAACCTGCCACTTCTTTAAAATGACCTTTGTATTTGATTGAGCTTCTTAATAAGTAAATATTGAGCTAGGTGTTAATCAATTCTTTGACTTTGATTTTTGGTTTTATTGTGAGAAGAATTATACAAAAAGGTGGTCTGATCTGATAAGTAAAGGTCATAATGGCACCCAGTGTGTAGAGTGGTATTACATGGCAAAGGTCACAAACGAAACAATTCGGAATTCCCAACTGTGCCAATTGGCCTTTCAACAGTGAAATAACAAATTCCGAATTGTCTCAGATATAGCAAATTTCGGATACTACAAATCTCTATGGACCATGAAGTTCGTCCAGAGTTTTACTGCAATAATACCATGAAGTTCGGATACTACAAATCTCTATGGACCATGAAGTTCGAACCGACGCCGCCATTAAACCAGGTGTTCAATTTATCTGAAGACATTGAAATATCTCGAGAACATCGGATCAAAAAAAGTGTGGAATGAAAAATGTTCGTCTCGAAGG
>JAHWFO010017253.1:0-27887 GCA_023313115.1 Rhysida immarginata
AATTTTGAAAATCGGTTAACAAATAAAAAAGTTACAGCCATGGAGACTTTATTTATCAATCGCCCCTCGTAATTTCTTAGTCACGTAATCCTACTTTAGATGTATGCTTGATGTTCTGGCAATTCCTGCAATTCCAACTCTGCTCTCAATGACTTGAAGCAAAACTTAGCCATTCATCACTTTGTGTAGTCTAGTAGTCGCCGATTCTTCTATTGATATGCTCACCATTTGCTCAATACAGCACGGAGCTAAAGGACTGCTTCCTCTGTCGTCTTTCCACTCTTTCTCAATTGTCTGCTAACTCTCCATTATCTCCAGTTACTGATCATTTTTAAAGATTTTCACAGAAATTGTTATGTACTAAGAACTCTCAATTCTAACAAGTATCAATTCTAACAAGTAAGAAAAGCCTGAATAAGAGGAATGCTAGGCATTGTTACACATTGAATCTTATTTATATTTGCAAAAACTTTTCTTTGCATTGTTGGTCATGAGATATATATTGTTGGTCCGTGCGGAGTGTTTGCGAATTGCGTGTTGATACCATTGTTGATAACTATTGTTGCACAAACTCTGCCTTGCATTGTTAGTCATGAGATATTTCTTGTTAATATGCCCTACCATCATTATGAATATCGAAATCTGCGGTAGACAGTGACCTTCCTCATGCTTTGAAGGCCAAGTATGCAAAATTTTATCAAGATCGGAATAAAACTGTAGATTTGTTTAAGAAACAACACCACAAACCCACCCACAAACAAACATCCTTCTTTATATATACAGAAGATGTAGAAGATTTGACGCAGTTTCGAAGTTTAATTTTTTATAGCCTACAACAATTAATCATTTATTATGTTACGTTTACCGTAGGTCTCCCATAGAAATTTATTTATGCTTTGAAATGAAAATACTGGAAGTTCAAATGTTACTTTACTGTTCCTATAAATTATATGAGATTCATATACACAGTCATATCACTGAATTATGACCACCCGCTTAGTAATGGGAGTAGCCACCGTTCCCTTCGCCGCTATAACTGCTGCTAGGCGTCGTGCATGGACGCAAGAAGGGCGCGGTATGTGTCCGATGGTATGGCAGTCCATTCCGCTTGAAGCGCTGTCCACAGAGTTTCAAGAGTCATAGGTGGAGGGTCCAGCTGCCGTACATGGCGATCAAGTTGCTCCCACAGATGTTCGATTGGATTGATGTCCGGCGAATTAGCGGGCCAAGGGAGCACTCGAAAGTCAGTAGAGTGTTCCTCGAACCAATACAGAAAGAGAAGTGCCTTGTGGCAGGGTGCATTGTCCTGCTGGAACACACCATCGCATTGGAGGAACATCGGGAGCATGTACGGGTGCACCTCGTCCGCTGCGATTGACAGATAGCCACAGGCATTCAAATTGCCCTCTAGACGAATCAGTGGACCTAACTGCTCCCAACAGAAGATCCCCCTCACATGTACACTATCCCCGCTTTTCATGGCGTTCACGACGCACTCGCCATCGCCCGTCAATCTTATGGAGCAAAAACCTGGACTCGTCGGAGATGGCGACCTTAGCCCACTTGTCTGTGGTCCAATGGCGGTGCTCACGTGCAAAGTCTAGGCGTCGTTGATGATGACCCCTGGTCAACATGGGTGCAGCAACCATGCGTCGACTGTTCAAGCCTATACGTAGCAGGGTGCGTTCAACGGTAATGTCGGATACACGTCTGTTGGCATCACTGTTGAGTCTGGTGGTCAGTTGATGGACTGTGGCTCTCCTGTCGCCTTTTACGAGTCGTCGTAGGCGCCGCTCATCCCGTTGGTCGATGGCTCGTGACCCTTTACAGTGATGGCGTTGGAACGCGATTTCTGTCCCTGCTGTCCACTCTTTGTACACCTTCACTACAGCGGACCGTGAACAGATCAAAAATCGCGCCGTTTCGAAGATGTTGCCACCCTTGCTGCGATAGCCTATTATAATCCCTTTTCGGATGTCCGTTAAATCCGGACGTTTACCAATCTTGAGGCTCGTGCACCTGCCGTTTGATGCAGCAGCTTTAAAGCTGTTATGCAAATTTTGCAATGTGTGATCGTTGTTGGGGCGAACCATGCGTGTGCCTTGAAGGGGTGCTGGTCATAATTCATTGATTTGACAGTGTATGCTATTCGAGTGCAATATGCTACTTGTTTTACTTTTCAAATGTAAAAGTACCCATAAGAGTACATTTATTGTATGTAGGTTGAAACGTTCCTTCTTTAAATTAACATCCATGAATTTAAAAAGTTCTAGGATTCCCCAATTAGTTGTTTTTTAAGTTTATAAGAGCTATGATACATGAAATCATATAATGATTTTAAATATAAATTCCAAAATCGATATTATGAAAAGTCAAAATTTATCATGAAATTAACCTACCCCAAAGGTAGTATAGAAAAGCAGCGGAAACCCTAACTCCGGAGATACTACATGTATAAAGGAAATATGCTGCCCTAAGAGCAGAGGAATCTACATATTAAATTTTATTCTTTAAGTTATAGAGGCCTGAATTTTAAAGATTTCAGACGGACACGGGAAACTAATACGCAGCTGGAAATGTTTTCGCTACTAATAATTAAAACTTTTTAGAAAGGTACAGTCAACCAAAGGAAATAATCCACACGAGTTTAATACTTAATATTACATTTCATGCTAATGTGTTGTTTTAATAGCTTTTTTAATTATACGTAATTATTTAAATTTAATAATCTTAATAATGTTAACTCTAAATGTAATATTAAATTATTAAAAATAAATTAATATTGAAACGGTAAAACTTAGAGTAAAATTCAAGTGTGGATTGTTTCCCTTTGATGACTGTACATACGAGAAAGTTGTCCCTTCCCAACAATGGAATTAAAATACGAGAAAGCTGCGAGGAAAATAAATTTAAAGAGCTTACAAAACGATATATTGAACCAGTCCCAGAGGCAATCCGAACCAAGCTAAATAGTAAAGCGAGCAATCTGGATACATTATTTCAGCCGTCTACCCCAAAGATTGCCGAGAATGTGAGAGGCACAGACAGACAGACGAAATGGATATACTTCTCCTGCTTTTCGAAGAATAGGCGCTGCTCTTTTATCATCAGTTCCCACGAAAATGCCCCTGCATTGTTGAAAGTGCTCACTGCGTGCGCTGCAGTCGTGGACGAGTTCACAGCACTGATAGGGAGGGACACGTGATTTAAGTGGCGTGGAAGAGTTGTAGAATCTTAAAAAAAGCCATTTTAATGGGTACGGAAAGAGATTCCAAATCGTCTTTGTATTTATTTCAAAAGTAATTTACTATTCAATTAAGAAGTAATTTATTCAATGTTTTGTTTTGTGAAAACGTTTGCTGTATAATCCCTATCAGTGCTGTGGACTCGTGCACGACTGAGCGCGCGCAGTGAGCACTTTCAACAACGCAGGGGCATTTTCGTGGGAACTGGACAGTAGCAGAAACCACGCGAGAAGCTTTTCTCACAGAACAGTTGTTTACCTGGTATAATTAACAAAACATTGCAGTTTTCATTTTAAAGCTGTAATATACATGTCCAGAAATGATGGCAAACTTCAATGAAATTATCACCAGAGTCCTCCATTGCCATTTTTGCTTTTACCATTTGGCGATCTTTATCAAAATAGTCAATTCGATGGTCTGTTCATGTTCAGTCAATTATTCCTCAAAAATGAGTGCAATCTTATTAAAAAATTTTAAACACTCTAAATGAAACGCTCCCTCTTCTTCCCAAATAATAATACAGTAGATAAAAATATAATCTTGTAATGGATAGGATAATAATCTTCTATATTGGATAGCTAAGTTTTCAAAAATCTCAATTGTTAACACCTAAGCAAAAACCTCATAATAGCTATAGGAAAATGACCAAACAAGGGCCCCACTTTTAAAATGGGTCCCCTCAATTTCTGCTCTGTACGATGTTGCAGTATAACAGTGAAAGGTTGAGGTAGTTGCAATTGCCTACTGGAGGACCAGCGCCCAAGCTATTTATTCAATCTGCTGTTTTTCATTGGCAACATATTGATTTTGATGTAATATACGTCTTACGTTTCGATACTGAGATGCCACACGAATGTCACGAAAATATTTGAACCGGAAACTTTAATAACTTGAAAACTATAAATGATAGAAGAATGAACCATATTGCTTTCGATAGAGTAAAAAACAAAGCATGGTTTAGACTTTGATTGATTTCGTGCTGATGACATCAGCTGATGCAATCGCAAAACTGAGTCAGAAAATCTGCGCTGTGGTGGATATCAATTTAGTTTAGCTCTGTGCTAGCACGACGTTTCAGGTGTCATTTGTTTTATCTTGATTGACTCTGGTATCAGTGACTTTTGTATGGTTAAAGTGTTGTATAATGGTATAGTGAGATTTGTAATAGGCAGTGTTTATATTCATCCTAATGTGTCGATATCTAATATGGAAATGTTGTTGTTCATTGCGATGATGAAATAATCATCAACAAACCAGATCAAGCAGTGACAACATGGAGGTGGATACTGACGTGACAATTATGATAGTTGGAGACTTCAATGTAGATGCTACATTAAATTTAAACGTTCTTAGCTTTATGAAGATACATTTCAATTTAGATTACATGCCCATCGAAACATCTACTACATTGGGTGGCGAAATATGGATTCTCATCTGTTGCTATTTGTATCATACTTCTCTTATCATAGACCAGTGATTTGAAAGTTGAGAATGCCTTATAATTAAGGTTTGGTTAAAATTAATGAGTCTGGTTAAAATTTATGATACATTACAAGTATATTCGTTGTTTGAACATTTTATGTCAGAAATGAAATTTCATACATTAAATTGTGTTGTATAAAATTATTTCTCATTCGCTATGTGCATTCCACGACTTAACTAGCGGCCTTGTCCCAACACAGCCCTCGTACAATTTTTTTTCTTATATTGACTTTGGTCGTGAAATGAGAATGCACGCAATTGTAGATTTTTCTCATTAAGTCTTTAACATTTGATACTTGCGTTTTCCTAGACCCCGTTCTAATCTACAAATTTTTGCGCGTTGTTGCCGCGTATTTGGCTTCACGATAGAAACGCCGAACAATTGAAAGCATGTTCTGGGTTTAAGGTCAAACAACTACAGATGCGAGACAAGAATAGTTCATATACTAAAAGTAAATTTATTAAAATGTTTTCACCCTACTCTTCAAATTTCAATAATTTATCTTGAAAACAATTTTTTAATTTAATCTCAGTGGATAATATCTAAACGGTGATGAAAATTAAAACCTCTTCTTTAAATATTCTGCCTGTGCTTTACAATAAGCTAATGCGGATTATTCAATCAAATGTTCTACACCCCCTGGAAAAAAACGTTTTTTTCGTATTTTAGTGGACCACCTTTTATCATTTTAAAAAACGTTTATTTTGTAACTAATATGAATTTATACATTGATTTCGAAATCCAACATACATTTTTTGACGTATTGATAGAATACGTCTTACGTTTCGATACAGGGATGCCACGCTTAAATCGTGAATGACACGAAAAGTGTTGATCATGAAAACTTTAATAACGTGAAAACTATTACTGATAAAAGAATGAATGAAATTGCATTTGATAGAGCATGTTTTAGACCTTGATTGACTTCGTGCTGACGTCATCGGGTGATTCAATCGCTTTGTAAAACTGAGTCAGTAAATCTGCTCTGTGGTGGATATTAATTTAGCCTAGCTCCGGCTTCCTTTCCGCTAGTACATTTTATGTGTCATTTGTTTTATCTTTTTTGCGCTTTATAAAATAGCAAAAAATTAATTTTCACTATTTAATAGTGTCTAAAATTTCGGTTTACCAAGTGGGAAAATTTGTAAAAATTACATATTATCCAAATTTATGCATAATATACACCAGAAAAGTTATAGAAACCGTCCGAGGAAAACAGATCGAGATATGGGGAATCCATGAAGACCAGGATGTCCGATATTGAGCATCAATGGGCTCAGCAGGAACACCTCGAAATTGAGGCGTCGCGGCGCCAAGGTGAACTATAACCGGATAAGAATGCGCCAATAACATCCACCACCATCTGATGACAAACGTTTCAACATGGAATGATAGAATTCAACCCATGGAGGTCCATAATGAGCTATAACCGTCAACATTAACAGCATCTTCATCAAGTGTGAGTTGTGTACGAAGCGACATACAGGGGTTGGACAAAATAATATGAACACCTTTGATTTTAGACGTTTTGTCGAATATCTAGAAAAATACTTGACTTTAGGGGTGTAAAGAGCATGTTACACCTCATATATTTTAGTGAAGGTTTTGCTCAGAAGGCAAATAGGGAACCAGCAACAAATTGAACAAAAAAAAATGTTTGGGATCATCCTGTAAAAAATAATGCTTGAAATGCATTGTAGCTGTAGCATATGCTTAAGAGGCTTCTTTTACTTATCTGTGTTCACTATATGAGAATAGCACGTATATTCATGGAGATATAAAGGTTTCTTTAAAAATTCGAAATTTTTCCTAAGTTTTATAACATGCAGGGTTTACAAATCAATGCAGTGTCATTTTCAGGAAACTTGTCAAACTACAGTAGAGACAAAACCCTGCCATCAGAATATAAAAATATTAAGTATTTGATGAAATATGAGCATTAGTACTAAATAATGTTTAACTGTCATGCGCAAGCGTTATCAGAATGTTTTTTGCAAAATTTATTAGCCAAATGTATAGAGCTATTCTTATAAAAAGTCCAATCAAATATCATGAAAATTCATAAAGGTATCATAGATAGAATGAGTTGAATTTCCTTTGCTCTCAAAAATAAATATTCCTTCAATCAGCGTAAGGAGAAGAAGTTGATACTGGTGTCCGGTCCAAAAATAAAAATTTGGAGAAAACCCCTTATTGTTTTGTTTATTTTTTATAGGGTGATCCAAAACATTATTTTTTCTTCAATTTGATGCTGGTTGTCACAGAGCATTGTGACTACTACTGAGCGAGCCAATGCTACTAGCAGCCGATTTCTGGCTAGTAGCAATGTTGGCAATCAAATAGCGCCATCCAATGCCACCAGCGATTACTTTTCTTCATTAACTTTGAGTAGCAAATCAAAAGCAGCACTGCGTAAGCGAAAAATACGTAATCGGCGCAGAAAAGCGCGCGAAGGTTTAAATTCAAAAAGAATGGAGAGTTTGGAAGGACTTACGAGCGGGGATCGAGAGGTTGATCCAGGGAATAGGAAAATTCCAGAGAGAAATATGTCGACAGAATGTTTGAATGGAAGAGAGGCGTTCCTTGAAGATTGTGTTGAGGCGGAGGACAACGCTGGCGATAACATATGCAGCCAGGAGAAAGGGACTAACACGGACATAATTCCTATTAATGACTAGAAATACTCCTCCCGATTGTATAATCGTCATTGTTAGGTTTTTGACACACATCTCTCTCCATACTTTTGTTTGTTGTGACATAGCCGATCGCTGATTTTATATACAAGGTGATTATAATTAAAGTCCCTTTGTAAAAATGCTATAAAAAAACAACCATGAGTCCGAATGACTTCAAATTTGGACTGAGCATTCTTGAAGAAGGGGCATTTGATATGGGATAAGAAAAAAATAGTTCCAAAATTTATCACTAGATGGCGCTGTAAGCGGCATAACGGAAGCGGATTCAGCTAGAAGTGACATTTTGAATTGAAATACGACGGCTTTGGCATGAGTTGTTTATGGCATGATGTTTTTACATTAAAGTTGGTCAAGGAATGCAATTGACACTAAAACAAGTTAAACATGATTTTTTTTTATTATACAGTACATAATATGCCGCTTACAGCGCCATCTAGTGATAAATTTTGGAACTATTTTTTTCTTATCCCATATCAAATGCCCCTTCTTCAAGAATGCTCAGTCCAAATTTGAAGTCATTCGGACTCATGGTTGTTTTTTTATAGCATTTTTACAAAGGGACTTTAATTATAATCACCTTGTATATGATATTGTGCATTCTCGTGATACCAAGAAATTATTTAGAGGTCCATCCATTGTGAGCATTTAAAAATTTTTTTTCAATTTTCATTATGAATTTTTACTGTATTAATTCTAAGCTTTTTCATGCGTTCATTTTTACTGTATATTCATATTCAGTATTTCAAAATTTAATCAAAAAGAGTCCCTCAGCAACTCGTCGAGTTCGTTTCACTATAGTGGCTAGAAGAAGTTTCTTCTAGCCACTATAGTTTCACCGCAAACTGCGTCGCCAGAGAGATAAAGAAGTATTAATCTAGCAGCGTGCACTCGGTTCCGGACGGAGAGGAATTGGTTCCGTCGTCGCCACGAGTGACAACGCATCATTGTTCGTCTTTCCAAAACTCTGGCTCTTCTTTGTGTCGAGTCTTGGTGGTGGTATCAAGGATCCCGTCGGCTGAATTACGAGGTATAATTCCAGAACTACAGGAGTTCGACGTTAAGGCAGCCCCGTGCCTAGACTGGATTGCTCCTTAGTTAATTCCCGCCTACAGACAGGATAACCTCGGCGCCTTCTTTCCGTATTTAGAAGGTAAGGCAAATATATTGTCAAATTCATGTCCCTTCTTATTTGCTCGTTAAAGCTCCTATCTAGCTCTCTCTCGTGCGCTTTGTTAAAATAAGGAATATATAGCAGCTGCTTAACCTCTGTATTACAATGAGTAATGAATTTTAAAGGGGTGGTTGTCAAAGAACCAAGCACTGCGACCTCAGGTATATTGTACTATCCCCAATGATGATGAAAAAACGATTATGAACGGGACAAACACAAACATCCATGCCCTCGGCGGGATTCGAACCCGCGACTCGCTGGTGTCGAGAGCGGAAAGACCTGTGCCTTAACCCTCTCGGCCACCGAGCCGGCTCTGTATTACAAAGGTAGACCAATCGAATTTCTTGCTTTATTTTTATGTAGTAGTGCATCTGAATTATTTTGAGTAAACTTTTATCTCTTTAAAATTGCGTTTAAGAATGCTTTAAATTTTTAAAGTATAGGATGTTAATGCTAACTAGCTAAGTAGAATTCTAGTGGGTTACTATTTAAGACTAATAGTTTGGTGTTTGTCCGTTTATTGTAGTTATCCCGTTTACAAGGGCGAGGACTAAACGCATTGCGTCGCCGCTGCCTCGTAATGTTTGCGGTACGCAGACCGTTAAAAATTGAAGGTCTCCGTGGTGATACGTTTCCCGAGCGTCTCCATAGTTTCTTTGATGTCAATTGGATTAATGTGCCTTTGAGCAGCTGAATTGCTGTAATCGCGATATTTATATTTAATGTACTTTCACTTATGTTACTAATTTGATTCAATGACTTAGTGATTGTGAATATACGATTAACGAGTTTCTTTCTTTATTTGTGGAAAAAAATAAATTAAAAAGTTTTGTATTTCAGAATGAGATTTTCTACGTGTTAGTAGAAGTCCTAACATTAACAACATTTAACTTTGATTTCGTTTTAATTCTCGAATAAAATCAAGCTTGTTATTTGTTAAATGAAGTATATGTTCTCTGTGTCTCTTACATTTAGTTTTATTTAGCATCCAGTGCCAGTTGTAAAATTAATGTGTGACACTGGTCCCCTATTTGCTAGGGGTATAGTGAAATGGTATTAACGTAAAATTTATACTAGGCAGTGTTTATATAAATATGGAAATGTTGTTGTTCAGCACGATGATGAAATATTCACCAACAAACTATCCAATCAGTGACGACTGGAGGTGGAATCCACCTGGTGGATACTGACATGCGATTATGATAGTTGGCGACTTCAAAGTAGATGCTACATTAAATTTACACGCTCTTAGCTTTATAAAGATATATATTTCAATTTAGATTACATACCCATCGAATCATCTACTACATTGGGGACAGTACTATAGATTTGATGTTTGCACGAAATATTGATTCTCGTCTGTTGCCATCTATATATATATATTTTGATATCTCCGTCAGTCTGTGATGAACGGAAAATCCGGACTTTTCATTGGCAAGTGAAACAAGTGACGCGAGTGACGCAACAAAAGTAAGTGACGCAACAAAGTAAATGACGCATCAAAGTAAACAATTAAAAATCTCTTTTCTTTTTAACAATAATAATAAAACACACATAATACAGTGTTAATTATTATTAATTAAACTGTTTTATCATGCAATGTCGTTAAAATTAAACTGCTTTATCACGAATTTCGTTAAAATTTTCAAAGTTTCAAATTCGGAGTTTTCATTGGCTCTTCAGACCAGTGACCTCTACTTTAATTCTACGTGTAGGAGATTCGAAGAATCGCTCAATAATTGTTTGATGCAGGTAATAACTATTTGAAAATGAAAATCTCTTAATAATAGATCTTAATGAACAGGGTTATGGCGCCGACGAAGCGAAAATTTCAAACAATCGCGGAGCCTCCGCCTCGGAGGTCGAAGAAGCCTAAGCGAGTCCAACGGAGTATGAAAGTCGACAATACCGAAAAAGGAGTTTGGTTATGAGTAAAGGCAGATTCTGGGCAGATTTAGAAATAACTAAATATATTTCTTTTCGTATAATCTTTGGGTGTTTAACATTGCTTATTGCCTCTGCTCGGTTGCACCAGGCACAACACCTTTATAATAAAAAAAATCACTTACATTTTTGCAATGATACTATTTTGGCGCGTTGGTTACATGGCGTGTTCGGCACCTTGCTATTGTGGGTCCGAATCCTTCAGAATACACATTTTAAAAAGAAACAACTTTGTTTCCCGTCTTGATTTTGCCTTGACAAGCTCGGTGAAGACGGGAAGGTACGATTTTTTTTATACCATGTGTTTCAAAAGTTTCCGAACGCAAGAGATGACTTTACCTGCATAACCTACTGTTGTGCAGGTATGCTGAAGGGCTGGTAGACATGAGCCACTGTCTCTCAACCTCTTTTTTTCAATTAATGGATGCTCCCAGTCGTTACGAATCCCGCTATTTACTTTACATAAATGCAAATACGCGAATATGAGAGTGAAATAAAAGGTTAAAGTAAAAAATAGAAGTTTTATATATAAAGCCTACGGTATACGGTACAGTAACAGTTTAAAAGGCGTGTATTGAGTGAAAGCAAACAAATGAAATACAGTATGCAAGAACGAGCAGAGATGGTTCTCCTTTGGTGTAACCTATATGTACCGTTTCCTTTGGGAATATAAAAATAAAATAAATACATTTGAGAAACTTTTCCACTATGTAAAACTAATTTTATGTAATTTACTTCAGCACATGGTTTATTTTAGTGGTTGGCCAAAGAATACTGCTGCTGTCAAAGGTTAGGCTTTCCCTCCATACAGAAGAGGCAGTTCGGGAACTTTTGAAACACACGGTATAGGTCCGTCTTCACCGAGCTTAAACATTTACGTGACGAATTTGAAAATCGTAAGCATAAAACGGGTGAATTGAGCATTGTTCTTCGACTGCACAGAAATATGCCATCCTTGCGTTCCGTACGGAAACATAAGAACATAGTGCAGAGGATCATACCATGGGTGATTTTCTAAAAACCGACAAACTCTACTTTCTGTGCGCTGGCTCAAAATAATATCATGGTATGCACTGACTCCCTGCCAGATAAAAAAAACAGCAACGTCCGAAGTTGTCGGTAAATTGTAGGGCCGACGGCCATTAGGTTGAACGTTTTGAGTATTAAACAATACACCAGACAATTCCGAATAATCAGGTTCAATACAAGCTACAATATTCAGCAGGGATAACGCCGGTAATTCGTTTTAATACCAAGAATACCGTTAGAGACGACTGATTATTTTGTAGTTCAAATGTCGACAATCTCCCGTTTGCCCATCTTATGCAATGACAATTAACAAGTCCTAGGATCAAAACTTAAACAACATAGGTATATATCTAGAGTAGATAGATACTGATAGGCCGCCTTCGTTTTGCCTTGAAAAACCAGGCGAAGACGGGCATCTCAGCTAGTTTGTATTATATTTCTCTTATCATAGACCAGTGATTTGCAAGTTGAGAATGCCTTATAATTAAAGTTTGATTAACAATAAACAATTACGGAATGACATAACCAAGTACCGAAAGGTTAAACTAAACCATTCGCGGAACTATAATTTTAAACCGCCCCATGTTAACATTGGAAGTTTCTAATGGACCATAAAAATACTATTAAACCACGTACCTTAGAAAAAATTTCGACTACATTACGATACCATTAATATTACGTTATATTCATTCATGACACCTCATTGCAAGTCGTTTGATATATTACATGCCATATTTTAGCATTGAAAGTTCCAAAGAACCATCATGGTTCCACTAAACCAGGTTCCATGAAACCAATTTGCACTAACATTAATTTTACGTCATATTTATTCATGGCACATCATTCCAAGTCGTTTGATATATTACATGCTATATTTTAGCACTGAAGGTTCCGATGAACCATAATGGTTCCACTAAACCAGGTTCATTGAAACCAATTTGGACTATTATTACTTTTACGTTATATTCATTTATGACACCTCATTCCAAATCGTTTGATATATTACATGCTATATTTTAGCACTGAAAGTTCCGATGAACCATAATGGTTCCATTAAATCAGGTTCCTGGAAACCAATTTCGAATATCATTAATTTTACGTTATATTATTCATGACACATCATTCCAAGTAGTTTGATATATTACATGCCATATTTGAGCATTGAAAGTCCCAATGAGCCATAATGGTTCCATTAAACCAGGTTCCTTGGAACCAATTTCGACTATCATTAATTTTAAGTTATATTCATTCATGACACATCATTCCAAGTCGTTTGATATATGCCATATTTTAGCACTGAAAGTTTTTGAGGGTATCATAAGGATACTATTAAAGCACGTGTCATTGTTTCGATTTCAAACATTTTCAAAATGGTTCATTCCCGCAACTTTTTTTATTAATTGGCGAAAATAGTTATTTATATCCGCTTCTATCTCGTCATTACGATTTGTTTGATATACTACTTAAAATATCTCTTCATTGAAAATTGCTAGGTGGGGTCGTAAAGGTACCATTTGTGCAAGTGGTATTGAACAGATTTAGATAATATTTGTGATTGATTTGTGGCCTGTATCATGTTCATCGATTGACGAAAATAATAATGAATAGACTATTAAGGAATAACATAACAAAGTATCGAAAGGTGAAACTAAACCATTCGCGGAACTATATTTTTAAACAGCCCTATGTTAACATTGTAATTTTCTAAATGGCCATAAAGATACCATTACACCACGTACCTTTGAACCAATGTCGACTGTCATTAATTTTACGTTATATTCATTCATGACACGTCATTCCAAGTCGTTTATTATATTACATGCCATATTTTAGCATTGAAATTCCAATGAACCATAATGGTTCCACTATACCAGGTTACTTGAAACCAATTTCAACTACCATTAAATTTACGTTAAGTTCATTCATGACATATCATTCCAAGTCGTTTGATATATATCATGCCGAATTTTAGCATGGAAAGTTCCAATGAACCATAATGGTTGCAGTAAACCACAATGGTTCCACTAAACCAGGTTCCTTGAAACCAGTTAGGGTTATCATTAATTTTACGTTATATTCATTCATGACACCTCACTCCAAGTCGTTTGATATATTATATGCCATATTTTAGCACTGAAAGTTCCGATGAACCATAATCGTTCAAATAAACCAGGTTCCTTGAAACCTATTTGTACTATCATTAATTTTACGATATTTTTATTCATGACACCTCATTACAAGTCATTTGATATATTACATGCCATATTTTAGTTTTGAAAGTTCCAGTGAACCAGAATGGTTCAACTAAACCAGGTTCCTTGAAACCAATTTGGACTATCATTAATTTACCTCATATTCATTCATGGCACATCATTGCAAGTCATTTGATATACTGCATGCCATATTTTAGCATTGAAAGTTCCAAAGAACCATCATGGTTCCACTAAACCAGGTTCCTTGAAACCAATTTAGACTATCATTTATTTTACGTCATATTTATTCATGACACATCATTCCAAGTCGTTTGATATATTACATGCTCTATTTTAGCATTGAAAGTTCCGATGAACCATAATGGTTCCACTAAACCAGGTTCCATGCAAACAATTTCGACTACCATTAATTTTACTTTATATTCATTCTTGATACATCATTCCAAGTCGTTTGTTATATTACATGCCATATTTTAGCATTGAAAGTCCAAATGAGCCATAATGGTTCCACTAAACCAGGTTCCTTGAAACCAATTTCGACTATCATTAATTTTACGTTATATTCATTCATGACACATCATTCCAAGTCGTTTGATATATTATATGCCATATTTTAGCATAGAAAATTGTTGAGGGTGTCATAAGGGTGTTATTAGAGTACGTGTCATTGTTACGATTTCAACAATTTTCAAAATGGTTCATTCCCGGAACCTTATTTATTAATTGACAAAAATAGTAAATTATATCTGCTTCTATCTCGTCATTACGATTGTTTAGATATATTAAGTAATATATCTCTCCACTGAAAATTGCTAGGTGCGGTTGTAAAGGTACCATTTGTGCACGTGCTATTGAACAGAGATAGATAATATTTGTGATTGGTTCGTGCCATGTACCATGTTAATCGACTGACGAAAATACGAGTAGTAATGAGTAACCACATTTATCTCGTTATTACGATTTATTAAGTACCGAAAGGTGCTTTATACTATCAGTGTGATGAATCGTGTCTGTCTGTATGTCTGTCCGTCTGTCTGTCGGTCCGTCTGTCTGTCCGTCTGTCTGACTGTAACTCAAACTCCTCCGAGGTTATGAAATATTTTCAAAATCTGTTTTCTTCAGTCGATGAATATGGTTCATGGCACGAACCAGTTATAAATATTATCTAAATCGGTTTATTGGCACGTGCACAAATGGTACCTCTATTTTACCGCCTAGCAATTTTAAATGGGAAAATATATTGAGTAATATATCAAACAAATCGTATTGATGAGGTAGATGTGGTTATTCATCACTTATTTTCGTCAGTCGATGAACAAGATACATGGCACGAATCATTCACAAATATTATCTAAATCTGTTCAATAGCACGTGCACAAATGGTACCTTTACGACCCCACCTAGCAATTTTTAATAGAGAGATATATTAGGTAATATATCAAACAAATCGTAATCACTAGATAGAAGCGGATATAAAAATTACTATTTTCGCCAATTAATAAATAAGGTTCCGGGAATGAACCATTTTGAAAATAGTTCAAATCGTAACAATGACACGTGCTCTAATACTACCCTTATGACACTCTGAAAAAATTTTCAGTTCTAAAATAAATCATGTAATTTATCAAACGACTTGGAATCATGTGTCAAGAATGAAAATAAAGTAAAATTAATGGTAGTCGAAATTGTTTTCAATGTACCTGGTTTAGTGGAACCATTATGGCTCACTGGAATTATCAATGCTAAAATATAGCATGAAATATATTAAACGACTTGGAATGATTTGTTATGAATAAATATAACGTAAAATTAACGATAGTCGAAATTGGTTTCAAGGAACCTGGTTTAGTGGAACCATTATAGTTCATGGGAATTTTCAATGCTAAAATATGGCATGTAATATATCAATCAACTTGGCATGATGTCATGGATGAATATAACGTAATATTAATAATAGTCTGGTTGCTTTGTTTTTGACGATTTTGGGCCCGAGGAATAATTAATTCAAAACAATTCCTCAAAGTTGTTCCGCATGCAACTGTACAACTAGACACGAACAAGGATCGTGAATTCCTTTCCACAAGCATAAATCTAAAATACGTAACTGAAAGACGATCGAAACGAAATTGAAATTGATCGAAACGAAATTGAACTTGATCAAAACAAAATTGAAATTGAAATTATGATTGAAAAATTGTTTATAACATATAATAAATCTTAAAATACAAAGATAACGAAAAGATAATCTTATTTTCATAAACTTTGTCTTTAATATTGCCCCACAAAAATGAGCCACAAGGGTGAGATCAATAGAATATGGCGGCTAAAGCGATTCCCATTTCAGTGGCCTCTGGGTACCCCAAAGCCAGCAAAATACGCTCTCCAAAGACCATGACTATATTAGTGTGATATGGTCGTGCTCCATCCTGCATGAACGACATCTTTTCGAAATCTTGGTCACTTTGGATAACAAGGATGAGATTATTTTCTAAAATTTTCAACAACAACAACACGATTGCGCATGCTTAAAAAAATCCCAACATGCCTTGCATTCAACCGCCAAATTTTAACTGAATCTGGCCAATTATTCAAAAGTTATCAAGTTTTTTTTTCTTCATATAGCTCAATAATTGCCATCCTGTATATGGAGTACTAGCAGAGGTACTCGGCGTTGCCCGGGTTAATTATACTTGTAGGTAAAGAGATAGATCTCAAAAAATTAAATTAGAACTCCCAATTGGTTAAATAATATGTCAATCAATATAACACAGAGCAAAGGGAAAAAAAACATCGATGTTGTTGTTTCGATGTATCGATAATTTCCTACTAATGTTATCTAGAGCCGTGCGATGTATTCGATGTCAACATCGTTACTCGATGTTTTTAGGTATATCGAGGTCAAGACCTCGAGTAGTTTGAAAACATCGATAACCTCGATGTTTTTTCTATTTTTTGAAATTGTCAATGGAGAGGGCTTTCGCAACATGATGAGAGTAATTTGCTCACAATATCTACTTCCTGTCCCGTCAACATTTAAAAGGCATCTTGATAGTTTGTTTGGAAAGGCTACCATCTATTTGAAAAAGAAGTTTAGCACAATTCGTTATTGCCCATTGACATTCGATGCATGGACTGACAGTTATAATTCACGAAATTATCTGGGTGTTCTATAATAATTGGATGTTCTATGAGGATTTTATACACACCATACCTCAGATGTTTTAAATTATTGAAGAATAATAATTGGATGTTCTATGAGGATTTTATACACGCCATACCACAGATGTTTTAAATTATTGAAGAATAATAATTGGCAGTGCATTACGTTATGGGGTTTGAATTTCATTCGTATGTTTTAGGCATGAAATTGTTGGAAACTACACACACAGCAGAAAATTTGAAGGTAAAGTTGGATGAACTGGTTGCTTTTTGGATAATAGATAAAGAAAAGATCTTGTGTTGTGTCACTGATAATGCTGCAAATATGATTAAGTGTACTGAATTGTTTTTGGGAAAGGGCAAGCATATGGCAAGCTTTGCACATTCTCTGAATTTACTGGTCACTGAATCAATTTACCAAGAAGCTACTTTTTCAACATCAGTTGATAAAGTCAAGAGCATTGTAGCATGGTGTCATCGTAGCAATCTTGCATCTATTGCATTGGAAAAGATTGCAACACTCCAACTATCATATTTGTCAGACAGCAATAAAGGTATTATCTGTTCCATGGACTTCAGTGCCTGCAGAACGTCTTTTTTCAAAAGCAGGAAATCTAATAAATGCTAAAGGTTCCACTCTAAAACCAAAAAATACAGAAAAATTTTTGATTTTAAGTTCGCTAACAGTTGAAGAGTTCAGTGATTTGCGTTAAATGCTTTACTTATTGTATAACTATTGAATTTTTGTTTCATTTAATTGTCATTAAAATTAAATACCGAAAATCGTTCAAAGTGAAGATCTTTCTTTGCTATTAACATCAACAGAAGAGAAGGAGACAGATCTCCGAAATGTACATATGGGTTTTTAATTTTATAAATTCATTTATGCGGAATAGTGGTTTCTCTGACATCGATGTTAACTTCGATGTTTTCTCGTTAACCTCGAGTAGCTTTTCTGACATCGATGCTAACCTCGATGTCGCGATGTTTTAAGCATCGCACGGCTCTAATGTTATCACTTGATTCCGCGGCCTAAAAAAACTTCTAAAAAAATCACCCAAATTTATGATTCATATTTACTAGAAAATCTTTTCAGTTTCAGACTTAATCATGTTCCTTTGCAAGTTTGAAGAGGAAGTGAAGTACTTCCCACTGAGAAATTATTGTAGAAACAACTGAATGGCGTGCAAGCCACCGAGTTCCACTGAGCTTTGCAATTTTATTAGGTAATGTTCCATCATTCATGGCACCATAAAGCTTCTCCCCTAAATAAAAAACTAAACTCCCCAAAAAATCCCCTAAAAATACTTACCCCCTAAATTTTCCCCTGCAAAGACATTTTCCCCCTAAATTTAGGGGGAAATCCCCTAACTTGGCAACACTGGTTTAAGTGCTTATTATTGAATAGGGTTGGAAGTAGCGAGAGCCAATCACATTCAAACACAAGCGCTACTGATTGGTTAATCTCTTGCTATAGTACAAGAAATAATTGACTCTTTAATCACAACAAGAAGTAAATAATAAAAAGAAAAATACGCCCTAATCCTATTTAAATAATCAATGGTGGAACGACAAAGTTAAAAGTCTGTCAGTCCAGGATAACTCTCTCTGGAGTATGGTCAGGGCCCTTAAAAGCAACAGGACTATTATTCTCCCTCCTTTGCTTACAGAGGGTGGCGATTTCGTTAGCAATGACCAGGGCAAAGCACAAATTATCGCCGATTCACTGAAGAGCCAATTCTCTACGCTCAAAGAGGATGATCTGGTCAATATTACCACTGAGGTCAAAGACGTATGTGATAGGTATGGCCACGCCCAAAGCGCTGTTGCCTCTCCTGATGTCATTGGAACCTCTGAGATATTGGATATCATAAAGCGCCTGAAAAGCAAAAAGGCAGCCGGGATCGACACCCAGGACTGTCGACACCATTACCAACAGTGCTCTCAAGAATTTGCCCCCCAGTGTTATCTGCATCATCACCAAGGTCATGAATGACTGCTGGCTTAGCGGCCATTTCCCTAGTGCTCGGAAGGACTCAGTCATCATCACCATTCCTAAACCTGGACTGGATCCTGCTCTTCCCACAAGTTATAGGCCTATTAGCTTGTTCCCATGCTTTCCAAGGTCTTTGAGCGCACAATACTCAAGAGGTTCAACGAGTACTGCGAGGCAAACAACCTCATTCGTAATGAGCAATTTGGCTTCCGTCCTGGCCACTCTTGTAAGCTTCAGTTATGGAGGCTTGTTGCTGATTTAAACGGTCCTCTCAACCTCTCTATGTTTGGTGGTCTCATTTTCCTCGATGTCCAAAAGGCCTTTGACCAAGTCTGGCATGATGGGCTCATTTACAAAATGATTACCTACGGGTTCCCTGACGATCCAATTGCTCTGGTACGCTCCTTCTTGTCAAAGAGGACTTTTCGTGTTAAGGTTGGGGACTCCTTATCTGAACCGTGCGATGTTAATGCCGGTGTATCCCAAGGCTCTGCCTTATTCAACTTCTTTATCCATGATTTTCCCAAGTTTGCAAAGTGTAATCTTTACTTGTTTGCTGACGACGGGTCCATCATGACCTGGGCACGAAACCCGGCACATGTCATCACTCGACTCCAAAATGTTTTACATCAGTGCGAGAGAGCTGGTTCACGAAGTGGCGATTAAAGCTGAATGTCAAAAATGCAAGGCCATGTTTATCACTCGCAAATGCAAAAACCCTCCAAAGCCCCTCTTCTTATTAGGCAAGAAACTTGAGTGGGTAAAAAGCTATAAGTATCTTGGTGTCATGATCGACTCCAAACTAAACTGGAACGACCAAGTCCAATACGCGTTCAATAAAGCAAAGAAAGCGAGGTTCAGTTTGACTGCACTTCTGGGGCGAAACAGCGCTCTTGATGTAGATAACAAACTCTTGATATACAAGGTTGTGATTCGTACTATTTTGCTTCATGGAATGCCTGCTTGGGCTTCTATTTGCAAAACTAGGTGGAAGGATCTCCAGACCTTCCAAAATGTTGCTCTCCCGATCCATTGCCCAACTTGACAGAAGAGTTGCCAACAACCACTCTATCTATGACGATTTAGGGATGACCCACATAGGCACCTTTGTCCAGACACTTATAAAGAACATGCTACCCAAGATGGAGAATCATGAAAATACTCTGGTTTCTGGACCATCCACTCGTTGTTAAGGGTCACCTCTGGTTTCGAACACCCCGCCATATCCTGGATGTCTGCTTTGATGACGTTAACAAGGTCGTCTTCCCCAACTATTGGATCTTTTAGATCCTACTGATTTTGGGGACTCTCTTCGTCAATCTACAATCTGACTCTCGTCCCTTCTGGGACTTCTTCTCTGGAGGACTAAAGAGGTTCATCAGGCTTCTCTCCTAGTTCAGTGTACCTCCTCTGGTTTCCTTTTGGGCGAGCGTGCAAAGTGAGCTTGGCTCCTGGACCACTCGCGTCTTTCTTTACACTTCACTGTTCGTTTGTCGATCTAATCCTAAAGAGTCAATTATTTCTTTTTTATTATTTAGTAAATAATATTTACTTCTTGTTCTGGTTAAAGAGTCAATTATTTCTTGTACTATACTTAACATATCCACATTCATTTCAGGTTCTTGCAATTAGTGGGTTTTTCTTTTTGTTTTTCCCTGAAATTTATATTTTTATCATAATCTCTTGCTACTGATTGACTCATATTGGCAAATACGTTCAAGGGCTCATGGAATCCATGCTGCCCAATATAGAAAGTCATAGCAACGAGCTAGTCTCGGGCATTTTAAATCATCCTGTGCATAGAAAGAGATATCGTGATCCAAGGCATATACTTGATATTAATTTTGATGACATTGATAATGTCTTATTTCCAGATTACTGGACTTCATAGGTCGTGTTTTATCTAATACTAGTGGTCTGCTTCTAATCTAGACAGTCGTCAATCAAAATCACCTCCAACCAAGAGGGGGTATTTTCTCCTTCATATTATGGATGACCTTTATGGGTTCATCACGCTTCTTAACTACTTCAGTGTAATTCCCTTGGCATTTATTTAGGAAGGGTGAGATTAAGGAAGCTTAGCTTCAAGTGCCACTCGAATAACGTTTCACTACACTGCTCGATTGTCGAACATCGAACATCGCCCAGCACTAAAAAGAAGTAGGCTGACCGGAAAGAGGGCAGAGAAGCTGATTTTCCTTAATTCGTTCGGTGTATTATAAACAAGCCTTTTTTGATTTAATGAATAAAATAAAGACATCGTTTAATAAAAACAGTGTGCAATATTTCTGAAATTTCTATTACAGAAAAACATCGATGCTTTATTTTCAAATATCATTTGATATAATACATCGATGTTTTGATTTGATGTTACATCCCTAGTATGGAGTGGAGGAAGCGTATCATTCTTCTTCTTCTGTAATACTCTGACAATCGAACAGCGGAGTGAACATGTGTTCAGATGGGACGAAAGCAACGCTTTCATTAGGCTCAACAATCCAGACTATGACGCCAAAGGAAATACACTGAAATAGGCAAGAAGCCTGGCCAACCCTAGAGGTCCTCCACATGCAAAACAAAAAATAAGATTGACGATTGTCAGACGAGACACAACGAAGCTAAGCAAAGCAATTCAGAACAAAACCATCAAACCGCGGGGTAAATAGAGTATCACAATTTCCAGTATTCCGGGAAGGAAACGTTGCCAATGTCCTCAAAATTTACATCCAGAACGTGTCTAGGCTTTCGGTACCTAGTATGCCATTTCATCTCCATCGAGTGCCTCAGTATCCCTTTCACCAAGTCGTTGTCATGGTTCTCGATCTTCAGGATCATATTCTTGAGTAGTTCATGGATGTATTTCCCAATATGAGTCATGTTGAAGTCACCATGGATTGCCTGATTTTTCGCGGCTCTTCTATCCAGTTGGGCAATAGTCCTCAATGTGACGTTCTGAAACGATTGGAGCTCCTTCCAACTACTTCTGGAGATAGTTGCCCACTCTGGCATGCCATTCAGCAGGATAGTCCTAACGATTGTTTTGTAAAGGAGAAGCTTATTGTCAATGCTGAGGGAGCTGTTGCGTCCCAGGAGAGCTAAGAGGCTGTATTTAGCCTTTTTTCGCTTTGTTCAGGGCGCACGTTAAGTGGCGATTCCACGAGAGCCTTGAGTCTATGACAACACCAAGGTACTTGTACTTATCAACCCAGTCGAGTTTCCTGTTGAATAAGACGAGAGAATCCGGAGGGCGCTTGTATTTTTTTACAGTACATTGCTTTGCACTTCCCTACGTTCAGGTTCAGTCGCCAGCAGTTAGACCATTTTTCAAAACTCTTCAGGGCATTTTGTAGTCGAGTAATAACAAGGGATGGCTGGTGCGCCCAAGTCATAATAGCAGTGTCGTCTGCGTAGAAGTACAGTTTGCACTTTTCGGGTTTCGGGAAGTCATGCACAAAATAGTTAAAGAGGATAGGTCCAAGAACAGAGCCTTGTGAAACGCCGGCCTTCACTGCGCGGGGAGAGGAAAGATTCTCACCAACCTTAGCCTGGTACGTCCTATTGGTAAGAAAAGACTGGATCATCGCTATCAGATCAGGAGGGAAATCATCTCTGATCATTTTGTAGATTAGGCCTTTATGCCATACTTGATCGAACGCCTTACTGACATCTAGAAAGACTATCCCACAGTATCTGGAAAGGTTAAGGGGGGTACTCAAGTCTTCAACGAGTCTCCATAACTGCAGGGCAGGAGTAATTGGCCCGAAAGCCAAACTGGTCCTGCCGGACTAGCCCTCTAGCATTACAGTGGTCTTGGAACCTGTAGAGGGTCGTCTTTTCCAGAACCTTGGAGATGGATGGAAGTAGGCTAATAGGCCTGTAGCTTCCGGGTACAGCTGGATTTTGTCCTTGTTTGGGGATACTAAGGACAGTGGATTGCTTCCAGGACGTCGGGAAGTAAGAGACTTCCAGCAGTCATTAATTAGAGACGTGATGTCATCAATAACGTTCTTCGGGAGATTCTTTAGTGCAGTGTTTCTTAGCTTGTCGTTTCCTGGAGCCTTCTTATTTTTCAGTCTCCATATGATAGAGTTGATTTCACCAATCTGAATCCGGATCTGCGAGGGACGATGGGGGACTTCAAAGAAGCTGGTGATGCTGCTTTCCACACGCTGGATCACGAATTGACTTTCAGGATTGTTGATGTCGGGAGTTACAAACTGCGTCTCCAGTGAGTTTGCAATGACTTGAGCTTTGTCATGGTCACTTTGGACATAATCGCCATCTGGGGTGAGAAGCGGGGGAATCGTGGCATCGTTTAATTTACTAGTTAGGATCGACGGTAAGTTAGCCAATTCTCTCATCTTGTCCATTTACCAATGGGCGATGTCAGCACAAAGCTCTTAAGCCAATGGGTTCTTAACTCTGAATGCACATTTCATCGATTGGTTAATAATTCTATATAAATCCTGAAATCTATGCTTTGAATTCAGTAATCTGTTCACTCTGTTCTGCATCACTATTATCACTCCATTATTCAGCGATTTTTCCATAGCGGTATATTCTACACAGTCAGTGAATAACATTTTTCTTTCTTCGGCGATTCTACGTTTCACACAAGTGAGATAATTTTTTCTATTGTTTTTATATTTATTTTTTTCGAATATATTTGGGTATTTAATTTAACTGTCCTTGATAGGTTTATTCTACAGTGAATAACGAGATTTTTCTTTATTTGTTGTTTTTATTATACTTGTACGTATTGACAAATGTATTTTTATTTCATTACTCATTTGGATATTAACACTCACTCAAATAGTAACATGGCCCCACGAAGGCAAAGTTACTCTGCCGCAAGAAAATTGGAGATTGTAACACACGCGGAACAAAATGGAAATTGTGCAGCTGGACGTGTATACGATGTCAGTGAGTCCAATGTGCGTCTCTGGAGAAAGCAGAAGGCTACTTTATTAAAGATGCCTACAGACAAACGTACATTGCGAGGAAGCAAGGCGGCATTTCCTGAGTTGGAGAAAATTCTAAAGAATTGGGTTTTATCCCTCAGGAATGCTGGACGATGTGTCAGCACGGTACAGATAAGAGCGAAAGCCATCGACTTTCGCAAGCACATGGGCATTGATGGTTTTTTGGGTAGTCCGTCGTGGTGTACGCGTTTTCTCACAAGAAATGATTTGCGAATAAGAATGCGCAAAAGTGTTGGTCAGATGGAGCCAAAGAACTGGGATGAGAAGGTAAGTAGCAAAATATAGTCGCATTATTAATATTCACATATATCTGATGTTAATATTATTTTTATATTGTTAGGTTACGGAATCCAAGGCCTTCATTGATGAAAACATTCAAGGAATCAATCTAGACCATGTTATCAACCCTTTGACCTTTGACGCTCCTACCGACTGACATTTTAGAACTCTTTTGTTCCGATTCAGATGATTCTGATTTTGATGGATTTCCGTGAATAAATTTATTTTATCCTTATATGAACTTAGTTTGTTCGATTTTTTTTTTCACTATACTGGTGCATATTATGGACGATGCATATTATGCGAAAAAATATGGGGGCGTATTATACCCCAAAATTACGGTATTCCTTTATGAGAGGGGGGGGGGGAGGAATTGTATTGTGGGAAAGAAGAACGCTTTGCATTGTGGATGCTGCTTTGGCTACCAAGCGTTTGGTGCGTCTTCGTCGCATGGTATATTTTTAAATGTATTAAATAAGTTAGAGTGGCGCCTCCATGTCATTCCTCAAAAAGCGATACATGGCTACCAGATTGAACATACTCGATGGTGGCGAAAGGGGTTTTCCATAAATCCCTAACGACCCTCTATAGAACAAACAAGGCATAACTTATTAAAACAAAATTAAACCGACTTAACAATGATATTAATATGGGACCATCTTGGTGTTAAACCGAATCGAATGTAAAAAGAATTTTTAAAATCGGTTTATAAATGACAAAAATGTCGATGAACATACATGAAAAAATGCATACAGACGAACATAGAACCACCTCCTTTTTGAAGTCGGTTAAAAAATGGATGTTGGGTTTTGAAATCAATGTAAAAATTCATACTATTGACAAAATAAACATTTTGTAGAATGTTAAAGGATTGTTTATTAAATTACGTAAAACATTTTTTCCAGGGGTTGATGAATTCAATAATTTTTTTTTCCGGACGGAGTCCAAGTTTTATCAAAATCCAATATAAAGAAAAATACAAATTTATATAAACATGTCATGGAAGAAAATCCATCAAGATAAATATCTCGAAAAAATGGACAAAATGTACGTATTTGAAAAAAGAGAAACTCCAATATAGTTAACATTATATTGAAAATATGTCAAGACGAAGAGGAATTCTAGAATATTGAAAAAATGTCAAACGTTCCGCGAAAGCAATTATCGTCTTCAAAAGACATATTGAACTACGTCATGTTGAAAATATATTGTAATAGAATATTACAGAAAATAGATAAGGAAAATGCTAGCAAAAAAACAATGAAATTGAAAGGATAACAGAACAAAAATTTAAATTTTATAATTCTTGAAAGTTACTGGAGTCAATTTGAATCATTATAAAATTGAATAAAAAAATAACAACAAAGTTCTAAAAATGCTATTCGTGACTGAATAATCTCACTAAAGATTGAAAATAAATTTAAAAATAAATGATGGTATTTTAAACTGGTCATTTAAACTGACGATTGTCGCAGACCAGGTACACCCTGTCGATAGTGTTTCCTCAGGGTGATGGCACCTTTCAACAGGACAATGCTCCCTGCCATACTGGCAAAATTGTCCACGACTGGTTCGAGGAGCATGATGGTGAATTCAAGCTACTCCCATAGCCACCAAACTCCCCGGACGTCAACCGCATTGAACATTTGTGGGACCCTCTCGATCACCATGTCCGCAAGCTGGACCCTCCACCAGAAAATAAAGACAAAATTTATACTATAGATATAACAGCTACGTATGATAACATCCCAATCATACCAACTCTCGACATCATAAAAAATCAATTAAAAACAAAATTACCTTACACGAAAGTACTATCTGAAGATATTTTTTAGAATTTCCCAAGCTCACAATACACTACTTGCTGTATTCTCTTATTGGCATAAAAAAACTCCTTTTTGTTTGTATTGAAGAATTTAAGCATTTTGATAGCGACAGACGATCGAAGGTCTGATGGTGATGGCTTAACGGGATGTACTGAGCGCCGAATGGTCCAGATACCTGCAGCCACCTTCCGACTTTTTGACTCTCTGCCACGTCGACTAGCTGCTGTGCAAACATTTCTACAATAGATCAGAAAAACAACTGGAGCGATTTATATTTCAGTTTGAGGTAATTTATTTGTTCAAAAAAACCGCGCTAATGATTCCTTGTTATAAACAAGAATATAACTCGTAAAACGATTTTCAAATATGCTGAAAAGAAGAATATAAATATTTGTTGTTTAATATTACAGTCATATTTTATATACAGAAACGGCAAAAACTGCATGTCAATTTACGTATTCGATTGCAGGCTTCACACGAATCTTTCCAAACGCGCGAAATGAGAAATGAAATGCTCGCACGTCTAAATGTTTTCAACTACTTCGCCTATGATCTTTCAATTGCTAGAGCTATTCATCCCTTCTTAATCAAAGTTACCATTCATCCCATCTTAATCATTGTTGCAAAGCATTGTCGGGAAAAATCTTGTAAGCATTCCAAGAAGCTTTACCTGTGACGCAGATGTGATTTTAAATTTCAATATATCAGTTTTACTTGCAGTTGGTTTAAATAAACAATGGAATACCTTTGATTCTATCCATACATCATTTTTAAATATAGGCCTAACTTTAATGAGCCATTTTTAACAATGGGCCTAATATTATTTAGCCATTTTTAACAATAGGCCTAATATTAATTAGCCATTTTTAACAATAGGTCTAACATTAATTAGTCATTGTTAACAATAGCCCTAACATTATAATGTGATTTTAACAATAGGACTAACATTATACAGTCATTTTAACTATAGGCCTAACATTAATTAGCCATTTTTAATAATAGGCCTAGCATTTAGCCATTTTTAACAGTAGGCCTAACATTTAGCCATTTTTAACAATAGGCCTAACATTATATAGTCATTTTAACTATAGGCCTAACATTAATTAGCCATTTTAAACTATAGGCCTAATGTTAATTAGCCATTTTAACAATAGGCCTAACATTAATTAGCCATTTTTAACAATAGGCCTACTATTATATAATCATTTTAACAATAGGCCTAACAGTACTAAATTTTAAAAAGAAATGAGCACGTGCTCCAAGCTGCCATCAACAATGCTTAAGTGATAACCAAAAGGTAACACTGTATTCACTTATGACTCTCGGTACGAATCGATTGATATATTACATGCCCTATGTTCATATTCTTAACATTAGTGCACGTGACTGAAGGGGCCCACGAGAGCTTATCAAAAGTTGATATATCGCAGTTGAGTTCTTCCATTTTCACGTTATCGTGCAAACGATGTCCAGCCGGACACATAAAGATATTGATTATGCTTGTATATTCTTATATATATGGCTTTAGCTTAAGTTCGTAATAAGGGCTCATTTAGTACATTTTGGGGGTCTTTTTCTCGGATGCAGCATTTCGAAAATCGAAAAGAATGTCATATTCCTCTTGTGCTCGTCAGTCCCGTTCGAACGACATATTGCATGCCTTATATAGCCAATAAAAAAATTTAATGGGGGGTTTGGGTCTCAATAGTCACGTGACTGTTAGACCCATTTCGACGACAAACTAATCAGGTGAGCTCAGGAAGGGTATCTATCGAACAGCGAAGTTAAAGCATTCTCGAGAAATCGTCGGACATACAGACGGACGGACAGACAGACAGACACACAAACAAAGCGAAACCAATAT
>JAHWFO010017254.1:0-10712 GCA_023313115.1 Rhysida immarginata
CAATTGGCTGGCGCATCTGCACGGTGAGCAGAAGGTTCCTGGTTCGATCCCAGGCTGTGGAATTTTCTTTCCTATTTTTCATCAATAATTTAAACATCTGAGGTATGGCGTGTATAAAAATCCTCATAGAACATATAATTATTATTCTTTATAAAAAGTTGAAAAATCGGATTTTAGTTGTTCAAGCATAAGTCAAGCTTAAACCTTTGATCCAGTATTCATTTTATTTATTTACTGCCTTGTGACCTAAATTAGTCTTTTAACTTTCCAATTTGGGGGTGGGGAAGAGGAGAAACTCCCTTCCCTCCCTAATATTAGCATGGTTAAATCCTTGCACTTCCCCTATGAAATGGTCAACTCTTGTACTCCCGACTATAATACATTTCGGTTTCATTTGACTCCATTTTGGCAACCACATTTGAAATTGGGCAACCTGTTATTTTTGACCTATAGCCAATTTTACCCCTACAGGCATGCATAAACTGCCCCTATCACACATGCAGTCCCTTCCAGCAGTTTGACCTTCCTTCCTTCACATCAGTTCAGCCAAATGCATATCAACATGGTCGGGCTGCTTCCATTATCCAGTGGATTTCATTACCTTCTGACGTGTATGGGCAGGTTCACCTATTGGCCTGAGAGGACCCCCATGCCATCACTACCATCTGGATCGTCTGTTTTGGCATACCCAGGATCATTATAATCGATCAAGGCCACCTGTTCAACGTACTCCTCTTTATGTCACTACATTCTGCTGGGTATAAAATCAAAAAATCCTTCTTGTGGATTAGAGGTTTGCGCTTTTTGATTACTGGGTATACATCATATGCAAATGACCCCTCATCAGCCTGCATCAAACGAACTGATGGAGTATTTCCATCATATGCCGAAACAGGCACCACACTACCACAGCCACAGTTGGAATGAAGCACTTCCCATCATTCTCTTCAGAATTTGATCTTCATTCAGAGGGATATGGCCTTCGAGATGGTCTATGGACAAACCCTCTACCTCCCTGGCGTATTCTTCCAAACCCCAGCTACACCCACGACCATTCCGGCTGGAAATGCTGGAAGTACTGCAACCTCAGCAGACGACATCAAATGATATGCTTAAACACCTGCATTAAAGCACTAGATTCACATTGTCGTGTGGAACTGTGTCAGTCCCTCAGTGACTGTATCTTATGATGACCCCATGAAAGTGATGAAACGCACTGATAAACACTTCACCACCATCGTCAACGGCTGCCAGCGACAATCAACATAGACCGCCTAATACCTGCATTCTTCTGCCACCATCTCCATCTCAACTGACTGCGACAATCTCAACAGGGACAATTATTGCAACATTTACGCCCCAGGTGACAACCTGCTTGGGCAGATAAGTTCATTTCAACCCTAAATATCTTTGACCAGTCCATACCTCTGGCACGTGTGAGGGGAGTACTGTGGTGATTCGTGAGAAACTCTCATAGTTCTCACGAGGTGGTGCCACTAGGTAATTCTGTAACTGTGGCCTTGCTGTTGTAATAGTTCTTTATTAAACTTGATTCCCCGTTTATAACTCACTGACTTCCCAGGTAAGTAATGACCCACCTAGTTAGCCCTTAAGAGGAGTCGCGGTTGGGGAAATCGAATTTTGGAGCAAAAATTTGAAAATGACGAAAAATTTTTATTATCATTATTAGCATCTCTACTGTCGATCTGTGTTGAGTGTTTTGTTAAAATTTAACTATTATTAAGTCAAAAAGCGTTTATTTCAAACCCCCTACTTCAATTTCAGTCCAAAAATTGACTGCCATTACGAGAAAAAAATGCAAAAAACACCTGTTTTTCGCTCTGCGATAACTCGCTGAAAAATGCTCATATCACCGCCATCTTTCTTTATTTGAAAGAGAGGCCTGTCCTCTACAAGGTTCTGTGGGTTTTGTGTGGACAAATCAGATATGTGTTTCTATATGCGTGCTTTTTATTACATCAAAAGAATTGCCTAAATACAAAGTTATATGCATCTCGAGCAACGATGATGACTGGGCTCCTGATTGGCTAACAGCTTCACAGCAGCCATGGAGGTGTTCTCCTTCAGCTTTCACTAGATTCAAGTTTTTCAATAAAAATCGATCTTTAGGAATCATCTACTTCGGTTCTACTCGATAGGTTTTTATGATCTTGGGCATTTTGGAGAGGTCTGAATCTAATGAAGGCCAGTTTGTTCATTTTTTGAGATAAAGCCACAGGAAAAAAAAAAAAAAATTGAGGATGAAAACAGACCGGTACTCGATTCTAAAATAAAGCGTTATGTTATTGTTTATATAAAATTAAATAATTATATAAAAAATATTCTGGGCATACTATCCTCATGAAAAAACACTGATCTTTTCAATGGTGTAAAGGAAATTTTCTATCTTGAATGGATTAGGTGAAAAAGATGCTTTATGCAAAAAGTGAAAAATTTGCATATCTCCGTAAATAATGGGGCTAAAGGGTTAAGCTTGGTGTCTTTCTCTAAGTTAAAATATATGTAATAATCATGGCAAATTTCCTTCAGATCTGATCATTATCCTCCGATTTAGTTTTTTCAAGCTCTATTCTCTTTCAAACTTACATTTCTCGATTCTAATTTTTCAATGAAATCTAAATTTTCAATACCAGAATCTTCGGTTCTACTGGATAGAATTTTATGAACTTGGGCATTTTGGAAAGGTCTGAACCTAATAAAGACCTTCTTAGAATGATATTTTTATAAAAAAGCAAAAGAAGAAAATTGTGAAAGAAAAACAAACTGGTTCTCGATTTCAAATGTAACGCGTTATATAATTGTTTTATATAAAATAAAATAATTTCAATAGCAATATTCTGGGTCTAGTACCCTCTTGAAAAAAAAAAACCCTGATCTTTCCAGTGGTATAAAGAAATTTTTCTATCTTGGACGATTCAGGTGGAAACTGTCTTTATATGAAAAATATATGAAAAATTACAATTTCTGTAAATAATGGAGCTAAAAGGGTTAACTTTATATCTTTCTAACACGTATGGCATGTGTAATCATCATGGAAAATTTCATTCTAATCTGATTATTAGATCCGAAGATATTACAGTTTTTTAAAATGCGTTTTCACGATTTTTTAAGCGCTAAAAATTTCGTTTGTGGAGGGGGTAGGATGCGATCGTTACGTATTGCAAACGTGCCGCTGTTCCACGCTATAAATATTATAATTCTTCGTTATGATAATAAAAAGTTGTTATAAGGGGAAAATCTGTCTTTGTGTATGTTGCGAACAAATCGAAAACGATACCATTCACCGGGAATCTCGTCGCTTAAATGTTGCAACGCCGCTTCAGGTTAGCTATATGTTCACACTCTGCAATTCACACATCGGGCGAAGTCATCACTCTCCCATTTCATAGCATCAGGCATCGCAGCGGTTCCATTGTGCTTAGTCCTCGCTCGTTTCGACGGTCCTCGCAATTTATCTGGACAAATTATTTATCTCAAAGAAAATCAACTGGTCAGATAAACAAAGAAAAACAAACTTATTCTTTGTGCGAAACATAATTAAATTTAATTATTGAACCATATCGTTCTAGCCCGAACTCCTGAACATCGTGTTTGAAAATGGATGTTCTTTTTTTACACAAACGTATGTCCTCATCGCTCAGAAGTCGATGCTGGAATATCAATTTGACATAAAAAAAAAACTTCAAAAACATGTGCAACAAACAACATTCACACACAAGCACTTATTCTCTGAAATTCACACAACAGTGCTCTATTGGAGGCTGCGTTGATCTTCTAGGAAAACGACGCTAACAATTGCAGCCACCAACAGAGCACACACACGAAACACTCACACTTCTCGCAACAATATAAACAACAACAACAGATACAACAATACGGATACGCACAAACAACAAATAAATATGCAAAACCTTTTTTACAAGTACTTTATTTACTCAAAAACATCCCGTTTACTAACTAAATCCCTGTTTTCAATACGACTAATCCGCACAAGACAATCGCTCCAAACGCACTTGAATCCCCTTATTACCTGACAATAACACACATAACGCCAAACTCTAAATATATAGGTAAGACCCTTTTAATTTTTATATTAACACGTGACTACCAGCTCTCCTGGTACGTCACAACATCAATTAACCACAAAATTTTTAAGGGCTCTAGAAAGCCTCAAAACATCGAGTTCTTATGGTCTGACATAATTGTCACTTTTTTATTTTCATTGTTTTTGATTCATTGAATAAACTTTTTTTATTTTCCTATGTTTGATTTATATACCTGGATATGCATTTCAAAGATTTAAATTTTCTACACAAGAAGAGGAGCAAAGGAAGGAAAACCTTTAACCATAAAAATGCGCAAGATATTATACGTCAGATGTACTATTATATATGACATTAGAAGAAATAGAGATGAGATTATAAATCCTTTTAAAAAATGCTAATTTAATACCAGTAAAAGATAGATATTGTAACGTTCGCCCACCCCCACCAAAGATAAGTATGGTACATATGCCTTCTAGGCAATACGTCTCAGTGAGCTCGGTTAAGAGTTCGGACCAATAAAGAGAACACCACCTGACTACGTGATACTGAATGTCTGCCCTTCTTTCTTTACTAATACAGTAAACATCATTTCAAAACAAGAAAACTTATTTTGTAATTCAAAATCTAGAGGCCCCTTCAAAAAAAACCACACTTACTATTTTACAAATCCACGGAGCATTCTCCGGTTTCACGGGCTGATTGGCACACGGGTTCGTACTAGACAGCGTATAGTCGGTTTATGCTGGACTGCCAGATAAAATACTAATGGGGGCTGATACCCCACCTGCAGCCATAGGCTGTGACTTAGCCCCACGTGCCTCCGAAACAAATATTCCTGTCACAATACGAACGCTTCCGCGTGGTGTACCTTTTATGGTCAAATAAGGGGGAGGTACAGAGACCCTTCTTGGCAGTCACGTGGGGGAGTCCCAGGTGAGAAGCGCAGTTGGGTCCATCCAAACAGGATAGTCACAACACTTCTGCGCTTGGAATGACTACTATGCGCTACAATTAGAATATATTTCCCCTCTGGCTCCCGAAGACATAAACCATGACTATCTCGGAGCACGAAGCCGGTGCCCAATCACCTTATCAATCAGACAAAACAGCAGTCTTTGCAAGGGTGTGTTGCCACGATGATGAAGCAATACCAGCTGTCACCGCTGGCGACTCAGAAATTCTTTCGCGGGTTTCGCCCGGTTACACTGCGTGGAGATAATACTAGCAAGGTTCAGTGTTCACTTCCACAATCGGCGAGAGGACCGATGTAATTGTGACACACACATGTTGCACTTTTAAGTGTTTGTTTGCCATGTTAATCTTCTCGCGGCGCAAAGAATAAACAAAGACATTCACGAGCACTTCCTGAAGTTCCTGTGTTTACTTTTCGGGCTGTCACTCAACAGCGACCATAACACTCCTGCCCCGTCGGCGTCATCGCTTCAGCCGCTGATCTCGCTGCCCCGTTCGATCGGCACAATTGTGTGTCTGGGAAGTTCCAATGCTTAAAAAAACTCATAATGCATCACTACTGGGAATCTTATTGTAATTAAGTCAAATAATGTTCATATATTGTACATATTTACGATTACTTCGTTCATATCCATCGCCCTTGTTCAAAAAACTATACGGTCTCCCAGCGCTTATAAATCATACATCTCATATCCAGAAAGATAAATTTAAAAAAAAAAAAAAAAAAAAAAACGAACCTCCTAACAAACAAAGCACGCATGCTTATATCATATCACAGTTTCTCGGAAAACATATTGACAACAATACTCCGTTGGATGCTGAGGAAATCTTCAAACAACAAACGATCGCCAACAATTGCCTCTCCCAACAGAGCATTGAATACAAGTGTTCATACGTTTTAATACACATTTATCCAAGGTGCAATTCCCATTTGTATAAAAAAAAAAACAAAAAACAAACACAACACACAAAATAACCCACGCAAACAGATCACATTCTGATACTAGTCCACTATGGCTTACGTAATCTCGTTGCCCATTAAAAAAAAATATATAATGGAATACAAATTACTAAATTCACACAAATAACGCACCCCCTCTCCTTTTCCCTCTCTCCGCCGGACCCACGTGACTTCCAGCCCCCTCGGAACATCACAATATAAAATTTGGTGAAAATGGAAGACTCTCAAACACTTCGTTAATACAAGAATGTAATTGACATAGACCTACTTTGGATTTAACCTTTGAAGACAAAATAAAATTGTTTTTCAAAAAGAAATCTTCATTAAAGATGATTTTAAAGCAAGTAGTAGTTGGCATAATAAATTTAATATGCATTTTGGGATTTATTTTCTATCTGTAACAGGTGAGAAATTATCATAGAATGAGAGTCAGTTATTTTGGCAAATCGTAGCAAATATTATAAAACATTTGTTCACCAACATGAGGATAGTGCTCCTAGTAGAAAAATTTCAAAAGACTCTTACGCAAAAAGAGCTGTAGACCAATTGAATGTTTTTTTTCAAATATCAGTACTCATTCAGTAGATCTTTAATGCATACTTACTTTTTATATGCTCAGTATGTACTGTGTTTCCATTTTTAATATACCGGGTGTTTCAAAAATAACCAGTATGTTTGAAAAATCAATAAAAACTAAACTGGCAGCGATAGAAATACACCGTTTGTAATTTCGAAAGTTTGTGTGCCTGAAAATTTACTGTTGTCCCAAGCATATTGCAACACACGGTGTATTTCTGTCGCTGCCCGTTTAGTTTTTATTGATTTTTCAAATATAACGGTCATTTTTGAAATACCCGGTATTTTGTTCATTATATATGTGTATTAAAAAAAAGACATAGTATTGCTTTTAAATATTAAGATAAATAGTACAGTACTGATTTATCATTTGAATACAGAAGAGGTTTATTTTTACTTGCATAAAATATGTGAAATTTGTGTTTTTCCAGTAATTAATTCAGTAAAATATTGTGTCATAATTTTTTTTTAGTTTTTTTTAAACCAGTATTTTTAGCTACAAGCAATTTTATTGTTAAGTTTGTTTTTTATTTCATTCACAAAATGGGAAACACATGTTAGATACTGTCAGTCCAAAAATTTTTCTTAAATTTTAGCTTATTCTGTCTATTTTTGGTGATCTTGCAATTTGAATTTGTGAAGCTTGGCTTTTTCCTCCCAAGAAAAATTGGCTTGATCTTCTTCTTGAATTCTCCTGTTAAATAATGAAAATGATGAAAGCATAAGAATGGAAAGATTTCTTCTACTTCCTAGAGAGAAAAAAAAAAAAATTGAACATGGATATTGTACAAAACTTTTTGTTCTGTTTATATGATTATTTTTATTGTATTGTAAATAGAATGGAGGCTGACTATCCATTTTACATGTGCTATTAAAATCTGTTTCAAATCTGTAAACTAGAAATGAATTAAATCATTTTATTGTATGTATATATGGATTTACTTCTGTAATAAAAATTATAAATGACTCCATATTAAAAATGCCTATTATTATCATATAATAAGGAAAATTAAAACAAATTTTTTTCACACACAAAAAAAAAATTACTTTCCTTTTTGTAACTTCATTGTTCCAAATCAAAAGTACAGATGTGCTTAACCTCTTCAAAGCAAGTTTTAACCGCATTGCTTAAAAACTTATCAATGCCATTTAGACTACTGATGAATATTTCAGAACTCTAAAATTCGGCCATATAGATAAGACAAAACCATAAACCATGAGATAAGTTTTGCAATGTCAGCTGTTGTTTTAAGTTGAACTTATAACTTTTCTTTTTTCCTTTGCAGGTAACAACTCTTAGGCTATTACAAACAATATCTAAATAAATCAAAATGGAGAAATGATAAATCCATACAGGTCTCAGTGAGAGGAGCCTGTATATGTTTATTTTATTGACTTTGATTTGCTGGTATGAATCTACATCCATTATTTTATTTCGGGGGGGGGGGGGAAATCTCTAAAAAATTTCTTTCTACCCACATGATAAAATTTTCTGGAGAGAACACTTTTGTGAGATGAGGAAAAAGAAATCTGAACTTAATTAAAACATGAGAAAGTTCAAATTGTGCGATGTGATAATGTCGGCATAACAACGACTACGCATCTCAGTGATCATACAGAGTGGTTTGCGCTCTTAGTGTATACAGTATCTCGTGAAGTGTTTTGTGCATTAATACCTTTTATATTATATTATTATAGGAATTACAGCTTCAAACTCCCATCAGTGTATTCATCTAACTATATACCTCTAACCGGTAGCACGTTTTTATATTTTATTTATTATTTTCAGTTTACGATATTTTCGAGTTTATCGGTACCTAACCCAATCGTAAGTCGAGGAGAAGCTGTATTAATTTCATTTGCTTCTGCCATTTGTCATTTCGAAGGAGTTAGCTGTATAAAATTGGTCACATACTGTACATACTGAAAATATTTTTTTTCAAAATTTCAAGATATCTTCTCGAACCATGAGTTTTGAAGTTGATTGCAGAGAAAAAAATGTTTTTGACTAAGGGAAATGAATACATCCTTAGGCCATCATTCTTAGTGATTGGACAAAAATCCTTTCAATAGTGAATTTTTATAAAGGACTAGCCGATTTCCCCAGGGTTGCTCGGGTGCTTTTTTGATGAAATTTGATGAAATATTTGAATATGAATATACAGTAAAAATGAACACGTGAAAAAGCATAGAATTAATACAGTAAAAATTCTTATTGAAAAGAATTCTTTTAAAATGTTTCCCTTTCCAACTATGGCAAAGCTAGCCTACATAATTTCTTGTCCACGTAATGTTACTTTAGATGTACACTTGCCTGCTGTGGTGAACTACCACGATTCAGTGGATATCCATATTCACCCTTTATAGTGTGTTCTACCAAGACTCTAGTGTGACATTGAATGTCAGTATAATGCGCTGCGCCCGTCAGAGGCAAATTTTTGTGTATATTTTTATGAGCAAGTGGTTTATTGTCAAGGGAGATCGTTTTCTGAATGTTGATGAATGCTGTTGTCGTTTGTTTAAATTTTATTTGTGTGGCAAATGTGCACTCTGATCTGGATGTGAATAAGGGAGGGGGGGGGGGGGTGACCGAGTTGTTGCGTGTGTTGATCTTAAGTGTGGATTGTGAATGATTTAGTGCTCGTTTATCTGTGGTTGTGTTATGGCTGGTTGTGTGTCACGTTTCAATAAATAAATTGTATTATATTTTTACTTTTTGTAAGTTTTATTTCTTTTTATTATTAAGAAACTTTTAATTGCTGGGCCGCTGTCGCTCACTACGACTCGACAGCGTTCAGGCATTGTTGTGTGGTATTGTTATCAGTCATATGTTCCGAAAAACGGGCAATATTTTTCTGCTATTGTTGGGGATTTTTGTTTACTTTGTGAGAGTTGATTTTTGATGATGATAGTGAACGAACGTCGCGGAATGGGACGTTTTGTTCTTGCTAAGACGATGTTATGGAATGGCCGTCGGTCATGTTGGGGAATTCAAAATCAGCGATGTGAAGTGTAGCCAAGCAATTAAATCCGTACATGTTTAATTGCTCTGAACCCTATTCACCTTTAAAATATATGATTGTAATCAGTGGATTTCCATGTTACGTTCCAAGCGTCTTGCAGCCGTGCTGATAACTTCTCGCTAGATGGAATTTTTCCGTTCTGCGTCGACAGCGTTATTCGTAAGTGCTATCATCGGGGTATGCAACTCCGCAGCGTGTGCAATAAGATGACCGCCTAGACATGCAACCTATTTTCGTATCCGTGAGTGGGTCCCGTCAAGACACAATCGTCGAACTGTTTTAGTTCACAAGAGTGGCCCTAAGTGTGCGTGTTGTGGTTGAAGTTTCTAGTAAAGCGCTTAACTGTATCAGCCGCTATAAAACAATACGTAAAGCAAAATGCATATGACCTGTGTAGAACAAATTGGACGTTTTCCAATGATGAGTGTACTGTTTGTCATAACTTTGTTGCTATTTTCTTATATTCTGTTAAGATTAGATCATAATGGAATTTAGTTTATCAATATAGTGATAAAGCGAGGTGCGAAGAGATCGTGTGTCACAGGAAAGCCTGTTGTATGGAAAAACAAGGTGCGTAAGGGGCTTAGCATAGTGCCACCCTTGTGAGGAACGGGAAACTGGGGTTCCTGTGTTCTCCCCCAGTCGCATCAAAGGGTCCACGTTGCTCGTTCTAGCGTTTATGAAGTGGAATATTTGACTCCCGTGTCCTTGGCCAGGGTGTATCGTTTTCCGCCTCTACCCTCTTTCCTGGTTTGCCTTGCATATAACAGGAAGATATATATATATATATATACATATATCTTGGCACGTGATTGATCATTTCACCTCGGGGTGTGAAGCTATGTTTGAAAGCTGCCATCCATCCATTGCGTTAAATGATAGAGAGTTAAGTAACATTAATTTTGATTAAGTACCGGGGCCCCTGTAATGGTGTGTTATAAGTTAGTTGAATAGATTCTGATAGTTTTGATGTTGTCACCAGTATACATGTTAAAAATAAAGTATTTTGGAGAAACCATATCTGTGTGGGTAGTTGTTTGAGATTGCACACCTTTGACTTGTTTGCCCTCTGCGGTGCCTCAACCCCTGACAAGTCCCTTCAGCTACTATTCC
>JAHWFO010017259.1:0-10946 GCA_023313115.1 Rhysida immarginata
CATCGTCGTATCCTGCCCCAGACAGGTCGAGACATGTTTAAACAAATTTGAGAGAATCAGCGCTACAAGTGTGTTTATTGTGTTTAAACAGGACTTTGAAAAGAGAAGGCGTAGTACGCGCGGTCGAAACCCAAAATGGATCAGCGAACGAAAGAGACTCATGAAATGATAACAACAGTTTACAAAGAAAGTGCTATTACTTATTTGCCGTATTTATGTTTTATTAAGGAATAAAGTATTGATTTCCTAATATAATGGGTCTATATATATATATATAATTTCATTCCATTTTGAGCCTTGCCCCTGCCTCTCAAGTCCCTTTCCAATGAGAGGCCTTGACACTGCATGATGCCCTCTTGCTGCAATTGTCACCCTGCTCTCTGTCAATTCTAGTGGGAGCACTGAACCTTTATGTAACACTTGTAATCTTATAACCCCCATCTTTTATATCTGATGAAAGTAGCAAATCTAATGATTGTATGGTAATCAGTATTGTTGAAACAATTAATGAAAGGAAGGAACTGAGTCTGGGATTAACAATACAGTAAGTTTATTTTGCCAATGGGTTCGGTAATATGCTATCTTAAACAGGGCATAAGAGTACAAACAGCAGTGGATGAACACACCATGTACATGGTAACAGAAGGATATGTCCACCTGTAGATAATGCAGATTTATTTCTTAGGGTTATTAGTTATTTCATTATGTCAAAAAACATTTGCACTTATTTGCAGTTGTAAATAGACCCTTAACCTGTATTGTGGAAAACGTTTGAAATGTTCTGTGTTTCTGATCCTATATGGGTAATGGTGATTAACTTGTTACTGTTCTCATTCCATTGGTTTTTGGGTCTTCAGTTGACCTTGTTGTATATTGAATTTACAACTGGTTTGAGGAAGAAATATCTCTTGTGAATGTTAAAAACTAGTTGATCTTATCAACGTTTTGTTTAGTGAAGGGTGATAGTAAATACATCGGTTAAATTAATACATCGTTGCCATAGCCTTGTGCTCTGGCAGATGATTGAAAGAATATTCAATAACATTATATATTGTAGTTGGTTTACTGCATATCTTGTATTCATATCATTTTTTTTTTTTTTTTTTTTGCATTTTCTTGATGATGGTCAGATCCAGGAAATTGATTGTTCTGTTGGTTTCCTCATCCATTTTATACTTCATATGTTTGTGAAAACCATTGGAATATCTAATATTTTAGCAGCATTGGTGATTCTGTTGTTGAAAGATGGGGGATATTTTGGTTTATTGATATTTTTCTTCTTTTTTTAGTACTCACTTGGACAAATTTTAATACTTTAACTTTTTAACTTTGTCAAGAAAATTTAATGCATTAGTTTGTTTTATTTTATGAGAAGGAGTCATAAAAAAAATTTTGTCATATGATAATTTTTTGAATTTTGTTATAAATTTTATTCAAAATTAAATTTTATTTTTGCTTTTATCCTTGATTGATGTTATATGACAACTTTGCATCTCCATTTTTTGCCAGAATGGAATGAAGAAATACAATTTAAATTCAGACTAAGGTTGGATATTACATTTAAAAGATTTTCTTTCCAACCTTACTGGAATGTTATTGAAACAGAAGAACCTCATTAATTTAACGTATAAGGAAGATACACTAGAACTGGATTGCCTCTTGATAGATTAGATTTTGTTCGATGGAGGCATCATCTAATAATGCTTGTGATAACAAACATCTTTATCATTTGAATGAAGAAAAAAAATCAATGAAAAACTTCGTCCTGTGTAATTAGTGATTATCAAGATTTGTGAAACCAAGCTGATTAAGCATTACAAATTATGATGAAAAAATATGCAGCATCCTTGTGTTTTTTAAACATATTGAATATTTAAATTTGTTACTGATATAGTAATGAAATAGAGTTCGACAAAACTGGTAGCCTGATAGACTAAATATTCCAAGGTGGCTACTAAAATACAATTCGTGGCAAAACTGCAAAGAATTGCGGGATTTTTGATTAATATATTCTCAGTGAGTGGACTGAATTAAAACTCAACGGTTTACAGAATAAAATGATGTGCATTGTGCTTTATTATCGACCATGTTGCTATGTCTTATGTTGAACTTGCCATGTTATGTCTACTCCAGGGGTAGAAATTAACTATCAAGTGTGGTTGCCCACTTGGCAACTATTCCAAAAATTTTGGTTGCCCAATTTCAAATGTGGTTGCCGACATGGAGTGAAAGGAAATTTAGGTTATCTATTAGAAGTTAGCTTTACTCCAGTATTTATGCAAAGATATACACAATCAAATAAATCACTACTGAGAACATCAGTGTCTTAAGCTTTACCATAATCATACTCTTTCTATGATTATGGTTTTACTAACAGAAATTGACACTTGAGTGAAGATGATTTAATTTACATTTAATACTTTTTAGTACCTAATACATTAATAATTATTGTGTAATGCAATCTTAAACTGAATCTGTGTAATCACTGAAATTATTCAAGAGTCTGAATCACATTCTGACTCAGTCACTGGTCTTGTTGTGTCAATAATACCACCAGCATCTTCAATCTCACTTTCTACAGCATCAGCTTCAGGCCTTCTCAACTTACCCTTATGATAAGGTTTAATAAAGGACCGTTTGGACCGATTCTCAGTGTTAAGCCATAAACTAACAGTTTCATCATAATTAAAATTTCTGATATTGTTGTTTTGCAGTAAGAGGAAATTGTTATAATTATTTTTTTTAATAATTTTTATTGATGAAAATCCCCTTTCACAATCTACAATATGCAGAACATTCAGAAGCATGGGAAAGTTCTTGTATTGAGACCCAACAGAATCACTAAAACTATTCCAAAAGAACAACTTTTTAATGTTTTTATGATTGCCATTTTTGGGGTAGACAGAGTATTTAACGCAAGTTGAATTTAGCATAAACGTCTATTGGAAAAAATATCTGTACAGGTCATTAGAAAATTTCCCAAGTTGTGATACCTCCTCTCTTCTGGCCAAAGTTTTAAATTCTCAGTTTGTATTCTCAGTTAGTTCTACATATGTGTCATTAAACCTCAGTTTGCATCTTTGAATGCTAGATACCATATTTGCAGTTGGATATTTCTCAATTTTCATGATGTGGCTGAAACTCTGATCTGATTGCTGATTCTTTGTCGATGTTCATACATCCAGGTAATCAGTATTAATAGATTGTTTACCGCATAGAATTTTCAGTGCAGGTTGCCAGCCGGGCAACCATCAGTGAAAAACAAGTTGCCAGAATGAATTTTTGGTAGTTATGGCAACCAGGCAACCACTAATTTCGAACCCTGGTAGCTAATCTTGTGAAGACACATTTTCTATGCAGATACAAATCAAGACTTGTCAAATGAACTTTTGGTGTGGACACTCGATCAACTTTCATAAACTGCAATCATTGTTCTGTAACTGACTTCGATTTAAAACCCAGAGTGTGTCAGTGGTATCAAAACATATTAGACATTTGCCATAAGCCTACACATAAGCCTCAAAGAAAATGAAGGTAACATTTGAAGTAACATTACTTTGTGATACTGTATTAATGGCAGATACTGAATTTTGTTACTGGGCTACCAGAATTTGAAATTTTGTACCCAATTGTGTACAAGTGCTGAATACGATATTTGTGCATCTGAAAATGTTAACGTTAATCAAAGTGTAACAGAATGCACATGCACTATTATTTGGGTGACACTATAACCTTGCAATGGATCTTCTGCTACCTTGTGTAATTTACCACTTTCATTATCTGCCTTTGTAAAATGTATATGCCAGTCGACTCTCTTAAAATATGTGTGAGACAAACCTAAAAAAAATTTCTGAGCACTATAATGACAATTAGGGAAACTTGTATAAATTTAATGATTTAGAGAAACTTTTCTCCATGTGCACATGCAAACTGTAAGAACAATGGCCTAGAGAAAATCCTTATACTCTAGAAATTTCCCCATGCAAATATAAAAAAAAATACATGTATTTTAATGTTTTATTCATTTGAAGGCAGAATGTATGAAAAAAATGCATACTTAGAAAACTGGAGACCATGAATTGGAGAAAAACATCTATTGTGAGAAATACGAACAGAAGACACACTGAAAGTTTCTCAATGTTAAAGTGTTGAGAAAATTTCTCTTCATGAATACTCTTAAAATACATGAGATAATAAATATTGGAGAAAACCTTAGCAGTGCAATTTTTAAGAGAATCCTTGTCTAGTTGATATTATGCTATAGTCAATTTGAGAATATATACTGGAGTAAAAATCTTACTTGTAAATATTGTGCAAGATGAGAGAAACATGTAATGGGCCATGAGTAGAACCAAAACTGGAGAAATGTCCTATAACTACCTCTACAGATGTTCTCATTTCATGGAAATTTGCTCTATGCCATTTTGTTTTTTATGAAAGATTTCATTAGTACCCATTGTGTTAACCGAAAGTACTAAAAAAAAAATATATCTGCACTGAAAGAAACCCATAACTCTACTAGTAAATCTTTAGTGAAAACCCAGGAGGGTTCTAATGATATTCTACAGATATTTTTATGCTACAGAAACCACTGAAACGATAGAGTAGATGAAAAATTATACTTCAGTTTAGTATTCCATGATATAAAAAAACTGCTGGAGTGTGTTCAAAGCAATTATAAATTTTAAGACTGATAAGACACAAAAAAAATTCTTGTCCATTATAAATTACATGTGCAATAACAAATAATTATCATAACGTCCATTTGTACAACACCGTATTCTTTTATCTACTAAAGTTAACTTTCGCCCAATTTGGACATCTACAGTAGTTATAGAGAATGAATAAATTACATGTATGATACCAGGGTTCGCATGATTATCAATAAACTAAAAGTCGGTTTGACTCCTCAATCTGAAAACTGTAGCGTCTGCTTGCTGTTCTGCCCTTGTGGCAATTCCCCTCTCTCTCCTTCGACGCTTCACTTCTTCAGTGCTGGTTGTTCTGGACTTATTCAGTTTTATTCTTTTTTCTTCATCACCTCTAATGATTCTTTACTGGTCTCTAATAACATAACCTGCATAAGCTGTGCAGCATAGATTTCCCCTTTGTTAAAATGTCCCATAGCATTAGCAACAGTAGGAAACAATTTTGCATTGGGGAAACTTTTCCAAATCAGGGCATTTAGTGATTCATTAGCATTGTGTGTTTTAACCCAAGCTGTGGAATTTTTCTTTTTATTTTCATCTGTCAAGTTATTCTGTGGTTTTTTCCTTGAAGACCTTTCTGCAAAAGGCTTTCACTTGCAAGTCGATCATAAATTGCTAGAACTTGTTTTAGAATGTCTTTCTGCAATGGGGTTTTTATGTTTAGTTGATGTGCTCCATGGTGTTTCATTTTTACTTATTGCACGTGAGTTGTTTCTACTATAGCTCTGGAGTTTCTCAGTGTTTTTTTCCCTCCTAATCCAACTACACCTTCCAATACTGTTCTCAATCTTTTTGCTACATGATTTACACATTCTAATTTTAGTTCAAATCCTGGATAGATGTTGATTTCTTTATCAATTTTATAAATGATCTAGAATCTCCATCAAAAATTATTTCTGTATAACGCAGCTTGTATTTTTCAACACTGCGTCTCCAAATTCGCACTGCTGCTTCAACTTCTGTTCCTCCGGAGGTTCCCGAATAATGTTTCTTACAATTTTATTGAAGTTTCTCATACCATTTCTGGAATTCTTCTGTTCCAGGTTTGTGCTTGTTTTCCTTCTTCTGACAAAGACTGCAATATTTTGATAATGGTTCACAGTCAATCACCAGACCAGTAATAGTTTTTATTGCTACGCTTACTCCGTAGTTGGAAGTATGCCCCCTCTTGTGCCACGTCCCATCGTAGCTAACACTATTATTTATATCGGGTCGTTGTCTTTCAAATTTTGATCTAAAGCCATGTAGCATTCGCGAATTTTCTTAGCTGCTTGCTGTAAAGCATCTTCTAACTATGGTGCTCTATCTTGGATATAAATGTTTTTATTTGCCTTATTTATCTTCTTACTATGTTCTGTAAAAGTATTTTTTGACATCGTTGATATTCCCGTTATTTTCCGTTCTTGTAAGCCTAACCTATCCCGATGTTCAGTCCAAATGTCAGTTTTCTAATGGAATCGTGGGTTCTGTCTCCCAATTTCGTTGATAAAGGTCGATTGCATAATTCTTCGCCGCAGTCTTCACATTTGGCTATCACAGTTGAAACGGGACAATTTGATGGTTTTTGTTAATGGTTCACATCAATTCTCTCGATAAAGCATTTTTTACACGTTGCCATATCTGAAATCAGCGCCTTCAAAGGTCGTATTTCAACCATTTCATATTTCGGTGCATCTCCTTCAACATCATATTTTCTTTAAGAAAGCTTCCATTCTGAAGCAGATGTCGACTTAGTAGCCAGTCCTGATTGACCCGCTACAGGCTCGGATGGTGGACGCTACAAGACTGCATGTGACAAAATGAAGTCAAGTTAACATATGGTGACAAGGATGTTGCCGATAACATTGAAAATTTAACAAGTAAATGTTGACTCGCTGGTCAAAAAAATCACGAGTTCTATTTTAAGCAAAAATGCCCATTTGACGCGTAAATTGCGAATAAGCGCGATCCCTGTATGACCCTATCACTTACTGCGCCATTTTGTTTTTGTGTAATTTTGTTGAAAATAAGATGTAAAATGATAATCGGACTAGTTACTCATTACCTTGTCTGTTGTCTTGAGAGCTCTTGGGCATCGGTTTTTCAGGTCTTGAATCTGTAGATCATGGGTTCGAATATTGCATTGGGCATGAATATTTTGTTTGTACCAGGAATACATAAAATCATGCAAAATTGTCTCAGGATTATGTTAAGATGTTGGTCATCTGAAGGACCCTACTGTATTTGTTTGTGCATAATGCAATTCCATTTTCGGGGGGCAAAAAAAAAAGATTCTGGTGTCATTTACATTCACTCTGTACCCAGAAATAGTGGAACCGATATTCCTAATTTATTGTTTTCAACTTTACATTTCCTTCTTTCCACTGCTTGAGTTTCTTTGTGCTTTTCGCATCAGAAGAGGAACATGAATCTTCAGAATAGTTTTCACCAGGGTAAACAGTTGGTGTTTGGGGTGTTTCTATGAGAGCCACTCATCTTCTGAATCATCCAAATCAAATTCACTGGCCTCATAACTTGAAGGGTAATCTTCCATTGTCAGAATATCATGGATTTTACTTGATGAAAGGACCTGTGAAATGATTGAAAAATATGGCAAAATATTTGGGCAAAAAAAAATAAAAAATTAGTTAAGGCATCGTTATTCAACGATAAAAGGGTTTAAGCATCAAAATGTTACGAGCAGTAGCGGCTCGTGACTATAATAAGTGGTGGGGCAGAAATACAAAATTTCAGGTTCTTAGGCCTTTTCATAGGAAAGGTTTAGCTTGATTTGTATTTGGAACCTGGCGGCCCCTGCCGAGGCCTCAGAGGACTGTATCAATCTTAGTGTGCAATAGATGAACGTTTAACCAACACATTAGGCATATAAAACATTTCAAGTTTCTGGACTTCTGGTTTTAAATTTATACCTTGATTTGAGAATGAGGCCGCAACTCCCCATTTTTGAAGGCGAAAGTCAAGGGGCGATGATCAGTAAAAATTGTAAAGTTGTGGCCTTCAAGTTCGTGGCGAAAATGTTTTATGGTAGAGTAGATGGCCAGCAGCTCACGGTCATATGTAGAGTACTTTTGTTCTGCTGGGGAAAGTTTCCGGGAGAAAAATGCTAACGGTTGTGGTTGAGTCGTAATGCGTGTGTGGAGCACTGCTCCTATGGCGGTATCCGATGCATCAACCATCAAGGAAAGTTTTTGGCTGGGTGAGTGATAAGCTAGGGCTGTGGCCGTTGCTAAGTCTGTTTTGCATTTTTCGAAAGCTGCTGAAGTGCTCTCAGTCCAAGGAACGGGGCGCTGGTCGTTTTTTTTTTTAGAGTCTTTTAGAAATTCATGGAGGGGCGCTTGCGTTTCAGCGGCTTTCGGGAGGAAACGCCTGTAGAAGTTCAGCATCGCGAGGAATCGCCTCAGTTGCAGTATAGTTTGGGGCTTCGGAAACGTAGTAATGGTGTTGAGCTTTTCTGGGAGTGGTTTTACGCCATCAGGTGTGATCTGGCAGCCCAGAAACGATACCGATGATTTTCCGAAGGTGCACTTGGATGCGTTTAGTTTTAGGTTGTGCTGTTGGAGGCGTTCGAACACTTGCCTGAGATGATTTTCGTGCTCCTCTTCACTCGTGGATGCTACCAGGATATCATCCAAATATGGGACGCAGAATTCTAATCCAGAGAGTACTTGATGGATGAATCTCTGAAAGGTTTGGCCTGCGTTTCGAAGTCCAAAAGGGGTGGTGACAAATTCGTAAAGGCCGAAGGGTGTTGTTATTGCAGTCTTGGGAATGTCCTCGGGGAACATGGGAATTTGGTGATATGCACGGGTGAGGTCTAGCGTGGAGAAAACTCTCTTGTTGAACAGGAGTTGTACGCAGTCCTGTATGTGCGGTACAGGGTAACGGTCAGGGATGTTGACTGCGTTCAGGCGGCGGTAGTCCCCACATGGCCGCCAGCTGCCATTTGTTTTTTTTACCATGTGTAGTGGGCTGGCCCAGGGACTCTTTGATGGACGAATGATGCCTTGCTCGAGCATAAACACGAATTCTTCCCGGGCTGCGATCAAGGCGTCTGCAGATAATCGTCGGGGCTTAGAGAAGACCGGGGGGCCTGTCTCGATGTGATGGAACACTATGGGGTCCTGTTCTGGATTGCGACGGAGGGATGGGTTTGTGACTTCGGGATAGTCGCTGAGTATCTTATGATACTGTGTTTCATGCGGAAAGGTGGCTATGCGCGTAATATGCACGCTGCCACTGGTCTTCTGCCCGGTTGCTTTTAGACTGGTGGTATTATTGGTTGTGTAACATCAGCAACGATGAAGGACCAGGGGAATTTCCTGCGCAAACCCAGATTCAAAGTCAAAAGCTTGGTGCCATAGGTCTGTATACGTGTGTCATTTGCTGCGTATAAAACTAGCTTCTCTGGTTGCCCGGTACGGAAGCGATTCTGCCTCGGAATCACTGATACGTCTGCGCCCGTATCGATCAGGAACTTCAGATGCGTGGATGGATCGGCCATGAATATGCGGGCTACGTGGCGGTCATCACTTGTGGCCTCAAGCGACCGCCTGCTCAGTTTTCCGGGGTCTTGTATGAACAAGGAGGGGCGCATTTCCGGGCTTTGTCACCGAAGGTGCGGTGATAATAGCACCTGTCTTGTGGGGAGGCTTGTCTGCTGCGGGATCGGTGCCGTCGGTGACGGTGGGGGGATCGTGGTTTTCCCCTGTATGATGAGTCCATACGGGCACTTAATTGCTGCACTTGTATCGTTAGTTCCGCTATCTGCTGTTGTAGTTATGGGGCTTGATGGTTGAGGGGGGGTGCTTGAAATAGGCGTCGCTGAGTTTACATCCATGGCATTAACTTGCGGAGTGAACGCTAGCTCTAGGATTTTGTCGGCCATAGCTGTTAGCTGGGGGAGCTTCTCGTTCGACGCCGCGAGGATAGCTTGTACGTTGTGCGGGAGGTGAGAGAGCCATAATGATTTTAACAGGTCTTCGCTGAAGTGGTTTCCCGCGAGCTCGCGCATGCGAGTTAAAAGGTAGGACGGGCGTTGATCCCCCAATTCCAAGCCCTGTAATAGGGTGCGAATTTTTGAAGATTCGCTCTCCGCAAAGATTTCGATCAAGCGTGCCTTTAACGCAGTATATTTGTCCTGTTCAGGGGGATTCAGGATGATGTCGTGGACTGTATTTAAAATATCCGACTCGATGGCTGCCACCACATGGTGGAATTTGGTGGCGTCGGCACTGATATTCGCTATAGCGAACTGAGCTTCTAATTGCGCGAACCACAAATTGGGATTACTTTTCCAAAACGGCGGTGGTTTGATCGCCACTCTGGAGATTTGTGTGTTTGTGGCACGCTATCGTCTCCGGGCATGTTTTAGATGTGGGGTAGTGGAAAAAGTTCGTTGTGCTGAAATGTTCGACCACGTGCAACTCAAACAAAAGGATCTCGTGCGCGCAGCGTGACACGGTTTTGGGGGGGGGGGGGGCCCCCGGCGAAAAAGTACGACGTACCTTGTAGATTTCCCTTGATGTTGCTGATGATTTCTGCCTTTTCTTTTTTTTGCTGAATCCGTTACTCCTCCGTCAGCGTGGATCGTTCAAGCGGTGGTGGTTGGAGTCCTCACCATGCGGTCGCCATGCATAGGGGAGAATCACGTCCGGGTCACCAATGTGGCTGATGTGATTGAACTCGTTAGTGAATGCATCAGAACGTTTTAAGGATAGAACTACTTAATTTTTAATCTGATAATAATAATTATAATAATACATTTTTGATTTACATAAGGCAAAAGAATGAGAGGAGTCAGAACGTGTGGTTCTCTCCAGCTAGAGTCTATGCGAATTCCCTTTTTTTTAATCTTCACTTCCGGGGAATCCTTCTTCTCTTCGTGGCGACGCCTTGTGGCGGTTAGTTAATTCCTTACCTGATCGCCACAGGGCACAAATTACAAAATTTCAGGTTCTTAGGCCTTTTCGTACAAAAGTTATAGCTTGATTTGCATTTGGAGCCTCGCGGCCGAGGCCTCAGAGGACTATATCAATTTTAGTGTGTAATAGCTAAAAGTTTAAGATACAAAGTTTCCAACAACGAGATATTAATTTATGGAAGCTAATACGGATTAATAGTAACGAGAATAAAACGACTATGATAAGCATGGTGAGTACTTAAAATGGTTAAACAACCCATGTGATATACCAGTACCTCAAAAAATTATTAAAAATCAATTTTATGAAAAGGAAAAAA
>JAHWFO010017296.1:0-21161 GCA_023313115.1 Rhysida immarginata
TTAGAATTTATCGCACAATTTACAACCGACATACGCCACGTGGCAGGCTCGAGCAACGTTGTTGCCGATACCCTGTCCCGTATCGCAGAGCTACGTCTACCAGCCACCGACTTCGCCGCGTTGGCGAAGGCCCAGACAGAGGATGACGAGCTCCAAGACCTACTCCACCGGAACGACACCTCACTATCGCTGAAACCCCTACAGCTGGACTCCGATACCCACATATATTGTGACACCAAGGACGGAAACGTCAGACCATACGTCCCGCCCGCGTTCCGCCGACAGGTCTTCAAGACGCTCCACAACCTGGAGGCACTCTCAAGAAATCTAATGGTGAATTCACCAGTAACTGTAGAGAAGTCCTTAAGACTCTAATTACAACTCACTTCCCAGCGCTGAGCTCACTGATCCGTTAGATTCGGTGTACCTTGATTCTATGGTCAGGACATCGTGGACTGGGTGGGCTGCGGCTGGTGAAGTAATTACTAGTCACAGGGTCATTTGGGCTATTAAATCCTTTGATCCCTATAAATCACCTGGGCCGGACGAGATCATTCTGGTACTTCTTCAGCAAGTATCAGACGTGATCTCACCGATCCTGTGTTTAATTTTTAGAGCTAGTTTAGGGTGATTTTATCTCCAGGTTATATTCCAAATCTCTGGAGGCAAGTCAGGGTGATTTTCATACCGAAACCTGGTAAGGGTCGCTATGACCTAGCCAAGAGTTTTCGACCCATCAGTCTGTCTTCCTTTGTGCTTAAGTGCCTTGAGAAGATTATTGATGGGCGAATTAGAGAAGATTTTGGGACGCTTGGTCCCTTTCACGCTAATCAATTTGCCTATCAGTCTGGCAAATCTACGGAGGTAGCTCTACACCATTTGGTGGTAAGGATCGAAAAAATTCTGGAGTATAAAGAGTTTGCTCTAGCTGTTTTTCTCGATATTGAGGGAGCGTTTGATAACACTTCCTACGACTCTGTTGCTAAAGCTTTAACTGCCAAAGCAATTTCTCCACTAATCCGCATCTATTTTGTATGTTGTATGGCTATTGTATATTAGGGTGATTGTTGTTAAAAAGTAGTGTCCATTTATTGTTTATTTCTATTGATGGTTTGGCTAAATTTTTGTTATTTGTAATGATATTTATTGTTTCTTTAATTAATATACAATAGCCAACAATCATAACCAACAATTACAATCAACTCAGCTTCATCACCTTTATATCAATTGTTAAATTCTTATTTCAACTGTTTTCAACATTCAAAAATATTTAATCAACTGATGATGAGAAAAAAATTCTCGAAAACGTTTTTATATGAAAATTATCCCAAATATTTGGATCAACCCTTCAAAATTTCATCTGTACTTCAAGATTATCGTTTTCCCCTATCAACATTATCTGCACAAGAACTTCATCTACATCCTCAACAGACTGGTTTTATTTCTACCATCAACAACATCTTCAATAGACTACATCCTTTGAGTTTTCTTTCATCTCCCAAGTTTCTTCAAGATTGGTGACTTTAATTTTATTTTTCGTTTTTATTATTTCACGATTTTCCCCATTATAAGGAGACTAAACTCATTTAAAATTTAACATAATAAATGGCTTAAGGATCCCGAGTCATCTGCTAAACATATGAATCAGTCTGAAAAGAAAATTGATCGAATACATATGCATCAACAAGTAATCAACGATAAACAATGGTAACAATCGAAGTATCGAAAAATCGAACTTCCCGATTGATGCCAAGCAAAAGCACTTGGGGTTTTACTATTGGCTCTGGTAAGAATTTATAAAAAAATTTTCAGACAAAAAGCTCTGAGTGAGCCCAGGTAGTTCCCTTGTAAGAGGTAAAGGAAATATTTTAAATAATTGAAGTGATATTAGATAAAAGAACTCTCATTACATTTCCTAAAGTTTAAAATTTATTATCAGCCAATACTGGATTTCTTAAATTGACCATCCCTGCTACAATAGTCCAAATAGGGTCTATTAGCGGTAGCAAGTTCCAAGAAAATTTGCCACCACAGAATAATATGAAAATCTTGAATCTCTGAATGACTCGTTCAATATGAACTCTTGCACTTGCTATTTCTGATGTGCTCTTTAATCTTTTTCAGAAAATTGTTGTACTTTCTTTAGGAATGATGGGCGTATGAGTCCAATTCCTCTCTCTTCACATTCATGATCAATTTTAAACCCTTTATCTACCATTATTTGTCAACATATGGAATCAAGTTATCTAAAATTTTGGTTTTGTTAAATATTGTTTTGTCAGGTGCTTTACCTCCATATGCTTTACCCAGAAATGTGATTAACCCAGCAAGGGAAACTCCAATAAGAAATTTAATAGTTTGTCCTCCTTTGTAATGAGAATAAGTCATTATGCGACAAGTCAAGCATCTGGGAGACTGTAATGCCACTTCTGTGCAATCTAATATTAAACGAACATTTGGAAATTTCTTAAAACGCTGAGGTAGATGTTTTATCAATTTCCTCTTTTGTTGGAAAATAAATCAAAGTTTCCATGACTACTGCCATCACTTTTCGGTGAAAATTTTACTGCATGTTGAATAGGCACATTGAAATAATATTTCTAAAAATGTAAACGTGATATTTAATTTTATTTTACACATGACTAGAATCGCTCCTTCCTTCAACGATAAATTATTGTTCTTTTTTATATGGTAATTTATTTAAAGCAGTGATTATTACATCTAAAATCTGTAACGTGGGTAAGTCAGTTAATGTATTTAAACGTGAATTATTATCGCCATACGTTAAAAACCTGCATTTATGGAAGGATATGAAATTATCTATTTGATATCCTGTTCAATTCATTGAGAATGGACGTGACGGTATTTCCTCTGAGAGGCAAGAATTTCTTAATTGCAAGAGAATTTTTGCGGCTTCGATGTCTTGCTCATCAGTATGGTTTCTATCTTTATTACCAGGATCAGAAGTATGTTTTCTTGGGCATCACATCTTTTTGAATTTCTGGTTTCGCACCTCAATCTCCGTTCTAAATGTAGTTTGAGTTGTTTCGTCGATTGTTTTCTTTCATGTGGTCCCATAGATAGATTTTGCGTGGGCACTGCTGTCTTTTTCAATCGCTTTTTTCTTACATGCAACTCCTAATCAGATAGATGAATAATCGATTAATGCATGCATCTTAACCCATCTTAAATTTTGAAAATGAATAACTTAAATAACCAGAATCGAAAATATTAATTCGTTCTACCTGGCAGTATGTAATCCGTAAAATGTAGGCTAACAACGCACATCCACCGTGTTAATTTTTTTTGCCAATTTTCAATTTGTTTCTCCATTCATCGACTCGTTTGATAAAAGCTCCATTAATTCTTATAGTTTCATTTTTATGGGGAAAATAATGGAGGCTTATATCCTTGGTTGTGAATTATTTGCATCCCGGAACGCTACAGTATTTCCTTTAATGCGTAGCCATGCTGTCGTTGTTATGGCCGTTATCACTCTTTGAGCATTTGCCGCTACAACCACTAGGTGGCGAATAGTCGCTCGAAATCGCGAATACCACGCCTGGCTTTAGCATGTCTGCAGTTAAAGAAGTCCTGCTTTTCTGTTAGAGCAGAATCGTGATAAGGTTTTTATGAGTTTTTAAAAAAGGAAAGGCTGAATCGCCCTACAAGAAAGGATGTATTTCCACTCCTTGTATGTTTTTTGAGGTGTAATATTTCTAGATGATAATAGTTGGAATAACTCTGATCTTGATCTTATAAACGCAGTTCGCTTACATGGTCCTATTAATAACTACGTCTTCCTCTTTCCTTTAGCCACGAAACGCACCACAATTGCCCTTTACGTGAATACCTCCGTGCATTATTTCTCACGTCCTTCAATTTCCGCATCCAATATTGATATCACAATAATTCTGGCGATTTGATTTGCCGATGCCGACATGTTGAAGTAGAAGAAAGCGAGCGAGCAGCAACAACTTTCCTTGCGCATGCGCTGCAAGAATTTGCGTGACGTGTTCGTGATCACAATTGAGGATTTGAGATCACGTTTTCGCGCGACTGATGGCGAATTCGGCTGATTGCTCGAGTCACGTGATCAATCTAGCCGAAGGCATCAACAAAGCTTGAAGCAGATGAACATTGTTTTAGCAGTGCTCCAAACCAACTAGAGGCAACTCACTCTGCTAGCAATACTGCTTTCATCCACAGGCAGCAATTATTAATTATTAAATTAAATAGCTTAAGTAAAGGGAATATATTATAAACTTGAGAATAAAATAAAACTCTTTTTCCACAACGAAACAGGAAATGAACAAAAAGAAAAAGACCGAAAATAAAATGAAAAAATACAACCTGAGTCTGTAAGCGCTTTTCGAAAGCTTTGCTTTCATCATTCAGCAGCCAAGGAGCACCTCGAGAGAACTTGAGAGAACTGACTTGGAATAGAACATGCTGAGTATTTATAACGGACAGAAGCCAATCAAGACAAAAAGATCCAACTAAATTTTATAGATTGGGTAAGTGCGTCGCCCATTTGATCAATGGTGATTCGCTAATAGGACCCTTATCTAAGTTGAGTAATAATTTTTCATCTGTTTTTTGAATGGCTAAGCTTTCGAAGGCGTCCAGAAGGTGTTTCTTGTTTATTGACTCAATAAGTTTTACATTGCTTAATAAAAATTCATGCCCGGTATCAAGCGAGTGTTTGGCTATGGATGACTGATTCCCTCTACCATATCTTGTGTGTCTCATGTGTTCTTCAAATCTTGTTTCAATATTCCGGCAAGTTTGTCCTTTATATCTCATGGGGCATTGGGAACATCTATCTTCATATATTCCTGATTTCTTTAGTGGTGGAATCGGGTCTTTTGGATTGGGTAATAAATGCCTGGTCTGGTTGGGATTGCTAAAAGATAACGAAATATTAAAAGATTTAAAGACAGAATTGAGACCTTTGATTAATGATTTATTGTAAGGTAAGGATATGACTCTCCCTCTATTTTTAGTCCGGTTGAGGGTGGTGATATCGTCCATGAACTTTTTTAACCTCCTCTTCCTTACCAAATCGGTGATGGTACGTGTGCTATAGCCATTTTTAACTGCAATATTCTGAATCAAGGAAATTTCTTTTTTGAATGAGGATTGACCAAGTGGGAGATTAATGGCTCTGTCAATCATCGAAATGAACGTAGATATTTTTTGATTCCAAGGGTGGCTGGAATCGCTTGGTATGTAATTCAATCCGTTAGTAGGCTTTCGGTATACCTCAAATGATAATGAATCATGGTTTCTGATGACTAAGATGTCGAGAAACGGCAACCTTTAATTGTTTTCTAACTCAAAAGTGAATTGAACGGACGGAAAAAAGCTATTAATATGTTGGACAAAAGTGTTGACATCGCAAACATTGGTGTCAAAAATTGTGAAGACATCGTCCACGTATCTGAACCAACAATCGGGAAAGTAAAAACCGGAATTCTTCAGGATATCCTCGAAACTTTTCAGAAATATTTCAGCTAAAATAGGGCTAAGGCAAGAGCCCATCGGTGTACCGCCCACCATTTTGTAAACTTTCCCATTATATTTAAAAATATTATTATTGGTACATAACCTCGTTAGACTTAAACATTCTTTGCGTATGTTCTCAGGAACTTTGTTCTCCTTCGAAATATTAGTTAAAAAGTTTATAGTTTCAGGTATAGGGATGCTAGGGAACAAGGAGACAATATCGAAGGATACCAAAATTTCCCCTTTCTTAATGACCTTATTTTTTAGTTTTTTCACTAAGTCAATACTATTATTAACCGAACTGTCGAAGTTCGACAATTTTAAGGTTTTTAAAAAATCTGCTAGAAATTTAGAAAGCCGGTAAGTAGGAGAGTCAATATTTGACACAATCGGCCTCATTTTGTTTCCAGGTTTGTGTATTTTAGGGAGAGCATATAACCTAGGTAAAGTCGGGTTTTTAATGCTAAGCGAAGAGGCAGAGTTTGGGGGAATGAGATTAGGGCTACTCTTTACTGCCTCCCTGACTTCCCTGACCAGTGTTGTTAACGGATTTTTCTTATTAATAACCTCGAACGGGCCTTCAGCAATTAAAGCATCTACTCTACTGAAATAAGATTTCTAGACAATTTGGAATATATTATAATAAATAGTTATGTGGATATTTTTCCTTTATAAATTCATAGAAAAGATAAAATAAAATAGAAAATATATAAAGGCCAATATTATACGAGATGCTTAAGTTTAAGATCCTGATGGAGTTGAAGAAATTCAGGAGTATTTCTTCAATATATACATTTTATTTTATTTTATGTTTTTTATTAATTTGTTAAAGGAAAAATATTCACGTAACGATTTATTATAATTATTAAATTACTGTTGTGTTGTACAAATCAGTTAAAAAATTATTTTTATTCATTGTGTGTAAATTTTTAACGAACGCAGTGTAATAAATCATGGATGAAATGGAATCCCTGACGCTTTCGAACGGAACATAAACGATAACTGTCACGTATATTAGAGTATAGCGCAGTGGAAGAATTAAATTAGGTAAGATTGACAACAGAGCATATCTTTTGGCTTAACAATTTTTATTCAACAAAACAAAATAGTAAACTACACAGAATATTTAGTTGAAAGGGCCATGATCTTGCTAAAGCGCAAGAAACATATGAGGACGATGCCTTGCCCAAACCGAGGAACGAACCTCCATTTTACATAGTTAAAGAAAGCAATGATTATCATAAATGAATAACGGGCGATATATTAGAGAACTCGCTCGGGTACAACAGTAAAGCTTGGCCCGACCCAAAGAACGGACCCTGGGTTTACAAATAAGCAATGAAATTGTTATGAAAAGAGAACTATGTCAAATAAGCCATTCCCGCTCGCCTCCTCTTAGGGCGATGCAAATTTTGCAGCTGTGTTATAGCGACGGACTTATCCTGCTCACAGCTAAAAGGGGAAGCTTATTTATTGACAAAGAAAGAAACTTTTACAGGTAAATATTCCTAAATCGTCCAAACAGCGGAGTAACGAAGAGCCTCGTAATAGAGAAAAGAAGAACCGGGTACTCGTTTCATGGCCGGTAGTTCTGAGAAGAGTGCTCGCTGCTACGCCCGCTGCACCGTTCACAAACGGCGACGCATAAGCGTTTGGGTTCCGGCTAATAGCCGTTGATAACTATAAATAGAAAAGATAAAGGGAAAGACCAAATTAGAATTAAGCAACGCGCTAACATCTATGGACAAAAAAATGGTCTTAACAATTACGCTGTGCAACGAGGGCGGTGCTTAATCTTATCAGAGACTGAGCGCGCAATACTCTTTGCGAACGCAAATTTACGTGCCTAACAACAGCTCTGCAATAAGTTTGAGCCACGCGCTCGAGCGGGAAAGATTGAGGAATCTTTGAGAGACAGGAACCAGACTAACTTAGTGGTGGTCCTTTTTTCGGACCAAAATTTTGACCCACCTTAAATAGGGCACTAGGGCGCCTAATCCATGAAGCCAAAAGGCTTCATGGGTCCATGGGGTGATCCAAGTCGAGTGTCCATCCGGAATCAAGGTGGGGTCCAAAAGCTCGGCCTGTAGAAGCACTGAGGAGTCCAAATAAGCCGCTACAACTAGCGTTCTCGTGGCGTTGAGGTCTCTTGGCGACGGAACTATGGTCGAGATAGGCGACACGGGAGTTGGCAGAAAAACGGGCGTCTCGAACTCAGGCGAAGTTGCCGACGGGGCATCGAACACGCTGTCCTCGTTGCTGACTTCCTAGTATCGCTCGTCGAGTCGGGCGGGAGCTGAAAAAGTCATGGAACGATAGCACAACACAGTTAGTGACACTTGCGTATCGTCGCAAGCCGTTCACTGGGCATTCAGTCTTTCTCCGTCGGAAAGCTCGAAGCTACTCTCGTCTGGGTACGTGGAGCTCGTCGGTCGTCCCCGACCTTTGGCGTGAATTGCCACGTCGTTTTCTTTGAGCTCGACGCGCTGACGGCGGAACGAAATTTTCTGTGTCCATTCGATTCGGTTCCATAAACTCTCTCCTCGATCTAAACTTTTCCGCTCATAACGCCAACGCTTGCGCACCTTTCTGCGCCGTTTCCGCCTTCTTCTCATATGACGCTCGCGCTTGAGGGTTTGCAAAGGTGTCAACACCAAACTCTCTGTGCTGTCAAGAGATGGCGCCACCATATGACCAAGCTTGCTCTCCGATGGAGCATCACCATCGACAGCCTTGGATGAATCAACAGTCACCAAACTTGGTGACAATAACAATCAATGTTTCGAAAATCTATGCACAAGCCGCGAAGGAAGGTAAAGAGCATTTTTAAAAAAAAACAAAACAACTTGCTTTTTAATATAAACACGAAATTACATTATCCATGGAATTAAAATAGTATTACAAATAATCCAATTCTTAACAGATTCAGCTTTTGCTCAATATTTATGTGATAAAAACAATAAAGACTCAAATATTCAACCAAGTGCGGCTACAAATGAACAGACTTCTGCGGAGAGTCCGGAATTAGGACAGACTCCTGTAAATATGACGGAGTGTCCGGATAAATTTCAACAGTCATCTGCGATTGGTAAGCTTGCTAAATAGATAGCTTTTTGAAGCTAGTAACTGTACTAATTTCCTTTGTTTTTTGTAGTATGGACAGAGGGTTGGACCAAACAACTTCTGGATTAGTATGCCAACTTTATTCCAGAAGCTGGGCCCCAACAACATAGTGTTCTTAGTAGTAATTTGTATGTAGAATCCGAATCTGCTTTTAGGTTTTTTCTATCACGTCAAGTTTCCCAGTTATGCACATCGAAACTTCTATGTTAAAGTAATGGGTATGAAGAGAAGCGGCTATAATGTTAAAGTATCCATATTTTGGGGCCGCAAGGAAATTTACCAGGCCTCAAACACTGAATGATTTAAAAATGTTTCATTGTAAAAGAAGAAAACTGTGCGGCTAGAGAAATTTAAAAATTATATTCGTAATCAGTAGAAAAAAATTACCAAAAATCACCCACTTGCATTTAGTTACAAGAAAAAATTTAAATTTTGTTGGCTAGTGTTATTGGTAATTCCATGTAACTATCAACCCCACTGCTATTTTAAAAATATTTTTTTTCAAGGTTTTGGTCATTATTTAGGGAAAGTACAATAATCCAATCTTTAAAATGTCACATTGACAATTGTTTTGGAAGCATTTTGTTAAGAACGTTATCAAATAGGAGTCATCAGTAAGAGTCAAAAAATTATTTTATGCTAGTACGGTAGAGCCCAATAATTCGAGATAATAGGAGGTATCGCGATATGCAGCTACACCAAGCTTTCAAAATGACTGCATGCTTTGGATAGGTAGGAAGTGTGTTTTAGCTTAACAGTCACAAGGAAATTTTGAAAGGTAAATATATGCTTTTTTCTGTTCTAATAATATATTTACCTAGAAAAATAAGTTTACTTTCATGAAATAACTTTATTAATCCATAACTTTTTTGCAACTTTATTAATTTTAATGATAAAAAATGGAATTTTTACTGTAGTGTAAGTCACAGAAAAGATAAATAAGTTTTTTTAATTCTCTTTTAGTACAGATTGTCAATTCGAATTATACTTTATTTCTTACTTGATTGTTAAATACATCTAATTTTATAAAAAAGTAGAAATCTGTAAATAATTTTCTCTGTTTTTAAAGGAATTTAAAAAGTAGTGTCAGTCACGTGTGTAGTGTAAATCACGTGCGTATGTGGTCACAAATATGTCATATAAACTTAAAAATTAGATACATTTTATTTAAATTAGTTTGCTTAATATATATTTGCTTAATTTATATTGCATTTTATATGGGAAAAACTTCAGCTGAGAGGAAAAGAGAACAAAGAGAAAGAATGAAGGCTACTGGAAAATATTAAACGCTTAAGGAAAGTGAATCTAAAAAACAAAAAGAGCGACATATCAATAAAAGAAATAAAATGTCTTTAGAACAAAAAGTGGAATTAAGAGCAAGAAAACGAGAAGAAATGAGAAGATACAGAGCAAAGAAAGCTATTGCAGTATCAACAAAAACACAAAGTGCTTCATGTTCTAATTCACCATCAAGAGCTTTTAAGAGTCCACAGTCATTTAGAAAAGCTATTTCAAAAGTAAGGAAAACCTTACCAAAAAGTCCTAATAAATCAAAAGCAGTAATTAAAAAGATAGCCTACCAATTATTACCAGATACTGTTCTAGCACCTCGTCCAAAATCAAGAGTAACTAAACTTGATGAGGAAATAAAACTACAAGTAGAAGCTTTTTTTGAAAATTATAGTATAACTTTCCAAGCACCTGGTACAAAAGACTTTGTGATTGTTAGAAATTTAGATGGCAAAAAGTCAAAAGTACAGAAAAGATACTTATGCATGACTCTGGGAAATGGATATGAAATTTTTATAAATGAAAACTCTTTCAAGATTGGTAGTTCCAAGTTTTGTGAATATCGTCCAGAACACACGAAACCCCATCAAATGTATGTTTATGTATATACCATGAAAATGTTAGACTTTTATTAGAAGGAATGAGTTTACTCCAAAATGATACATCTGATTTAGTTAAACAGATCATATGTAAAGAAAGGAAGGAAAACTGTTATTATCAAACTTGTAGTCATTGTGGAGGCTTAAAATATCTTGATGGTCTAATTGATAATTTAAGTATAGATCTAGAAGAAGACGAAGTTTTTCCAATGGATGAAAGACGAAACAAATGTGGTCACAAAGCAAAAAGTTTCCATAACATGTAATGAGGCAATTGAAAAATTAAAGGAAAAACTCCCTCAGTTTTTAGAGCATGTTTATATCAAACAACAAGAACTGTTTTTCGAGACATTGAAAGAAGATATGCAACCCAATGCATTGTTATTGCATTTTGATTTCAGTGAGAACTATCATTTCTTTTCACAAGATGAAATTCAATCAGCTCATTAGGTTTCAACCTCTTGTACCATATATACAGTCCTGGAAAAAATGATAGGAACTTTTGTGTTTTCAACATAACATTTTTAATAATGAATTTATTTCAACGAAATTTTACACACCTGTGCCCACACTGCATTGACACCACTGATTTCAATTCAGTCAAAATATTTAAAAAATTAGTTGAGCCACAACCAATTTTTGAAAAAAAGGGTGGAAAAAATGACAGGAACACCTTCAGTTATCATGAGATTGCTCGTATTTAATACTTTGTAAATCCACCATTTTTGTTGATCACATGAAACACGCGGTCCTTCATAGATTCTATTAGTTTTTCAAGAGTTCTGCACGAAATTTCTTCCCAAGCCTCAAGAACAGCCTGTTTGAGACTCTGGACATTCTCAAACTGCCGCCCGTTCTTATAAACGGACCGAACATGATTCCCCAGAGATTTTCGATGGTGTTAAGGTCTGGACTTCTCGCAGGCCATTTCATAACCCTGATGTTTTTGGTCTTGAACCACTCCATAGTCGATTCGGAAACGTGACATGGGGCGTTGTCCTGCTGAAATATCCAATCTTGACCTCCGATGATTGGTCCAAATGGGATAAGATACCTCTGAAGCATTTCTTGGTACTTGACACTGTTCATGCGGCCATCTACAAATACTAATATTACCTTTCCACTGGCACTGAATGCCCCCAAACCATAACTGAACCGCCATCCTGGATGCGCTTCGAAAAGTGCTTTGGTTCCTTTCGTAAATCGTGCCAATAGTAGTTCCAACCATCGGGGCCATGGAGGTTGAACTTTTTTTCATCACTAAAGATGACTGAGTTCCATTCGGAAGTCCAGGTTCGATGCTTTTGGCTAGCTGAAGACGATCGACTTTGTGCTGGTTGGTAAGAGGTGGTTTCTGTTTCATTTTCTGGCGTTGGAGATGAGGACATTGGTTGAGATAGTTATTAATAGTTCTTCGATGAGCCTGTGTTCCAATCGCCTGTTTGATGGAGTTGGCAGAAATTTGCTTGTTGCTTGCCATGCAAAGAATTCGACGGTGGTCTCTATCACTAAGTGCTTTAGGCCTTCCTGTCGTTTTCTTTGTACCATATGATTCTGGATTTTTCAGGAAAGATGAAATTACTTGCTTGGACCTTCCAATCAAACGAGAAATTTCTGCTTTTGACATACCTTGTTCTTTATATGCCATGATTTTTCCTCTCTCATAATGGGTAAGTTGTTTACCATGTCCCATTTTGAAGATACTTAGTGAGCAAGTTTTATTTTATCAGAGATATGTCTTCTTATTCAGAATTTCATTAATATGAAATGGTGAGAAGGTCTGACATTCCTAGTTTGGGGGGGGGGGGAGATTAATCATTTAGGTCTTATCATTTTTTCCAGGACTGTACAGCTATGGCTTACTATATTTATGATGATACTCTTAAATCTGTACCAATAGTGGTGATATCTGATTACCTGCATCATGATAAATATGCAGTTACCACGTTCAACGATGCAAATTTAAAACAACTTACAGATGATTTTCCACAACTGATTATGGAAAAATTAATTTTCCAGTCAGATGGGGCAGCTCAGCATTTTAAACAAAAGTACTCTATTTCTTTAGCAATGCTGCAACTGAGACATGTACAATGGCATTTTACAGCTTCAGGACATGGCAAAGGGCTTGTTGATGGTGTGAGTGGCACTGTTAAACGTAGGGTACGAGAAGCAACATTAGCAAGGAAGATATATCCAGCCAGTGCTCAAGAGTTTTTCCAGTCAGCAAAAAGTAATTGCAAAAATATAACCATGTTATATGTCGCTGGTATTGTAGTAGAGAAAGAAAAAAACCGCCTTGATAAGTTGTGCTCTCCATTAGGAAATAACATTTTTCCAGTTTCTAATACGAGAAAACTACTATTGTTTTGTTAAAGTTGCAGATTATGAATTAAAAGTTGCCAATGTGTCATTAAAACCTAGCCTGTAAAGCAAAATAAACCTCACAACTGGAAAAGTTGTAACAGAGGACAATAAAAATGAGCCAGTAAAAGAAACATGTGATATGAATATTGGCAACTGGGTAATTGTTCCTTTTTCTATAAAATGTCAGATGAAGTACTTTGCAGGACAAATCATTGGCAGAGAATAGCAAACAATGAAAGTCAAGTTTCTGCAAAAGAAAGACAACTTCTTCATATGGCCAATAGTTGATGACATTTCGGATGTTGACATTGATATAATAAACATTATAAAATTACCTGAACCAACTTTTGACCGTCGGTACTACTTAAGCTTCAAAAATTTTGATTTTTCTGTTTATTTGATGGGTTAGTATTGTGTTTTACTATTCTTTTAATTCACAAGTCAGAATTGTAGTGTAAGTCACAGGAAATAATTTGAATAAATTTATTAAAATGTTTTTTTGAGTCTCTTCGATTATATTTTCTGTAATTTAAAACCCTTTAGTACATTTATAACATAACTAATTCTTTCATTGATAAGTTAATCAGAAGAAATTTGACTTTAAAAATATAACCAAAACATAAGTTCCATTCAGGTAGTGTAAGTCACGCTGCCACAATTTAATTTATATTTAATAAAATAAACTATGTTAGAAGATTTTTATTCTTGCTAAATTTAATATGCATGTCGAACTATTTATTGGTATATAAAAAAATTTTTTACTGCTAAAAGTCTGTTTATAATTAAATCTTGAATGGCTAAAAAATTGTCCAGTGTAGAGTAAGTCACGCATGGAATCACCCTATTATTAACTTAATAACAAGAAATTAAGCCTCCCGAAGAAGGTATAGGAAAGTAGCGGAAGCCCTGAGTTCACCTATTTTTTTATTCCTTCATCTGCACTTTTTAACCCCCATTTTTAAAATCAAAAATTGATTTTCTCGAACTTTGTATTTAGAAAATATAAAAGAACCCTATCTTTTTTACTTTCTCATCATTTTCGATCGAATGATATATGCTGCGATATTTCTAAAGACCAAGTGATTGCCACCCCCATAACTCCGACCCTATTGGGACAATTTGGCCCAAACTTTACAATGATGTTGATCTTCCTTAGAGGAATCTGCATACCGAATTTCACTCCTTTATATGCATAAATACGCGTAGACCATTTGCTCCCCTCTAATTTCCGCCCCCGAAACTCCGACCCCAATGGGCCAATCAAAACCAAACTAAATAGTAAAGGTGCACATGCCCATAGTAAGCTACTTTCCGAATTTCAACCTTCTACCTCCAAAAATGCGGAAATTATGAAGGGGACGGACGGGCGGACAGACAGACGGACATCGTGAAAACAATAAGTAGCTCCATTCTTCCGCTACTTAATAATCCACCTAATATTCGTTTCATAGATGGGTCCGAAAAAGAGAAAGCTGTGGAACTCGGAGGATATGCGACATGCTGTGGACTGTGTTGTGAAAGGCAAAATAGGGTATCTCAAAGCTGCAAAACATTGCGGAGTACCTCAAACCGCACTGGAGCGTTACGTACAGAAAGCCAAATTGAATCCACACCAAAAAGAGGATATTCTAGACACCCAGCATGGGCGAAAACCGGTGCTGAAAAAAGAGTTGAAAAACAATCTTATCAAGTACTGTTTACAAATGGATGAAAGGTTCTTTGGATACACTCGTCACGATCTCTGCGTGATGGCATTCCAGCTAGCCAAAGCTAACGGTGTGCTGAACCCATTACACCAAGAACACCAAAAAGCTGGTAAGAAATGGTTGATAAGTTTTCTTAGTCGGCACCCACACCTCTTCTTTCGAAGTCCTCAGAGTGTATAAATCGCTCGACTTAGGGGATTTACCGCAGAAAAATTGAATCCTTTTTTTGACATACTGGAGCCGGAGATGGAGAAAATCAACTACAACCCAAACAGGGTCTACAATGGTGCAGCACCAGCATCAACAAGTGCTCACCATCAAAGGGAAGAAGGCAGTTGGTAAGCTAACGTCAGCGGAAAGGGGTGCCCTTATGACAGTAGTGGCATGTATGAATGTTGCGGGGCATTATGTTCCGCCCATGGTGGTTTTCCAAGAAAAAATATCAAAGTCGAATACATGGAAGGAATGCCACCTGGATCGATCAGTGCTTGTCACCCATTGGGTTGGATTCAGCTAGACATCTTTACAAAATGGTTTCATCATTTTGTTGACATCACAAAACCCTCTAAAGATGATCCAGTCTTTCTGATTCTTGATGGACACTTTTCGCACACGCGAAACATTGATGTCATTGAATATGCGAGGCAGAATTTTGTTTCGATCGTGTGTTTGCCACCACACAGCTCGCAAAAAATGCAACCATTAGACGTGGCATTCATGAAGCCATTAAAAACTTACTATGCCCAAGAAATTGCACTTTGGTTGAGAAATAATCTTGGTAGGACTGTCACTTTATACCAGATTGGTAAAGTTTTTGGAAACGCATATCTTCGAACTGCATCATGCGAAAAAGCATCCTCAGGATTCCGTGCGACTGGAATCTTTCCATTGAAAAGGGAGATGTTCAGACCACACGACTTTGTGCCTGCAGCGATGGATGAAACTGGTGATAGGTCTAATCGAAGTAAAGAACCTGTAAGAGATCCTGACCAACCACCTATAACAGATCATGATGGGCCTGTTGCAAATAGGTTCATTTCAGCAACCAACATTTCTCCGCTACCATCGACTTCAATGGTTGGGCCAAGCCAACGTGGAAGGAGAAGAGGCAGTGCTGCCTTAGTTACAGGCTCCCCATATAAAGCTAATTTGGAAGGAAAGCTTAAGAACAAAAAACAAACACCTGCAAGAAACATCACAAAGAACAAAAGCTTAACCAAAGCCAAGGAGAAGAAGCTTAAAAACAAAATAAAAAAGCTCCAGAGTCTACGGATTCTGATGTGACCCTAGATAAGCTTAATGATTGCGACAGTGATGCTGAATGTTCATATTGCAACGGATTATTTTCAAATAACACAAATGGAGAAGAGTGGGTTCAATGCATGTTGGGCACACTCTCTATGCAGTGATGCTGAGGATACTGTGTTTATCTGCAACAAATGTCACCTAGTTGAATAATTAATCATGTTCATACTATCTTGTTATTACCATGTTACCATATTACCTTAATAAACTTGTGAACTAATTTAAAGTTAAGTCAAAGTTTAACTCTTCATTGTGTTTGCATCCTCATTTTAGGAACCATAGGAACCACCCCACATTAGGAACGACGTTGGGTATTTTTACTAAATCTTGAAATGACGCCAAACGGAATAACATAAAAAACAACACTTATGCATGTTATTCTACATGATATTAAGTATATAATGGCGTTGGACGCTAGCAAAATTCTCTGTTTCTTTGGTGCTCTATGGACTTTTAAAAAAAAAGTACCCATTATTAGACAACTTTACCTTATAATTACGAAATGATATTAAACTTTTAAATGATATATTTATAATAAATAATTCACAAAATAGTAGTAAATAGTTGCACTTATTTAAAAAAATGTTACCTAAACAACCCGCGGGTTGTCCCCCAACAGGCCGAAGCCCAACACGAGGTTTTCTTTTATAATAAAGGACAATCACAACCATCCATGCCCTAAGCGGGATTCGAACCCGCGACTTGCTGGTTGCGAGAGCAATAAGACCTGCGCCTCAGCGCTCTCGGCCAACAAGCCGACTTAAAAGCATAATACTCGTTTGTCCGAAAATTTGGTATAAATTTACAATACAACAAATAATGTTGAAATGTATACCATAATTTTGGATAGCGAAAGTATATTTGTATTTTTATAGCTCATATTCCAAGGATATTCATGTATTTAATATATGAAATAGTTCACAATAAGTGCATATAGTACGAGCTCCAATTATAAACAAAAATAGACCACTTACATCTTCATCCGTATATGTATCGGCAATATTAACAAAATTCTCAATTTTTGTAATTTTTTTCGGCCGTTCCAAATGTTGTGCCATTAACAAAGCCAACACTTCGTCTTCTTCTTCGGAAGAACTATCAGATGAAGTGCTATCCAGTAATTGCAGAAGAATTTCGTCTATTTCAGTCTCTGAGGCAGCCATTTTGATTTTGCAGACGACGCAAGCAGACGAGCAGAGAGCAACGCCGCTCCACCGATTTTGGAGAGCAAGAGCAAGAGCAACCAGCCGAATTCTCCATGAGATTGACTAGCGGATAAAGATCACCGATCCCCATGCAGACTGCACATGAGTGAACTGGATTTCTTTAAAAGGTGGTCTTTGAGCTTTGAGAGGACTGTGGACTCCGATACACTCGCCCGATCGATACCTTGCTGATATTCAATTAAACAAGTGAGTACCTCTTAATGTAATTATATAGTTTTTAGTAAACGGTAAAAAGACAGACATACATTCCTCAGGGATAGAAACATTCCAAATTTCTGAAAATCGATAAATGGTAAATTGCTCGATTATACTTAGGCCTACATGAATTATTTTTCGGATTTTTCAAAGTATTTGAACGACTTATTTATTCTTTGAATGATACGTTGAAGTCAATAATGTTGACAAAAATTAAGAAATTTGACACTTCAGCAAGTTAATGTAGAAAAAAACAAATTTATACAAAAATGACAGGTTTATTATAATTAATTTACATTTGAGTTAAACCAGGAAATTCATTCCTGGTCAAACTCACTGGGCAATAATTCAGCATTAATTTTCTATCCATAAAAGCCGAAAACTGGAGGAAATATGAATTTTTTACAATTTAGAAGCTAAAATAAATTTTTATTTAAATAGAATAATTTTACATGTTTGAGGCTGAAAAATATAACACTACTTAGCTGACGCAGGAAGATGTTTCTTGTAACAGGGCAATGATATTGAAAAAATCCTTAAGCGCCAATCTTCTCGTTATGAAAGTTTGTAGACAAGGCAATGGCACTTGAAGAATGCCAAAAAATGTCAAAGACGAACTTGAGCTCCATGAAGTTCTCCTTAGTTCGACGAAACAGTTCAGGCCCCAAATAAACCCACCATTTTTTATGTATTTGTTTTTATTTACATTATCTTGTTGAAGTATCAAATTTTATAATTTTTTTATTAATTATTGTTTTTTCACCTATACAATTTATTGAAATTAATCATAATCATTTAACCACTCTTTAATAAAATTAGTAATTATGGCTTGACTGAATATGATGATCAAATTACAATAGCAAAGATGTATATTCCTGATTTATCATCAAAATTAGAGGTTGATTTAGTTAGATGAATAATGTAATCAATTAATTGATTTAATTATCGATTATCAGAAGAACTATTAAATGACGTTATTATTTTATATCAATTACTTAACTGTTTAATGATAATGACTAAATCTACATAGAGTGACAATTTTAATTTTTTATTTGTACTTTTCGTTAAGTCGTTTCTGTTTTAATGTCGTTATTACAGAAACCCCAAATATCAGTGGCTGATGATGAGGAAATTATGAATGACGACAATTTTCATACTCCCGAAATTGGCAGGGTTATTTGCGATGTGCGCTCAAAGGATTTCAGCAATTCATTTCATCGCAACCGCCACATGCGAACAGTTCATAAACTGGTACCTCACTAGAAAGAGGTAAAGAAATCATTACAGTGTGCTCTGAAATGCATCAAAAAATGAACATAGTGATCAACACTTAATAAACCAACATCAGATTGAAATTTCCATGGAACAAAAACCGTTCAACAACATGGAAGAGTTTCGTATCTGGACGACAGCCATGGAGAAACAAAACCCAATAATGATGCTTGGTAGGCTTATCTCCAGTTTATAATATTAATTATTATTAATTTATCTGTGAGTTATGCAAACCCAATCATGCTTTTCAGCGGTGAGGACTCATCGTTCAGGTGACACAAAGACATATAGATTTCACTGCCATCGTTCAGGAAACTACATTTCAAAGGTTGTTGGAAAAAGGAAACGTGAAATTAAAGTAAAAGGATCAAATAAAATTAACCGTATCTCTCCTGCACGAATAAAGCTAATTGAAATTTCAAAGTTATCGATCGTAAGCTATGTTTCCACACATGTTGGACACATTAATAAAGTGGGAAGTTTAAGGATGCACCGTGAGGATGCAGTGCTGGCAAAATCATGAACGGAATTCCCAAAGACAGAATGTTGCAGGACACTGCCACCGATTTCAGCGCAACCAAACGAATAAACTACACAACAATCCGTGAAGTATTAAATATTAAGAAGGCCTATAACATCACCAGTTCAATTCGGCTAGATCCAGATGACAACAAAAGCATCCAAATTTTGATCGAAAATATGAAAAAGGAAAACTTCAATCCAATCATAGTTTTTAAACCACGCAGAGTTGAAATGCCTGAATATCCAGAAATTTCTAAAATTGGTTTCTTTTGTTCCTTCATGAATCACGGCCAAGAACAAATGCTCAAAATATATAGACATGATATTATAATGATTGACTCAACTCATGGGACCAATCAGTACAACATCCAGCTCACATTAATCTGAATTGGCTTATATCGAGTTTTGGACTTTTATGTCAGATGATGCTAATGCATTTTTAATGCATTTTTCAATGCATTTTGCTGTAAGCCGACCAAGCTAATATGTGATTGGCACATTAAAAAAAACATGCGAGAAAACTTAAGAATGTTCAAAAACAAGAGAAAATTAAATAATTATTGAAACCATTGATAAACGAAACAGCTTTCAAAGCACTTCTCGAACATTTGCTCCAAGATGAAGAGACTAAAGATTACGGAAATTACCTTATGTCACGTGGTTTTCAGCGGAGTAACGAACTTCCGAAACCGAGAGGAGACGATGACGCGCGTGGAGAAAGGAAGTCGACAAGGGCAGCGTCTCGGGCCTCGCAGGGCTCCCAATGTATTAGACTCTAACTTCGGCGATAAAGAGTAGAGGCTAGACAGGAGCGGCTAGTTGAAAAATAACAGTCGGATGCACTCGATACGGCTAGTTGATAATGACAGCATGGCACACGAAAAAAACCCAGTGAAATTACCTTTATCAGGGCAAACCACGACAGGTGCCCACACGATAAACCAAGAATTTACCGTAAGTAGCTAGAAAAGTTTGAAATATCGTAAATGTATACTCACAGAACCAGTGGCGGCCCGCCTATAGGCACTGCAGCACCCCCCGTTTCACTTTCGATAACATTCATTATAATGTGTCTTTTTTCTGTAATACTATTCTTATACATATATATTACAGGATCCTTAAGTTAAATGTCAGTAGCAATTCCCTAGTTCGTGAAAAAATTACAATTTTCTAACACAGCACCCCCCAGAAATTTTAGTTACGAGCCGCCACTGCACAGAATATTTAATGATTGTTAAGACTGCTTAACTTAAACCTTTGTTTTACAAAGATGAATTTAGCATCATTCAATAAAATGATACTATATAGGCAGAAATGGGAGGCGAACTACATGCTTAAAAACTATAAGCTTACCCCTGAATATTGCCCTGAATATGCACAATTTATTGCCCTGTGGTGCCTTATTTTTACACGATCTAGTCTGTGAAAATTAAATATTTTTCTTATCAATAAAAAAACCAAACAGAACTGTTTATCTAAAACTGTGATTGTTTTAAAACTATGCTTTATTTTTTCATTAAAAATCTGTTTGAAATTCATAATCAGTCGCATTAGATGATTTCAGCAAAATTCAGGAAATCAGATACATGTACTCTTGAGTTCTTTAGTGATTTCATCCAATCATGTCTAAAAAATTCATAAACTCATGAAACCTGATTGGAGGATTTTACACAGGAACTCGAGTGTCTGAACGTCTGAGTGTTGCGAAATCCGCCTAATATGCTCAGAAAACAAGCGAGCTTTTACTTTTGAGTTAGTGCAACTGATGCATAATGTTTATTTTACAGGACAATGGCAGTCATCACAAGTGCTTTATATGTGAGAAAACATTCTCCAAGGCCAGTAACTTGAACCGTCACCTAAAGAGCATTCACCACTGTGACCCAAAAACTCCTGGTACGATACTATGCAGCATGTGCAGTGAGAACTTTGTTACTTTGAAGCTGATGCAAGACCATTTAGAAGATGTTCACCATGTAAACATAGAAGTGACAAACCATGTTTTTTCTTCGGAAAAAGCTTTTGAAAGGTGGAAGGAAGAAGAAGAA
>JAHWFO010017302.1:0-11796 GCA_023313115.1 Rhysida immarginata
TATATAAGTTCTGTGTTCAAGTCCATTCGTTTTTTTTATTAAGTTAAATGGAGGATCAGGCCCGGCTTCAAGTAGCCATTTCGTGTACTCCACTACCATTTTATGTTTAGATATACTAACATGTATTTAGTATAAAGAAGGTACAGCACTGTGCGCGTATATTAATGGTACGGTATTAACGAATCTAACAGAACCGCATTAAAAAGTTTGGTCGCGTATTTATAAGATTTTTACTTATTATTAAAAAACCTCACTTTTCATAAAACCTCACTAAATATAATTCTAGAATACCTATGGAAACTTCACTACATTAAATTTTGAATTGTCGAATGCATTTATAGATACATAGAAAACGTTTTAGTACGATACTAAAGATTTTAATAGTGTATTATCTTCTGCTCGAGAATCTGGGAATATTCGTGAGGATATTGTATATGATCCTATTATAAAACTAGTCAGAGTAGTTGCTAAAGCGATTCCTGAGGCAAATTTTAAATTCAAAACTAAAGATCGCAACCTAACATATTGCCTTCCGTATACTCAGTATACTATACCAGACCTGCCAACTATTTGTGGAGGAAAACCGTGTGATAGTAAATTTAGTAGGGTAAAATACACGTATCGATAACATATTTAATTGTTACAAAAATTGTGCACTTAAATTTTACTTTTGGACATAATTTAACTATTAGATGCCACAAGTACAATTACATATTATACACTTAAACTAGTCAAAATAATTAAGGGAGTAAGATACACCGTACGTGAAATAATCAGACCAACACTGGTTAAGTTGTAAAATATCTTTTATCTTGAAATTATGCTTATATAAATTTGAAGTTTCCCTAATTTGTCTCCTTGTGGAGCTGATTGTACTGTCTTGTAGTTTTTTTGCCTTTTTATATTACTTCTTTTGAAGGTTTACACTTGTATCATGGTACTTCTCTTTCTGGATAAGCAAATTTAAATGCAAGAAGACTAGATAGTGTTCCAAAAAAACAATTGCTGACGAAATTGCTGGTTCTTTCAAGAGTACTATTCGCCGGGAGATTTTTACGATCCGCCGGGTGACCGGGTGAGATTGTCAAAATCCGGGTGAGTTGGCAGGTCTGCTATACAGGGAATGACACGAATAACGAACACTTAACCCAGCCGCCATTTCATGCAAGGTCGTGTAATAGGCGCCATTTAGTGCTTTTATCACCTGAACTAGTATATGCAACAGATGGTCTTAGTGTTCCAAATTTCTTTTATTTTAAAGAATAAATTACTTAGCATATACATGGGTTTAATGTATAAATAATATATAAGAATTACGTTAACTATGAATTAAAATACTCTTTAGCCACAACAATTCATTGTTAATTAGAATTATCCATATGTATTAATCTTATTCTGATTATTGCTGGACTTTGTGTCTTTGGCAGCTATAGATGAGCTTAATCAGTTCCTTTTTTTACTTTATTGCTGTTATAAGAATTATGGATTACTTGATTAATTCATCAGATTGCAACATTTAATCTATCTCTATCCTTTGTCAAATTTTTTTATTCTTTAACATGCGCTTTAATAAATTACGTGTATGCATATTTTCACGTGTGAACTTGTATCCTGCAGTCGAGTTCGGAATCGTTTAATTTTCTGTAGAAATGTCTGGCAGAATATGCTCATGTCACATGAACAGAGTTCAAGCGCTCACAGAAAAGTTTTTCAATTTTGTAAAAGATTCTTTAACGATGTAAAGAAACTGCGATGTCGAGCCATTGTCCATAACAGGGAACAATACAGATGATAGATAGAGGAACGGTATTCGGTATCACCGTGACAAGCTGTATGTCAAATTCAACTGACTCAACCCTCTGTATTCTCAATTTTCAGCTTCAAAATCTGAAGTGGACCGGACGAGTAAAATACAATGCTGATCTTAAGACTAGAATACCAGAAAGGACACGAGCTATCAAAGTATATTTCTATACAGATACATTACATACATAAAATGATTCATTTACACTTCACTTCATAAGAACATGGGGAAGATGGTGACCATCCAGGAATTGTTAGAATATTCATGCCACGAGCGCCATAAAGTGACCCCACGCAGGTCCTGAAGATACCAGACAACTAAAGGCTTCAAAGAATTTTTTTCATATAGATTGTCCACACTATGAGAACCAAACTTCTCGCCACTCTATTTGAAACGTCTGGTAAAAGAGCGTACAACTCGAAAACTATTTGGTGTAGGTTAATGAAATTAAAAGTCTCATTAGTAAGCAGGATAGGGGCTACTTGGTAGTGACATTTTTAAGTTGATGCAAGAAAGTTCATGAATTTTACACTTACCTCCTAAACTATGACAGATACAGGTATAGTGCCAATTGCAAAGTTGTAGAATACCCTTCAATTACTTTAAATCGGGTGTTATTGGGGGGGGGGGTTAAAGAAAAAACTGCTTGAAGTTGGTAAGTTAGAGCTCTCTCACTGTAAGGTGAAATGGAAGAGTTCACTTTATCGCGTTCAATATGCGCGATCTATGAGCTGCTTTTTTTCACTGAAGCCTGCTCGCAACCACTCGTTGTAAGCCTATTGCTGAAGTGCAAGGATTTAAGAAAATTAGAGCATTTAAAAAAAAATTCCCCTACCCATCCCTACTTATTGATCGCGATAAAGTAAACTCTTCCATTTCACCTAACAGTGTGAGAACTCTACTTCACGTCATTTGCAGAGAAGCGTAGCTGACGAAAAAGACAGGCTGGGGCACTTAAAGTCACATGACCAAAGTAGATCTATCTTGGTCATGTGACTTTGCAGTGCCCCGGCCTGTCTTTCTAATTGGCTTTGCAGAGAAGCCAATGGCTGGTGCTTCTCTGCAAATGTTAAACCACTAAACAAGTGGGCTAGGGGGCTTTCACAGAGCAAGGCATAGGGGGCATAGAGGGCATCGCTTAGCACGGCTAGTAACTGGATGGGTGACCATTCAGTGAAGCGAGTTCTTACTCCTCCCCCCGTGCTTTGGTGGGCACGTTAAGCCATCGGTCCCGGATGCTACGACCACCACCTTGTAGAATTCGTCAAAAGCTGGCAGAAGCTCAAAAATGTATCTCCCAACCCGGCTGGTCAGCGTGGGAGATTAGACTACCCCCCCCCCCCCACTGTATGATGGGAAAGGCCTATGTCCTACAGTGGACCGAGACAGGCTGAATATTTATCCTTTTATATCAGAAATCATGTATACTCTTAGTTTTCATTCAGATTTTACACCGGGGCACCCAGAGAAAGGTCGAAGTTTTTAAAAATTCATTACATCGATTTTATTAAGATCTTAGATTGCTATGAAGCACTGCTGATCATTCATATAAATTTTACACCTGGCAGGCAAAGAAATCTATAAAATATAGAATAATCAAAACTTTTTATGTTATCTGATTACCTGACATAAAAAAAAGCAAACCAATATGAAATTTAATTTTTTTAAGTGAATTGTTTTTAAACTAGAGTATTCATTTAATGATGGGACACATTTATAAACTGTTATGAAATGTTAAATTTTGTCAAAATTTTTTAAAAGATCACGACTGGCTAAAGGTTTATGAGGGTGGAATACAATGGTTAATAGGCAAAAATGAACAGTAAATTAATCCCTCTGTCCCTAGGCCTAAACACCTATAAGGCTCTAAAATTGCGAGCACTGCTGATTTTGCAACTCGGAGGCAGGCAGGGAATTGAAGCCTTTGTATCTGTCCTACTTAAAAAAATGTAATTCTATTTTAGTCCTCTTCTCTTCTTGTCTTAAAAAAATCGTTGGTCAATGATCGCTATTTTATGTTTCAGCCTTAAGATGATTATGTACACTAATACCCTCAATCTAGTTGCAGAATACATGAATGAGCTGAAGCAACTGCACACAGTTGAAAAAAAATAAAAAATTCATTTATTTGGAAAGGAATTCCGATATTTTCTGTTAATATGATTTTAAAGATTCTAGGAAAGTTTATTTTATTCTTAGAGATTCTAATACAGTTGTTTTACAGAAAACATGAGATTTTATTCTCAAAATATATTATAAAAGGTGATTAAAGGTCATAAAAAGCCCTGATAATACCGACTTCATAGATAGATCTTCTATTTACCACTATCATTCTTAAAATCAATGAACTGCAATATGCCTACTGATATTTTAAACAAAATAATGAAACACTTTATAGTCACGCTAATGGAACATAAAATGGAGTATACGAAGATCGTGAAATGGCGGCTGATAAAACTATACATTAAAAAAAAAAAAAGATTTACTTTAAAAAAAAATAGGCCTACATTTGAATATTTTGTATATCATAACTTCATATGAACAGGTATATCAGAATGAAGTAATAAAAGATGATCATAAATTTTGCTATTGATAATTGCAAGGGGTCTTTTATTTTGCATCTATTTTAACTAGACATACCTTTATCATGGAATACTTGTAATTCATATTAAAAATAAAACTTGCATTTCTTTATTTATTCCCTTTTCTTCAAATAATCTGTGTTTTGCATCTTCATATACGGTATTTTTTATTAATGAAAGTCACTTTCACGGGGGGGTTATGTAAACTGTCATAAAATTTCCAAGCAGCCATTTCGTGCTTGCTACGATTGCCATTATATGTAAAGAAAGCAGGACCGCATATACTTCAAGATACTCACAATTGTCACGGAGTCAAGTTAAATTTTATATAGTTACATTGTTGAAAGATTCGTATTTGAAACAATAAAAAAAAGCTTTAACAGAGGAAATCTGGACAAATTCTACACGGTAAACTACGAATATTATATCCACAATTTTGCAGGAATTTTTTTTATTGGAAACATTAATGTTATCAATATAAAGAGAGAACATTTTACTACGATATGAGAGGTGTGGAATATGTTCTATATGCTACACGTTAATGTCATGGTTTTCGTGAGGATATTGTTTATAATGACTAAATAAATATCTAGAGATGTAATTCATACATTTATCTATTTCTTTATAATTTTTTATACAAATTTAAAGATAGCAACATAGCCATTTCCTTTCTAAAACATTGGATTGAAACAAATAATCAGCGGTTCTCGTTGTCACCATTTCATGCAAGTTCGTATAGTCTGCGCCATTTCGGTTCTTTGTTACGCAGAAATATTGTCAGGGGTTTAAGAAGATATTAAGTTCAAGTATTATTTTTAGCAAGTGATTAAAAAAAAAGAAAGAAAGAAAGATAATTTTAAAAAATTTTGGCATTTTTAGTGTGCCCTTTTTATGCATACACCTACGTGTACCGGGTAATTTAAAAGCGTAAGATTGAATGTCTACGTAAAGCTTCTTTGGAAAAAATAATCGATTTGCAAAGTTCATGTTCTCCTTCCCTTTTTCTGTTATCAACACACTGGCCCTGATATTATTCTTAAATTATTCTCTGAAATTATTCTTATGTAACCACTCATATCCTGTAACATTAAGTGGAATATTTTAAAAATTATTCAGAACGTGAAGGCAGAAATCAGCTTAAGTAAGTGACGCCTTCAGATGGAAATTATTAAACGGGTGAAATGTTCAACATTTTATTAAAGAACTTTTTAGAATTAAAGCAAAAAAAAATAATTTATAAATCTATAAGACTATAAAATTCCTCGCATTTATATTTGGAAACAGGTCTTTAATTGTGAACAAAAAGCTGTATCACCTGATCTGAAACGACTTTTGGAATTTAAAAGAGTTCTAGTTAAAAAATAATCTCAGTAATAAAAAGCTCCTTCAGTTTTGTTGTAGAAAAAGTTCTAATAAATCGCAGTCTTTGACAAAAAAAAAAAAAATCCATTGCCTCCAACATCGCCTACCGTCCGTGCGTCCCGCGACACATGGACAGCAATACGTTTGGTTGACCATCCAGCCTCGGAGAGGCCAATAATCCGACCTCGTTCAAAGTCCGCTAATTGCGTGAACGGTTGTCGTTGTTGTCGTCGTCGCGGCATTGAGACCGTTGTGCGGATTACAGTACTGTACGTTCACGAGGCAGTTGCTTCCTCTCTACTGCATGGAACGTCTCGCACAGGTGTCAACTGATGAGCCTATACAGGCACCCGGACACCCTGTATCAACCCAAATGGTCATGTCCCGTGAGAATGCATCTAATCGTTTACTAATCGGAGGTAGACGACCCCCCCCCCCCCACTAAATATGGATAAGGACGGATAACTCCTTGTTAGTGGGGCAATTTCATTGCAAAGCACTGTATAATCAGAAACACAGGGTGAATTCATTTGTAAACACCCGTTATTGCGATGTTTCAAAATTCAAATTATAGTACCAAACGTATCTCCAATACGTACAGGTCCAATTTATTCATTTGGATAATTTATACGGAGCAATTACTTTTCTCGGGATGCGTTCGTGTTCTCGTTTCTGGTTTGAAGTGATAAATTTTTCATCACAAAACTCAATGGAAAAATTCTACAATTGCGTGGACCTTCTCGTGATCTAGTCTTTTATCAGAACGAACAAAACTCTTATCGCAATGGCGACATTTGTATGGCTTTTCTCCTGTATGCAAACACTCGTGCCTAATTTTATTATATGGTCGGGCGAATCTTCTTTTGCAATATTGGTATTCATATGGTTTTTCTCCCGTATGTGTTCTTTCGTGTTGTTTTGTCGAATATTTACGAGTAAACGTTTTTTGGCAATACATGCATTGGTAAGAGATAAATCTCCTGTGGACCTTCTCGTGTGTCACGGAATTCTAATTCCACCTTGAATTCCGGTGACGCAAACGCTTGTTTTCACTCTCGGATATTCTATCATTCCGGGAGGAAAGCGAGGCTCCGCGTCATAAGAAACATCTACACGCAGGAGCCAATGAGAAGAGAGAAGACGATTCGAGCGCGGCGTTCGAAAAAAAGACAGGAGAGAAGAAAAAGGACTGGTGAGATCGAAACGGGAGAGCTCACAGAAAATGCGAGCTCTTGAGGAAACCGACTTGCAGGTATAATTTCTGTTATTCAATCCGCAAAGTGGACGGCGGATGGGAACCTCGAGCCACCACGACGGAGACGGCTTTAGAGCGACGAACTGCGCAATTGGAGACAGCCACGTCGTGCAGTGAAGCCAAGAGGGCGGAGGTTCGTTTCTCCAAGCAGCGGGAAAGACAGCCGAGCGACTTGTATCCTCAGTCGTCAGTTGGAAAACCTTCAAATGGATTCCCGAGGACGATATCGGAACACGGATTTGCTTTAGTAAGTGCTGACTTCCTTGTGGGCTATAAGGCTAATTTAGTGAAAGCTGCGTTTATTGAGCTTTATTGCATAGAGCTTCGTTATGATACCAGAGTTAAAGGCTTGTGGCCGTTTGGTCTGTATGCTTATTCAAATTATCAGCTGGGCTTTGTCTTAATTAAGTTTCCTTAGTGCTACGGAAGTAACGTTTAATGCAGTTCTCCGTTTTTGCTGTTAATGCTTGTTTGGTGCTCTAAGTATTAACAAAAAAATAAATAAATAAAAAAATAAAAATAAGAAAGGAGAAAAAAAAGTTAACGGCCGTTGTTAAGTGCAAATTGTGTTTCAGTTCAACACGTGTGTTTGTAAATACATTTATTCCTTTTAATAAGAGTTACAGTTATACAATTATAAATATATCTGATTTATATTGTTGTTTCTTATCTATTTGAATTTCTAGCCCTCAAGTGTGCATAGCTTTTGAATTACGTTACACGGGCTGATAGATGATTTACTTAGTTTGTTAAGACTCAATTTGTGTCACGTCAGGGGTCATTGTCCCTTTATCCAAAGGCGTTGTGTTTTACAATTATTAATTTACGATAACGTAATTCCATTTAACCGGACTTTGGACTTTCCCCGTATGAGACTGAATTATCGACACTCTTAGTGACTTTTATGCGCGGCTTTAATTTGTGTATTGTTCGTTTTGTCAGCCCGCATGATACAAGGGTGGGATGAAAAGTGATGCCTCCATGGCTGTAAGTTTTTTATTTTTTAACCGATTTTCAAAATTCTTTTTGTATCTGATACTCACATTTCTCCTCTATGTAATGCACTATTCACTTTTCGACATAGTCTCCATCCCTTTCCACGCATTGTACCAACGCGTGACTAGTCGGGTGAACCCGTCGGAGGGGAATTCCGGGGTTGTTGTCGACACCAAGACCGAACGGCAGGTTTCACCTCGTCGTCAGAACGCAACTCATGCCCCTTAAGGTGCTCTTTCCTCTTTGGGAAGTGGTGAAAGTCGCAAGGTGCCAAGTCTTTAATTTCTGAACTGCAGTTTTTCATCTTTGAACTGTAGGCGCTGCAACCCCCTCTGATGTGTGGCGATCGTGTGCGGACGGGCGTTATCGTGCTGCAGAAGAGGATCCAAAGCTGCCATTCAATCCTCGTGTCGACGACAACCCCGGAATTCCTCTCTGACTGGTTCACCCGACTAGTCACGCGTTGGTACAATGCGTGGAAAGGGATGGGGACTATGTCGAAAAGTGAATAGTGCATTACATAGAGGAGAAATGTGAGTATCAGATACAAAAAGAATTTTGAAAATCGGTTAACAAATAAAAAAGTTACAGCCATGGAGGCATTACTTTTCAGTCCACCCTCGTATATATGTAATTTAGTACGGACTTTGAACTTTATATGGTTCCTCAAGGCTATGTGCTTATGCTACGAAAGCCTTGTATGAATTTAGGTTTTTTGTTAAAAGATATTTTATGGTGCAACTGTGATGTGTATTCATTGTTATGATATGAATAGGTTAAGAAGCTCTCAAGGGTTTCTTATGTGATTACTGAATTACGAGTGTAATCCCTGTTTGAATAGCATTGTATATTGGTGTAATTAATTTATAGTATGTCATTCCGTGCCCAGGATTTGGCATGATGTTTTGCTAATTTTTCCTTATTACATATGATTGTTGTATTGTAGTGTTAAGGCAATAATACAACTATTATTTTCTTAATTATTTCGACATACTAGATAAGTTCCTGCTAGTGTCATTTGTGTTTTATTATATGCAATTAAATTTGACTTATTTTTATTAATATTCAATTAAACAATTCTCTTTGATATTACAATCCGTGTGCTGTTACATGTCATTTAATTCCACTGCGCTACTCTCATCTTTATCCTAATTTTACATGTGACATCGTGTCTGGACAAATGGTAAATGGTCCCACAATCTTCATAAGTACTGGACAGCCTAGACAAAAGTTGCTATTAGGTTTCATTATGCCCTTGCAGGTTCCTTTATAAACTTGAAACAATAACTGGTACCCCATGGACTGAAAATTGGTTACTCCACAGTCTTGACGATTTGATCCTATTTAATTTTTATGTAAAATCAGTAATGTGACTTGACTCTTTCTGGGTGCTCATTTGTCAATTGCCACCAAATAGGAATTATTGGGATCCCTGTGCTAAACCAAACTAAACGGTGAAGATAGGTATTCTCATAGCGACGTTTGTTCCCCTATTAGGTTGTCGGAACAGTAATGACGCATTTTTACATTAAAAACAGAAAAAATACGTCATGACTTTACCGACAACCCAATATAAATTTTTTTCATGGAATCTTTATTCCTATGTCGTCTTTAGTGCCTACCAAATCTGATACCATTCCCGTTGCGAGATCAAGCTACAGATGGCTCCGAGTACTGTCAATTTAAATGAACATTGAGAAAATACATCGTTTATACAGGGTGTCCTAAATAGTATTGGTGGTTTATAAAATGGAGTAGCAGGCAAACAGTGCCAGTTATTAAAATTATTCTTGTTTGAGATTAATTGCGTAAAGTCAGAACTTCCTTATTGGTTTTACGGACCGATATTTTCGGACTGCGGGTAATGGCATGCTTAATTGCCTGCACGTTTGGTTCCGTCATAGTCGACCGCAGGCGTCCAATATCCGCCAATTCATTCGCAACACTACTGGTTCGTGTAAATTTCTCGTCTCTCTCTAGTCTCTAGGCTGTCTTACCGTGTTCGTATGAGTTGGCGGGCATCGCTGGAGGTCTGCGGTCGGCCTGACTGCACCAAACGCACAGGCCATAAGAATGTCATTACACGAAGTCGGTCCGCCAAACAAGGAAATGTGCCAAAACAAATTCTTGTTTGCCTGCTATCCTAACAATAATAATTACGAATGTCCGTAACCATCATAGAGGAGAAATTAGGTAGAGGGTACAATTCACTTGGGCAGTGAGCGATTTCAGATGCCAGCATTGAGGCGAAATAGCCCTCTGAGATTTGGGCACGGATGAGAGCGAAGCGGCGCTGTTTACAATACAAAGACGGTGTAGTTTAGATTTTCAGGAATATAATTTTCTATTAGAGGAACGGTTGTTGCGAGGAGTGGCATAAGGAGATAGTGAGAACTTTGCGCGCTCTGATATTTCTCCTCTATGGTAACCTCTAGAAATAAGTGTGTTTTTTCTTGAGCATCGAGAGATGGCATTAATTTGGGAACACATCATGGTATTACTATTTGACTGCAGAAAACACTGGATGTGAGTGCCATTCAAATTTAATGCGTCGATATAAATTTTCTTTTAGACCCATGATGTTTTCATGGGAGAGATACTCGTTCCATTATAAAACCGTTAATCCTTTTTAAGACACGCTCTATCTGAGACGTATATCTATCCCCTAAAGATCCTTGGTATAACCATAAATCTTCTTTTACACTTCAATAGCCTTATCGACATGTTTAAATCGAAATAACTTTCTGGTGAACTAATCAGACCTCTTTTATCTATTTCGCAAATTAGCCAATTTTTATCTGCTACTGTGCCAAGACTTGAGTAAGGGGCCCTTTTTTGGTCCTCCGCTCCGATCTCCAACCAAAAGAGGCTCAAAGCCTCGTATAATAAATTAATCCGGATAGCCTTCAAATTAAATAAATTTGACTCAGTGTCTGCTGATTGTTCTAGATTTAATGTGCCGACTCTTTCGACTATCAGTAAGGTTGCCCTCACTGTTGGCGGAGGCTTTGCGTAAGGAAAAATATCCAGCGGCGTTCATAAACATTAATAGTGAAGGAAAAAAATTGTAGTACCAACGATGTTTGAATAACCTATGTGCAGGGTGTCCCAAAAGTCAGATCTCATAGGGAATATTGAAATATTGCTGACTTAGAATACATATAGGTGAATAAGAACAATATAGCGATGTCATAGCCTTTGTTTCAGGTAGGAAAAGGATTACGGCAACAAATATTTAGACTGATGCCTCTCTAGAGACTTGCATGGAAAACTTTGTTCTTTCTTAATATTGTTGGTGTGACAGCGTGGGATGCAGCACTAAAGTGTTGGGTCGTTAGATTTTATTTGCGTCACCAGATAAGCCATTCGGCGCCCTTTCACAGAACTAATATCTTTACACAATCTGCAGAATTCAACATGAATATTTTCTTTTACGCATTCCGGGGACTCACTCGTACACAATGAGAGCTGCAATGAATATATACGTGTATTGTACACAACAGGCTTAAATGCCTCCATAAAAATATGCAAATTTTTAATATTTCCTAGTTCGAGATACGGAATTTTGAGATACACGGTATATGAACTGATTTAGTTAAAAATGAACCTAATCAGAAAAATCATTCTATGTCCCTTCCTTCGCTTTTGAAAGACAGTGAACATAAATTATTCTTCAATTAACATCATTATTAAATCTAAAAATATAATTGAACCTTCTTCAGAATCAATGTTGCACTTAGTTTTTCCTTCGAATCATTCTAAAGGATAAACAATTCCTAATGAAAAACAGCAAAGTT
>JAHWFO010017307.1:6545-26830 GCA_023313115.1 Rhysida immarginata
CCTCTGCACGGAAACCGTTATACATTGTTACATCATCATAGTAGTGCTTTGTTATTCGTATTTCTACCAATAATAAGCCCTGAATTTGCACTACTATGATGATGTAACAATGTATAACGGTTTCCGTGCAGAGGCTTTCTCTTTAGGAGGTGTTGCCCTGATTCGATCTATGCGGCACCTGGCGCGATCTGTTTTCTTTAGCTTCTCGAAACAATGGAAAATGGCCGAAGCTCGATGACCATGAATATCTATAGACCGTGCTCAAGTGCTCATAATCTATAAAATGGAGCTACTTATTGGTTTTATTTTATACACGATTTGAATCACCCTTCATCATTTCTCCATTTTTTGAGTTAGAAGGTTGAAATTCGGAATGTAGCTTACTATGGGTATTTGCACCTTCACTATTTAGTTCGGTTTTGATTAGCCCACTAAGGTGGGAGTTTTGGGGTTGAAAATTAGAGGGAACCAAAAGGTCTAGGTATATTTATGCATATAAAGGAGTGAAATTCGATATACATATTCCTATAATCAAGATCCCCATTATATGAAGATTTTTTTTTTTTCCCAAGGTATCCATGCCTTCTCGACTCGGTGGCGGAAATGTATTGAAAAGATCGGGACTACTTTGAAAAATAGTGTACCATCTCTGCAAGGTTGTTAAAGAGAAGGTGGCCTCTATCGGGGTGATCGGTGGTGATTGGTTGCTGACGTGTGACGTCAGCTGGAAAGTTTGGAGCAGACGAACGCCATAGAAAACTATAGGGAATAGCGGGGGGACCCTTTTTTCCAGCCTATTTCTACTATCTATCACCAATATAAATGAAGAAAAGGTTTTATATAAATAATTTATTGGAATAATATGTGTTTAAAATTCAGAGATTGCAAATAAAAAAACCTATTTTTATATATTTTGCATTGAAATACAAAAGCAAATAGTGCAACAGCGAGGCCACCTCGTCAAAGCAGTTCTTCAACGATTAACCTGTATACAGTATTCAGTCATTTAGCATTAAAACATCTGCCGATAATTGTATGGTTGTAAAAATTAGTAAAAATATGATAGGAAGAAAAAAAAAGTAATGCCTACATACCCGATTACTTTCTGTTTGAGTCTGACCGAACACTTCCGTTTTGCTCAAATTACAATTTGAGAGTGAAAGCGTATCCCACGTCGTCGTTTTTCCCAACGTGGTTTATAGTCTTCAAATGAATCTGAAGCCACTGAACAGTTTTAATTACTTGGTACGAGTGAAGGAGGTGAGGATGAAAGCGAAGAGTCTTGTGTATATTTTATTTTCTAAACTTCTCTCTCAGGTTTCAAATTTTCTCTTAACTTTCGATTTTCTCGTAGTGCAATCTGTTGGATTTTTGCGTTATAACACTCGTATCAAGAGCACATCTCCTGCTCGTTACGAGTGTGCTCTTTTTCATTATAAGAAGGGGTGGGGGGTTTGCTCATTTAATGAAATTTTGCTCGTATCTATTGCCATGAGAAGAATAAATGCATGGAAATATAATAAATCCACTCTATATTATAATATTGGACTAAAAATAATAAATAATTGCGTTTATTATTAGCAAAAGCACATGGAACTCCAGCCATCTCAGCTTTGTTATGTTAAAAGGGGCGAATCGCCTGTTGCCAACCTTCCAGGTGACGTCACAATCCCAGAAGGCAATGCGAGTGCTTTTGAGAGAAATCGGCCGATAGAGGCCACCTTCTTTTTAACAATCTTGCCATTTCTGTCTGTAATAAAGGAGGCGTAAAAAAATATTTCCGGTTTTCATTTGACTGACCCTCGTAAGTAGAATTAGAATGGAGCTACTTACTGATTTTATAATGTCAGTCCGTCCCCTACATAATTTCTACATTTTTTGAGGTAGAAGATTGAAATTCGGAATGTAGCTTACTATGGGCATGTCCATCTGCACTATTTAGTTTGGTTTTGATTGGTATACGGAGGTCGGAATTACGGGGGTGGGATTCAGAGAGGGCAACATATCTATGTGCTATTTAGGTACGTAAAGGCGTAAAATCCAGTTTCCAGATTCCTCTAGGCAAGATCTACATTACTATGAAGTTTAGGCTCAATTGTTCCAGTGGGATCGGATTTGCGGGGGTGGCTGTCACTTGGTCCTTAGAACTATGGCAACATATGGCATGCGATATATCATACGTTCGGAAATGATGAGAAAGGAAAAAAAGATACGACTTTTTTTTAACATTTTTTACTTATTACGTTCGAGGGCTCAACAAGATCATCATTGATGAGGGATAGTCGCCCACTGCGCTCTTCATCATGGACACTTTGACGACCTTCGGAAAACTGCCTACACCAGCGACGCACCATCTGCTTACTCATAATGTTCGGCCCATAGACCTGACGATGAATTTCAATTGGCGCAATGCTTTGTGCATTCAAGAACTTTATCACCGACCGAACCTCGCAGGCGGCGGGAGAAGAAATAAGAGCTTCCATTTCGGACCATTGCAATGACGCTACTGGCACGAGGCGGGACCTGTCCGGCTGGCATATGATTGATACGTCATAGATCTGTTACGCATGCGCAATTGACACGGCTAATTACATTTACTTTAAAGGGGAAAACATCGGGAAACTTACTTTCTGGATGCGCCTCGTATTATCACTTAATTGTTTATTAATGTTTTATGGAAGTTAATGTTAGATCAGTTAATGTTTAACACTTTGTTAAACAATTTAACCAGTTAATGAGGACTTTAACAGTTTTCTAAAAAAGATATTAGAATTTTATGAAATCGAAAGTATAATTCTACACCAAGTTTAGCCAGCACTGGGAAACAAAAAGTCAGTTTCACCGATTCAATCATTTGTTTGCCAAGAGCTGGATTGCAAGGACCACATAGGCATTAAGAAGGACACAACTTTCTCCCACACAGAATTGCAAGTACATAAATCATTTTAGCATCACCTGATTCAAGAGTGATCGATATGTGGAGTTTTTCCCTAATTTAACCAATTAGCAGAATTGTTATAGAATTCCTTAGAATCATCTCATTTTTCATTCTTGTGGAGAAAGACTGTCGAGTCAGAGATCGAGACCAAGCCGTCAAGAAGTACAGACATCCTCAGGAGGAGAGAGCCTGTTTCCAGAGAAACAGGTGCAGATGCTGACCGACGCAGATATCTGTAGATGCGGAGACATACCGTCATCATCTAAATGACTGTAACTATTCTAAGATTTCTTGACGCGACTGTTAAGAATTATTAGCTGTTAAGAATAATAATCTCAGAATCTTATATTGAAATTTGGTAGGGTAATAGAATAAGCTATCACAATTTGGTAGAGTAAAAGAATAAGCTATCACGAACAATTATTGAACATAACTTTCAAACCATGCTCATGAAACTATGGAATGTCAAAAACAAGATTGCATTAAGGGTCTTTTTAGGAGGCTAATAGAGTGTATAGTCACCTCTAACAGCATTACAGCTCTCACAGCGATTCCTTATGCTATTTATGAGGCTGTTAATGAGGTGCTGGGGCAAGGAACCCCACTCCTCCACCAGGGCAGTTCGTAGCTCCTGGAGGGTTCTGGGAGAAACCTGGCGAGCTGCAATTCTCCTGCCCAGTGCATCCCGAACATGCTCTATCGGGTTCAGGTCTGGAGATCTTGCTGGCCATTCCATCCTTTGAATATCCTTCTCTTCGAGGTATTCGTTGACCAGCCTTGCCCTTTGTGGACGAGCATTGTCGTCCATAAAAATGAAATGGGGACCAAAGGCACCCCTGAAGAGCCTTACATAGAGTGCTAAGATGTCGTCCCTGTACCTCAGGACAGTCAGAGAGCCTCTCTCAAAAACGTGGAGGTCTGTGCGTCCGTCCGACATGATGCCCCCCCAGAACATGACACCACCACTTCCGTGATGTTAGAGGGATTGTAGCGTGCTCCTGGTTCTCTCCAGATGAAAATTCGCCGGGAATCCGTGCTTAGACTGAATCTCGACTCATCACTGAATAAAACACAGGCCCATTGTGCTTGGGTCCAGGGCTGGTGTTGTTTGCACCAAGTCAGACGGGCTCTCCTGTGTCCTGGAGTGAGTGGGATGCAGACCGCTGGTCTCCTGGCATACAGCCCTCTCTCGTGAAGCCTCCGGTAAACAGTATGCCTCGAAACAGAGTTTCCAGTAGCAGACGAGAGCTCGTTTGCGAGCTGAGTGGCCGTCATCTCCCTATGGCGCCTGGCTGTTAGAGCAAGATACCTGTCTTCTTGTCTTGAGGTTGCCCTAGGGCGACCTTGCCCTGGTTGTCTGCATATCGTCCCTGTCTCTTGGAACCGTGTCCATAATTCCGAGATGACATTTCTCGAAACATGAAAAAATCTCGCAACTTCTGCTTGGGTCTCTCCAGCCTCCAATCGTCCCACTGCTCTCCATCTTTCGGAATCTTCTAGCTTTCGGTGATATTCCATCTTTCCGTAAAATGGCTAGAATGTCCAAAACTTACACGCAGCAGCCTTTTAAAGCGATGTCACAAAGACAGTTATTTCGAAGTAGTTTAATTTACATATGCCAAAAAAGGACTTGAACGATTATTATTGGTTAGTAGTAATCCGCATTGTTAACTTGCTTCAACCCCCAAATTTCAATGGAATCGGTCCAGTAGTTTTAGAGAAATCCACGAAAATGTGTTTGTCCTGTTAATTTTGAGCACCAGTGTAATTAACGTTCAATTTTGACATGGCCATAAAAAAACTACTGGACCAAAAGCTATAATACTTGGTAATATTATATAAGAGGGCATGGGAAGTTCATATCCACCAAAAAAAAAAAATTAGTTCAAAAAGTCACCACCATGCTGGAATGGCGCTCTATGCAATATTCGTATACGAAATTAGACACGAAGACACAGGTTAACAATGTGGTTTATGCACATGCGCTTTACAAGTCATTTGGTTTTCAGAAATAAGAAAGGGAGCGTCGTTGTCAGCACGCCTCATTTGTTACTAGTCAACGATGCTTGTTACCATGCAAGACCGTGCGTTTCTGGTTAAATGTTATTATGAATGCAATAGCAATGTACGGCAGGCTCTGCAACATTATCGTACCGTTCGACGAATACATGTACGTTGGGCGCCAATGACACCGCAGAGTTTGAAGAAGATGATGACAAAGTTTGAAGCCACAGGTTTGTTATCGGTAGCACCTGGCCGAGGAAGGAAACCCGTCTCTGAGGCAACCGTGGAGGCTGTTTCAGTAGCCGTAGAGGAAACAAAAATGGAAACCTCACAAGAGGCGTGCACGTCGAATGGACTTACCACTGAGTACGGTGTACAAGATCGTACGTAAAGTGCTGGGGTACTACCCATACAAAATCCACCTTGTCCAACAACTCGAACCTAACGATCGAACCTTGTAGAGAAACGTTTGCATTGGAATTCCTTGCACGGATGGAGGTGGACGAGCATTGGCCATGGACGGACGAGGCCCATTTTTACCTGAATGGGGATGTCAATACCATAACTGCAGGATTTGGGCTATCAGTCCCCTTCATATTCTCCACCAAATTCCATTGCATTCTCCTAAAGTTACCGTGTGGTGTTGTATGACAACAAATGTCATAATTTGACCGTATTATTTTGAAGAGCAGTCGAGAGATGGACTCGTGACATGCACTGTGACTGCTGCTCGCATGGCGTCGATGCTAAGAAATTTTGTGATACCAACGTGGCATTTTAGACAACGATTTTTATGCAGGACAGGGCTCCACCTCATATCGGTACATGTGTCAAACAGTTAATTCAGCAACATTTCACAGATGACGGATTATAGGCCGAAACTTCCCCCTTTCTTGGCCACCTCAGTCATCAGATGTCAACCCCTGTGACTTCTGGCTCTGGGGTTACCTTAAAGCCACTGTTTATGGTGATAACGTCAGGAATTTGGCGGAACTGAAAGATGCGATACGCCGACAGGTGCGGAACATTCCTCCTGATATGCTACGAGCTACAGTTGAGAACGCAGTAATCCGGTGTAACCTGCTTTCAGTAAATGGTGGAGGCCACATTCAACATGTAACTAATTTTAGTAACGATTAAAGACTTGTTAACCTGTGTCTTCGTGTCTAATTTCGTATACGAATATTGCATAGAGCGCCATTCCATGCTGGTGGTGACCTTTTGAACTAATTTTTTTTTTTTGGTGGATATGAACTTCCCTTGCCCTCTTGTATAATATTACCAAGTATTATAGCTTTTGGTCCAGTATTTTTTTTTTATGGCCATGTCAAAATGGAACTTCAATTATAAAGACCTTGTATATGTTGAAATTCCTATTTTTAATGGTAGCTCTGATGTTAGAAAATTTCTGCAAAAGGTAGACGCGGTCGCCGATGCGCAAACCAAACTTGTTATCACTCGAAGGCGAGAGTTGGTCGACTTGTTTTCATTAGGCTATGGTGTGCCACTTGAGCCACTCCTTTCCGAAAGCAGTCGCCCTCTCTCCCATTCATTTCTGCGGCAGTGTTGCCAACCTGGGGGATTTCCCACTAGATTTTGTGGGAAAATTTTTTCATGGATTTTTGCCCTCTGAATATTTAATTAAGCCTCTCTTCTTGTTTAGGGCTTGGCTATTCAGCGGAAGACCTTTGACCTCGTTGGGGGTGGTTGTTTCCTTTGCTGAATAGCCTTTCGTTGCCATCTGTGGGTTTGATGACCTTTTTCCGCTCTGGACAGAGGAGTCAGCTTAATTAGCGCGTTTTTATTAGTTTACGTCCTTTGTGAGAGAGTGACTCTTTCTTGGATCGAATGACCCCGGGATTCGACGGGTTTGGCTGTCAATTGATTAGTTGATTGACTTGTGTCGGCTTCTTTATGAAGTTTTAGACAGATTTTTCTCTCCGAGTTTTGGAGAGGCAGATTGCGACCGGCCAGCCAGGGGAGCAGGTCGTGAGACCTCGCTCGCTGGTCGGGCAGGTAGTTGGTGACTGGCCGGCCAGGGGAGCAGGACGTGAGACCTCGTTCGCTGGTCGGGCAGAGATTGTCGCTGGGCGACCTCTGGTGCGAGATCGGACCTCGGAATTGGTCGTCCGCCGATGGTCCTACGGCTTCGAGCCTTGTCGTAGACGGATGGGTTCCCAGTCTCGTTCGGCATTGTTTGGGGACGGCTTTGCTTGACAACTGGTCGATCCCCTCTCTGTCTCTTTGATCTCGGCCGTCTCTTTACCTCACGCCGGATCCTCGCTGACTTTCTCCGTCTCATCAGCTGTTCCAGAGAATCATCGTAGCTCTGTCGGTAAGCTGAGATTTTCGTAGGCAAGTTTGCTGTTTTTACTCGTTTATCCGTCTTCTTCTCCGTTTTCTACTTTATATCCCTGTTACCCAATCCAACTTTCACTCTGTCTCATAAAGGCGTTATCTATGGCCCATACAGTTTTTTTTTCTTTTTCTCTGCTCACGAGAGCGCGTAGCCAGCAGTACTCTAAGGATGATTGCGCCCTGTGTTAGGTAGTATGATTGTAGGTAACATTTATTTATTTCTTTTGCTTTGTGGGTTGAAAGCCATGTTTACGTTATGTTATTATTGCTTATTTGGATTGATTGCTTTGTTGTTGATTGTTATTTACTTTTGTTATTTTGTTTTGCTTTTTATGCCTTTTTATTTGATGCGTTATTTAAGATTAAATCTTGTTTTAACCTTGTTTTTTTTGGCATTTTTTGTTCTTTCTTGTCCTTCATTGCGAGTTTGGTAGTGGTTCAACCTCCTGAATTCCTCTATACAACTTTTACCATCCTCAACACAACGCAAATTCAGGATCGTTGAATTGTTCGCCAAAGTCGTAGTGGTTCCCTTTTCCCAGTTTCCCATATAACTGGTGCCGTGATCCCTGGGATTCAGGGTTTCTCCTGATCGTTGCTGCCCCTTCTCCATATAAGTGGTGCCGTGAGGTAAGGTTCGGGTCCCGTTCTCCATAGGTTCTATCTTTTATTGGGTTCCTCTGCCTTAACCAATCAGAACAATTCTTCCCAATTCCCAGTACTCCCATCCTTTACCCTTTCGTTTTTATGATTTCATTTTAACTAAAAATATTAGTCTGTTCCAGACTGTCATTCATCTCACGGCCCTTTCGACAGCAGTATTATAAGGTAAGTATAATTAAATGCTTTAGTAATTTTATCATTATAATCACAATTTGTAATTTTTTATCATTAAAATATTTTTGATCATTATTAATTAGTTAAGAAATTTCTTTGAAAGCTGCCTTCTTTGAATTCTTTGGTTTATTTTAATTTTTTTTTTAACTTTTACTTTATATGAATTGTAGAAGTGTTTTTCCTTGTTTGAACTTGTGGCATCCATCCCAAGGCGAGTTGCAGCTGTTTTGCAGGCCAAAAGGTAGCGCAAGGCGTTATTGAGTAAGTCATAATGTTTTGGCTCTTCAGTGTATGTATGATCATATACCGTATCAAAGTACAACCATTTTGATACAGAAGTAATTGATGATGTATTAATGACTCTAACTGAATGAAGTAAATCCTCTTATTTTGATAAAAGCTGTTTGCCAAACCTTGCCTGCTGCTCACATGATGATACACATAACATACAACCCATGTCATTTTAAACTGGCTTTATCAGTTTTACGGTTTAAAAAAGTCCATGTCAAATCTATTTCCTAATTATATAAGTACATAAATTATTGGAAAATTTATATATACGGTGATTTGAAATTTATTTATTATACAAACTACAGGGTGATTACAAAAGAACTTCACACTTTAAAAAGTTATTACATCAAAGCTATTCAGAATATAGACACACCACATACGGATTCTTAAAGAAACACTCTTGAAGTTTATTGTGACACAGTTAAAGATGTTCAATATGCCTCCCTGTAGTCGAATTCGTTCCAAACCCGCATTAACATGTCTCCATCAATCCCACGTATCGCTACCGTAATGCGTTCGTTCAGCTCGTCTAGATCACGGGGAAGGGATAGGGTGAAGACCTTGTCCTTTATACACCCCCATAAAAAGAAATCACAAGGTGTTTTGTTTGTTCACCTTACCCCATAAAAAAGGGTCCGTAGATTTTCGTTTTGGACACTGCACGGAAGACATTAACCTTTGGGGAATCACGCACGTGTGCCAGAAATTCTCTTGGGTTTTCAGTCCTCCATATTCGGACGTCCTGTATGTTTACCTTACCACTCACATGGAAGGTGGCCTCGTCACTAAAAATGAGGCGGTCCTTGAAATTATCCTCCGCATCACACAACTCCTGGATCTTAGCACAAAAGTCACGTGTAACAATAAACTTCAAGAGTTTTTCTTTAAGAATCCCTATGTGGTGTGTCTATATTCTGAACAGCTTTGATGTAATAAATTTTTAAAAGTGTGAAGTTCTTTTGTAATCACCCTCTAATATAAATAATTAAAAATGATTGCTCATGGCGCCTCTGGGTATGAAAAAAAAATCTGGTGGATTCTAGTGGATTTTCTGGTGACATCTAGGAGGAAGAACCGATGCTTAGTTGGCAACACTGTTCTGCAGTAGACCAATTTACAAAGGAACAATTGAATTGCTTTTTACGACACTTGAATGCGCAAAATACGAGTAGAGTAAGAGACATTACCAGTATTTCTACAATGTAGGGTTACTTTATTAGCGGGGTTATAGAACACTTTGTGAACATTTCACCATGGCCGGAATTAAAGTATTGTTTGTTCTAAGGAAAAATCTCTCTATATAAGAAGTTAATCCTCCCATGGAAAGTATAGGAAAGTAGCGGAAGCCTTTTATCTCACTTTTCAACCCCAACTCCCCAATTTTTTAAATCAAAAAAATTGATTTTCTCGAACGTAGTATTTAGAAAGTATAAAAGAGCTCTATCTTCTTTCGTTTCTCATCATTTCCGATCGAATGATATGTGACATGCCATATGTCGCCATAGTTCTAATGACCAAGTAACTGCCACCCCGACAACTCCGACCCTATTGGGACAATTTGGTCCAAACTTCATAGTAATGTTGATCTTGCTTAGAGTAATCTGCATACCGAATTTCACCCTTTATATGCATAAATACGCGTAGACCTTTTGGTCCCCTCTAATTTCCGCCCCCGAAACTCCGACCCCAGTGGGCCAATCAAAATCAAACTAAATAGTGAAGGTGCACAAGCCCATAGCAAGCTACATTCCGAATTTCAACCTTCTACCTCAAAAAATGCAAAAATTTTGAAGGGAACGCACGGACGGACGGACAGACAGATGGACATTGTGAAAACAATAGGTTGATTTAAGTATAGATGGCAGCGCCGACGCTTTATGTATCTGAGGTTATGACGCTATGGTTGAAATGAGGAGAAAATCTCGGCAATGTTAAAAATTCTGTATAAGAACATGCATGTAAATTGTTCAGTTCTACAGTGTTCAAACAACAATGTTAAAAGCAAACATCTCAAGTTTCATGAATTTCCTTACAGATCGAAAAATTCTGTGAGATTAAATTAGTTGTCGTAGCCTAGCCCATTATTTAGCATCATCACTTTCGTAAATCGTAATTCATTATAAAATTTGCTCACTGCTAGTCAATACTTGTTTATTTCCGTCAGTTTTCGCTCCTATTAACTGAAGCTTTTATTTCAAGTCTTAACTTTCATCTTCGCTAAAATTTTGTAAATAAACTAGAACAAAATTCATAAACCATAGGGGCTGCCATCTGGCGGATAGATTTGGCATTTAAATCAACCTATAAGTAGCTCCATTCTTAATAAGTACACTTATTAATAATCTTAGATAATTCTACTTTTTCCTTTGGAAACTGTACGTTAAACGTGTCCCACAGATGTTCAATGGGGTGAGGTCCGGGAAGTTTGGTGGGCATGGGAGTAGCTTGAATTCATCCTCATGCTCCTCGAACCAGTCGTGGACAATTTTGGCAGTATGGCAGGGAGCATTGTCCTGTTGAAAGGTGCCATCACCCTGAGGAAACAATGTCGACACGAAGGGGTGTACCTGGTCTGCGACGATCGTCAGGTAATGAACAGCACTCAGTGTACTCTCCAGCGGTATCAGTGGATTCAGACCATACTACGAAAACATCCCCCAAACAGTCACACTTCCCCCACCAGCCTGTCGTCTGCCAATGATGGTGTCAGGATGCCTGTTCTCAGATGCTTCCCGGCGAATTCTCCATCGTCCGTCCACTCTGTTCACCAGACACCGCGACTCGTCAGAGAAAGCAACCCTTTGCCACTCGGCTGAGGTCCAATGGCGATAGTCCGTTGCGTTTTCGGCGATGCACAGGCGTCAACATGGGTGCTATTACCATATGCTTGCTCCGGAGCCCCAATCTCAAGAGGGATCGTTGCACTGTCTTGGAGCTGACACGCCTAGTGGCCCCACTGTTCATTTGCTGTGTCAGTTGCTCAACAGTGGCACGCCAATTGGTCTTGGCCAGGCTTCGTAACCGACGCTCGCCTCTAGGATCGATGGCCCGTGGGTCCCCACAGTTACCTCTTCGGTTGCTCGAAACTATCTGGTTCGTCCAGTCGCGGTACACGTTCACAACGGCAGCCCTAGATTAGTTCACAAAGGTTGCCGTTTCTGAAATGCTGCCTCCCCCCTTGGCCCGATAGCCCATGATCATCCCCTTTTCAAGGTCCGACAGGCACTTGCTCTGCCCATGACAGCGACAATTGCTGTGTTAACGGATGCTACTACACGTCTGCTGTTGTCAGCTTTTAATGATATGCAATGATTTTTTATTTGCATACCATGGGACGTTCCAACATGTTCGAGGAGAGGTGGTCAAGTTAATATGTCCCGACCCTGTATACGACGGATTTCAAGATACAAGAAATGATCTTCAGTAACCAACTTCATCACCAAAAAATTCCTACAGCATAGGAAGCACCCCACTGTTCAAAATGTTTTACGTTAGGAGAATGTGTCCACCAGCCATTATCGAGGACATTAACACAGAAAACCGAATCATTTCCTTTAAAGAAGTGATGAAACGTTTCACATATATAATGGATCAGCACGGGATATGGTGTACGAGAAGTATGCATACCAAAAAGTCTGACACAAGAACAGACAGGCATAGAGTCTGCAAGGTCTGAAACGGTACAACTGAGGGGGGAAATGTGTTTCTGAATGGCATTGTCACAGGAGATGAGTCCTGGGTCTTGCACTTTACACCTGAGCCTAAAACTGCAAGCATTGTGTGGAAACATCCAAATTCTCCAGTTCGCATAAACTTCAAAGTTTCTCCATCTCGGAAGATAATGCTTACAGTTTTTTGGAATAGGCAAGGCATCCTACTCGCAGAGTTCCGTGAAACTTTGACTAAACTGCGGCGTGCTATTCGGGATAAGCGACCAGAAAAAGGACACATTTTTCGCCTTCTTCATACAACGACCGCCAAAAGATGCCCAAGCATAATTGGTCCGTTTCGTTTGGAAGGTTCTAGTCCATTCAGCCTATAGTCCGGATTTAGCGCCCTCGGACGACCACTTCTTTGGTCTCATGAAGAGATTTGTGGGTGGTCAGAGGATTGAGACTGACTAAGAACTCAATTCTGCCGTGCGCCATTGGCTGTATTCGGAGCTGACGAAGTTCTATGAGCGGGATATTCTGAAACTGGTAAATCGTCAAGTAGATAAAGACGTGGAGCTTCAGTTTCACTTAGTTATTCACCTCTATGGTTTGTAATTTTATTTGAAAAAAAAATGGTATTTCTTTCTGATATCTCCTCGTAAAACCTATAAGTTTAATCCTTCGCTACATAATAACTAAATACTAAAATAAACACCCAGTCAGTGTAACATGTTTTATAGCTGGTTTTTATTTTTCTATGAGTTCACATATGTAGCTTGAAATGTGAAAGAAAGCAATAGTATTTATATAGAAAGAGCTGTTCCTATTTGCAATTGGAATTCCACCACAAGTTGACAGCATAATGAGACACTGTAACTAATTAAGCAAATCTTCTGAGCGTAACGACATCTTGACCAAGTGCTTTTGCCGGAGTCGGACGCTTCCGGACGCAAACCCTTGAATTTTCTTATAGAACATTTCAGTGCGCATCTAATGGCACTATAGCGGTTTTGCGAAAATTTTGCGGAATACCTCTGAAATTGGGATCGAATTTAATTCATTTGTGGTTTGGAAAATCGATCAATTCGCCTCAAACTGGAGCATGAGTGATGTTTTTTCGATCCCAGTTTCGGAGGTGTTCCGAAAATTTCCGCAAAACCGCTATAGTGCCATTAGATGCGCACACAAATCTTCAATATGAAAGGTCAAGCGTTTTGCGTCCGAAAGCGTCCGACTTCCAGCAAATAGAAAAAAAGTACTTTCTGCCATAGACATCAAAGTTTACATCAACTCAACCAACCTTCTGCTTGAGTTGATGGACTTTAATGGTCAAGGTGTCGTTACGTTCAGAAGATTTTGCTTAATTGCTTACAGTGTCTCATTATGCTGCCAACTTATGGGGGAGTCCCAATGCCAAATGGGAATAGCTCTTTAACAATTCCACTACATTGCGGCTGAACAAGGATAATAAATGACTGAACAATATTAACAAAATGAATTTTATACATGGGCGCTAAAGAAAATGCTTAATTTTTGTGTGTACGTTTTTCGTGTTTCTTTTTACCTGATCTAGATCGAAATTTCTTGTTGCAGTGAGCACATGTGTAGGGCTCTTCATCCGTGTGGATCCGCTCATGTCTGATTTTTTCATAACGTGTTAGAAACGTTTTTTCGCAATGCTCACAATGGTGACGTTGATCTCCAGTGTGCAATCTCTCGTGTCTCTCTTTACTGACTGCCTGAGCAAATTTTTTATCGCAGAAGTCACATGCAAAAGGTTTCTCACCTGTGTGCAGTATCTCATGTCTCCCTTTATGGGATACACGACTAAATTTTTTATTGCAGAAGTCACATGCAAAAGGTTTCTCGCCTGTGTGAATTCTCTCATGCCCTCGTTTATTACCGTGATTGTTAAACGACTTATTGCAGTAGTTGCATGTATAGGGTTTCTCTCCTGTATGAATTCTTTCGTGGATTACTTTATCGGATCTCCTTTTGAATGCTTTATCGCAGTAGCTACATTTGAACGGTTTCTCTCCTGTATGAATTCTTTCGTGAATTTCTTTAGTGGATTTCGTTTTAAATGCTTTATTGCAGTATCTACATTTGAAGGGTTTTTCTCCCGTGTGAATTCTTTCATGCTCTACCTTATTAAATGCACTGAAAAATGGTTTGGAACAATAATTACATTTGTATAGTTTCCTTTTCTTACGAGTTACTTTTGCAGTATTCTTTTTAAGAGTCTTCGTGTTATTGGCACAAACATTGCTCTTATTTATTGAATCGTCATTAACCGTTCGTTTTCTCTCTGTGTCAAGACTATGGCAATTAGATTTTTCGTCATGACTTGAATCACTTTTGTCATCATCATTAGTTGCAGTTTGTGCTAAAGATGAAATCTGGTTAAGCAGATTTTCATCCCCGTTTGCTTCCAAGTCGATTTGTTCATCTTTAATCTCAGTGATGTTTTCTTGGAAAAACTGCATGTCCTGGTCCCGTACTTCTGCATCGACGATTCTTTCCTTTTTTAAGCTCAGAACCTCAGCATGTTCTGAACAGTTCTTCAGAAAAGCGGATGCACTGTCGACTGTCACATGATTTTCGTTTAGTGTATTCGATGAATAGGCTACACTGACGTCAACAATGCCAGCTTTAAACTGAACATTATCGTAAGAAACCAACTGTGTCCACTCTGTTTCCTGTACGGTCTCTGTCACGTCTGCTGACAAACATGAGCGTTCCTCACCATGGCCAACTTCTTTTTGGTTGAAGTTTAAATTTGAATAACTTTTGGTTTCCCTGCTCTTTTCGTATAAAATGAGAACGATCGGTTGATTTGCAGGTGGATCGACTTTGTATCTGATGAAGTTACCATACTCCTCCTGTGTAATCGACGACGTACCCTTTATGATATTCTCGATTGTTACAAACAAATCGCACATGATACGTTTTTTATCCGTTACGTGTTTCGAGAACGCCATCTTTGAATTTTTCCGAGTCGAGGTCGTCAAGAAAGTTTGCGAAATTTAAATGTCCTCCAGATATGCCTGCAAAAAAAAAAAAAAAAAAAAAAAGAAAACAAAGAGAAATTGGTTATGGGCTTCTGTAGATAAATTTGTTAAACAACTCAAAACTTGTTTATGGTTCAGCGACCAGGGTGGATGGCACGGAACCGTGCATTTTTCGTGCACGGATTCTGTCGTTTGTTCATGTTGGTGAAAATCATTTAAACTCTGTGCAAGAAATATTTAAACTCAAATAAGAAATATTTGCACTTGTTAGACTTAGTTAATTTAAGCTTGCAGCCATGTCTAACGATTTAAATCGGATATATGACGGTTAACGCTCACTCAGTCTTTCGTTGGACAAAAGTATCTTGCACTTGCATTAAACAACTTTTTTTCCGGGAATTGGCACAATATTAAAACAGGGTGAAATAACAAAGGCAAATTACCAGAAAAAATAATAAAATCTTGTAAACATTCCAAGGAGGAGCTTTAGCAGTGAAGCAGAAATACATTTATACATTTATTAAAAAGAAAATAAACCGCTCCCTATTACACACTAAAATTGATATAGTCCTCTGAGGCCTCGGCGGGGGTCGCGAGGCTCCAAATACAAATCAAGCTATAACTTTTGTACAAAAAGGCCTAAGAACCTGAAATTTTGTATTTGTGCCCCTCCACTTATTATAGTCACGAGCCGCTACTGCTCGTAACATTTTGATGCTAAAACCCTTTTATCGTTGGATAACGATGCCTTAACTAATCTCTGATGCCCGAGTACGCGGGTTCGATCCCGGCCGAGGACGACGAGGATTTTTCAGGGGGAAATCCTGAGATCACGCACTTCCTTCGGAAGGGAAGTAAAGCCGTTGGTCCCGTGTAGTCGTTTGCCGGCTGCACGTTAAAGAACCCTTGCGAGGCAAAATTTGCGGCCCCTATAACGCCGTCCTGAAATGACCATAGCAGTTGAAAAGGACGTTAATACCAAACAAACCAAACCAAATCTTAACTAATTTTTTAGACTATGAATATTTAACCTGAATCGTTTCAAGTAATATTTAAAAAGACTTTAAAAAGAGACTTTTTTTTTTAAATAATGCAAGCAACAGGCTAACAAAAACACCAGTAACTTTTGACCCATATAAAAAGACCCATGAGTATAAATAAAATAAATATTCACAAATAATGATATTTAAGTAGAAGTGGTGTAAAATAACTATAAATTTTTAAAGATGGTCAATCTATTATGAACAATTTTTCCATTATTTAATGCTTTACTTCGTTTTGAATCTTTATGGTCAAGTATGTTTGCGATATGGCTTGAAAAGTGTAGTGAGGTAAGATGGCGGCAAGTGGCTTCACTCATAGAGATAGATATATACCAGAGGTGGAAACTCAATGCTAAATCAAGGGACTTGGGATCAAGTGCTCGCCAGGGCGGCGCTTCGATTCGCATGAAGAATAAGCAGACGACGTTGTTGCTTAATATGGCATTTCCAACGTTAAGTGTCTTTAAATAGAGCGCGCGTTTCAGATTAAATTTTAATTTTCACACTATTTTTCTTTTACTCCTGGAGAGTGCTCTTTCAATAATAATAATAATAAATTTTAAAAAGAAAAAAAATTATGCCCTGCTACACCTTTGTCTTTTTTTAATTTTATGAATTCTTATTTTAACTTTTTATTTCACTTTTTTAACCAAAAAAGAACAGTTTTTTTTAAAGTAGAAACAAGAATGGATGAAGGGGGTAAAAATATAAAGTTTTTGTAAATATTTTATTTTAGTTTTAATAATTTTAGGAGGACAAACGAATAATAAGTTAAAGTAGAAAATTAACTGTTGTGGATTATATTTAAAAACAACTTAAATGTTTGAAATTTTTGAAATTTGAAATTTATTCAACCAATAAACAAAGGGCCTAGATATGTATGCAAAACAAATTCACTTTTTTGAATTCAATATTTTTTTTATTAAGATAATTTCAAAACTCTTTTGGCATACTTTAATTTTTTGTTTGCATATTGTTTGGTTAACATTTTTAAACACTGTTCTATTCTCATTTTTACCAATCTTATATTAACTCGCTCTTGGATCTTGTGAGATGGTACGGAACCTTTCAGTCGAATTTTACATATTTAATTATGATAGTTGCAATTACAGTTCAGCATGAGAATGAGAACGATATAGTGATTTCCAAGAAATAATTGGATGGATTTCTTGCAAAACTTTTTCTGCCTTCAACAGTCAACCGAGAAGTAAAACACTCTTTAAAACCATATGATTTATGGGGTTGTTTTAATAGTCAAAGTGTTGGTGAATTGATTTTTTTTTTTGTTCCATACAGAAGTTTGTACAGAAATGATGGAATTCTTTGTCACTGAGAAGTTATTGAGAAAGATGGAGTTATTGAGAAGATCTGTTCATCTGAAAATGTTATTTTCAAACAGGATAGTGTACCAGCTTATACATCCAAAAAATCGGAAAAAAGAAATAAGTGTCCTAAAATGGCCATAAAATTTGTCTGCCATATATCTAATCGAAAATCTATAGAATACAGAAATCGTTGACAAAGGACAAAAAAGGTCTCACTGAATGCATCCAAAGTGTTAGAAATATATTAAATAGGAACTTTGCCCTGAACTTACTAATATCATAGCCCAAAAAAATTGGGACTGTTATTACGGCAAAAAGTGATTCTACAAAGTAGTAAAATCAATTATGTATATAAAAAAAGTTAAGATATTTCCGATTTAGCAATACGTGAAATTAATTTTATTTTTGCTGACGCATTTTGTAACAACAATATCTTCAAAGGAGTGATTAAATTTAATTGTTATTTTACTGATTTTTTTTATTAACTTCTGCATTTAATTATTTTACTTTATTTGTTCATTTAGCCAAGTTTATTTAATTAATTAATTATTAACTTTATTTTATTTTGTTTAATTTATTGTATATGTTTATCATTTAATTAATCTATTCTTATTTTATTTTATATTTTAATAAGAATTTTAGCAATTTTTTATTTATTTAATTTATTTTTATCAAATTCCATCAGAGAAATTTTATTTTATTTATTCGTTTATATTTATAACTTTGTCATTAAAACGACAAAATACAGAAAACATTAGCAAGCAGTCTTCATAGCGCCGCCATCTTAGTTTGACAAAAAAAGCTATGAGTTTCACCCCCCTGGCTTCACTATAGATGGTATGCATGATGACGTCACACAACAAAGGAACTTCTTTTGCCGCCATGATTGAGACCAAGTTGAGATCTTCGAGCATAGAAATAGAAGGACTATGCTCGACGATTGAGACCAAACAAATAAAAAATTAAAAAAAAAAAAATTAAGCATACATTTTTACTTTAAAAAGTGCATTACAAAGTAAAAAAAATATTTTTGATGCCTTTCATTAAAATAGGAATTCATAAAATTATAAAAAAAACAAAAGTGTGGCGAAGCGTAATGTTTTCATTTTAAATTTTAATATTAAATCCCGCTGCCTTTTTTTTTAATTGAAGGAATTCGTATTTTAATGAGAGGTACGAAAAAATTTCTATTTTAATGAGAGGTGCCAAGGAATTCCTATTTTATTTTTTACTTTAAAGTGCATTTTTTTAAAGTGTATGCTTAAAAATGTTTTTTTAAATATATTTTTATGCTATTTTTTTAAGTCTTGGATTTGCAATCTATTTTTAAACCCATGCGTTTGCTACAAATATGTAAAAATGAAGAAAACTGAATACTTTAGGTGACCCATTCCTTATCCCCAGCATGAAAAATAAAAATCAGCCTTAATCAGCTTTATCAGAATTCAAATTTTGAAAATTTTTACACTCTCACCGGAAATAAATAAATGTGCCATATATGAATAATTAATTTTTTACTAATTATTTTTGAAACAATAAATTTTTTTTTTATCCATCTCAGAAAACCTTAAAAATTTAAAAATTAAAAATAAAAAGATCATATGAAAAATATGCAAAAAATAATAATAAATTCGCTTTTTATTTTGATTTTGATTAATTATTTTTGTTTATTATATCTTATTTTTTATTTAATTTGTATTTTTAATTAATAACTATTATTTATTGTATTCCAGGGTTCTTGTGTCTCGTCCTTCTCTTAATATATATCCGTTCAAAAAATAATAAATAATTCTGAAACAAAATTTGAAAATTAAAACTAAAAAAAATTAAGAAAAGAAAAACAAAATTAAAAAAATAAATGGGATGATAGAAGGAGAAAATAATTGTAAAATGTTTATTTATTACAAGAATTATTTAAAAAAAATATTTAAAAAATAGAAAAAAAAGGAACTTATATCGAAAAAGATCTGTTAATTGAGCCTCTACTGTGTTTTTATAAAATAAATTGCTTGTGTGTGTATTCTCTCTGCATGTTAAATTAACCAAAATCTCAACCACAGTATAAGAAATAAAGCTATAGTGGTCTCAAGTATGGCGGATGGGCGGGGTTTTGTCTAAAGCACGTCAAGCGTGACGTCACATGCATACCATCTCAATAATGCTAATGCTCAAGCTCTGGCTCAAGCTCACGATCTATCTATCTGTGGGTCTTCAGCGCATGCGCGTTTAGGGTATTGCTAAAAGCTGAAATAGTAGATACAGAATCTTTCTCACGTGGAAGTTTATAATACATGTATATTTTGTTTCTTAAATAAATTTTTTATGCGGGTATCGTTTTTTTTTTTCTTATAGATTTTCTACTTTATTTAAAAAATCAATCACTTAAAAAATATAATTACGTATAATTCACGTAATTACGTATAATCACTTTATAAAAAATCAATAACGTATTATTCAGAAATAAATTAAATTAAAATAAATAACAACAACTTATAAAATTAAAGAAATCATGACCATTTCAAAATTTCTTTTGAAATTAAGATATCATTCTAACATCAAAGATAATTTATCACAAAATTTTTTGATTAGTACTGCTTTTTTTGTATAACCATAGCGTATAGAAGAGACTCTGTACGCTATGGTGTAACTAAATAAATTTCTATTATCAATTTACCAACTTCCTCTTATTTTATTTTATTTTTAATTTCGCATATTTATTTATGCATTAATTCCAATAAAAGCCAAAAAAATGACTTTTGAAAATGCCAATTATTTTGTATGTTTCATCAATAAAAATAAAGTAATAAATAATTATAAAAATTTGT
>JAHWFO010017310.1:0-17444 GCA_023313115.1 Rhysida immarginata
ATGTTCTCGTAATAATATTTTAAATTAATCGTGAATCTGATACCTCAGTACTTTGTTGGACCTCCTTTGGCTTTGATTACAGCTTTAAGGCGATCCGGCATTGAACTAACAAGATTATTGCGATATTCCGCATCGATGTTGGCCCAGCTCGAAACAATGGCAGTTTTTAATTCATTCTTTGTTGTTTGTTTGAAATCATTTACTGAAGATTTAAGTTTTCCCCAGAGTGTCTCTATTGGATTTATGTCAGGGACTGTTGGCAGGAGGCCTTGGTAAAGTTTTTATGTTTCTTGAACGAAGAAACTCCTTGGCATCTCTAGTTCGATGTGATAATACATTATCATCTTGATAAATCACATCCTCATCTCCGAAGTCATGCTCGATGCTGGGAATAAGAAAGTGCTCCAAAACTTCTTCGTATACGTTTCCATTAACAGTACCTTTAAGCATACACAATTTTCCGGCTCCTTTACAACAAATACAACCCCAAATCATGACGTAATAAGGGAATTTAACTCTGTGTCGAAGATAGTCTTGGTGAAATTTTTCGTGAGCAAGATGCCAAACGAACGTTCTAGCATCATCACCGCAACCGACACAGATGCGACTTTCATCAGAAAACACCACTTTTTTCCAAAAGTCTATAGTCCATTTTACATATTTTTGGGCCATCTCAAGCGCTGCTTTTAGTGTTTTTTGCACCATAGGTTTTGTTATAGATTGCAGAACTTGAAACCCATTTTGGATAACTTATTCTGAACAGTGCGATCACAGATATTTACATGATGTTTTCTCCACTCCGAATTCAGCTGTCTGGCTGAACTTTTTCTCATTTTAAGGCAGATTTGTCGCAGTTCCTTGTCTTGAAGTGGTGTTGTCTTTTAACGACGTCCACTCCTATGTTGGTTTTTCACGGAGTTAGTTTCTTGGAATTTTTCCACACTCTATTTACTGTAGAAACACTACATCCTATCACTGCTGCAACGTCTCTCTCTATTTTTCCTTCATTTAGTAGCGTTACATTACGTTTTCTCACGTCTTCACTATATTCATGTCGTGATGTCATGATTACTGTATGGTATACTGAACAAAGAACACACATTTTAAGGTTAATATTTCTTTGTACATATCCAATTTGAATACACTTTAAATGGGCAGACGTATTTACGATAATAGGGTGTGTTTCGTTACTTTTCCCAGAACATGATATGTTACATTATTTTATTCCAAGGAGGGGTAAGCAACAAGATTTTTTTTCTCAACCCTGTTGTTACAGACAATTTCGATTTTTCTTCCTGAAGAAATATGCAGCCTTAAGCTTGTTGAATTTAATTTTTATTTTCGATTTGAAACATTTATTTCAATACAAAAAAATAAACGTCTTAAAGTTATCAACGTAAGCTCAGCTTGTTCCATCATTTTTTGCCAGGGGGTTGTGGAAGAGAATTTTACATAGCTTTTTTTAACTTTATTCATGAACTTTCTTAATTATTTAATGCAGCAAGGATAGCTATTTTGACTTTGAAATTTTTCATTGCTACTAATTAATATTTGTTCCTACTTCCTTTCATGATTCGGCGGATTAGTGACGTCAAGGAGATTTGCGATTGCTTTGTACTGGAGGATGGAACACTAAAGTGGAAAATAATTTTGTATGGGACGGTATCTTCGAAGGGCGATCTCCTCAACTAATTGTATATTTACATATATTCAATTCAATTTGAACTGCTTGTTAAACGAAGTTTAAACTGTAATTAATTTTAATTGTTAATTAAAACTTTATTTCGACTATTTTTCGATAGCATTAAATGTGGACACTCGAGCAGAGTTATCAAGAAGATATATAAATCTTTTTTAAGAAGTGTTGTCCTCTTATTCATTCTCTATGCATCTGAGCATAACTAAAGCTTCCATTGCATATTTTATACACTTGACAAGGTTCAAGTGTGGTAAGAGAGAAAAAATAGGTTGGAAAATGCTGCCTTATATTTTGTTCTATAATAAGTTGATAATTTATATTTAAAACGTGAAGTATTATTGTCATTTATTTAGAATTATTTTCCTGTAGATACACGCTTTAAGCTAGTAAATTCTCTTACCTTCCAAGGAGATTCTGCGGAGAATTGTCTAAGAGGTACGCTTTCTTCTATTTGAATGTTTATGCTATAATAGAAACAAATTACTTTCTTATGGATTTTTTTTATATACAGCAGCAGCACAAAAAATATTTCTTGCCAACGGAATGAAATTGATGATAAAATCATGGAATGACTTTTGCGTGACCGTTTGTGGCACTTAATTCGTTGTAGGCCAAACGCCACTGGAAACTCCTCAATGATCTCATACAAACAAAGCTATTTTTCACTGGTTTATATATATATATATATATACAAAGCTTTCGAAATCGACTTTTGACTTCATCATGTCATTAGTTTCGATTTGCTTTCAATTACGGGGGTCGTTTCAGACACACTGCCAAAGAGTTAGTAACAACTGTGAAACATTTGTAAATTTTTTTAGGCAAAACATGTGAAGTCATGAGACTGAATTATGTATTTTGTGGCGTATCGGGTGTAGTCACACGTGAAACACTGATGAATATTTGTGAAATTATATTTTCGGATTGCAATTGTATTTAACAAGCGTTTTTGATATTTTTCCTGTGTTAGAGTTTGGCTTTGTTGTATTGAGATGCCCAATAATGAGAGAAAAGCGTGACTTTAATATATAAAAAAAGAGGAGGTAGGAATTTTTTTCGAAAGGGAGAAGAATCTCTGAGTAAGAGCGGGCAAGGAGACGTGAAAGAAAAAGGGTAACCGGATAATCTCTTATCCTAGTTCTCTCAGTAATGGCTGCAGTCTGCATAAAATGTACAGGGTGGCAATAAAATAAATTCGCCTACTCAGAACCTCTAGAGCCCAATCTAACGATGACTATATGATGCAAATTGAAATGTAGGCTATTCATACCATAGGGGAGAGAATTCTGGAAAGAAAAAAATTAGTGCAAATTTTCACCACCAAGTAAAAATATGGCGATATTAAAACTAGTTTTATTGTTTTAAACAAGCAGGCAAGGTTTTTGTTTGATTACAGAGTATATTCAATATGTCCGCCCCTACGTCAATGACATGTTGGAAGCGTAGCACAGCATGATCAATTGGTCCCGGGGAATGTCTGAGACATGTAGTCTAATGCTGTCCGTACGCTTTGTTGATAGACCCGACCTTTCAAATATCCCCAGAGCCAAAAATCGCACGGGTTCAAATCCGGAGAAACGTGGAGGCCACGCATCTGGAAAACTTCCAGAGATCACACGATCATCTCCAAAGTTTGCACGAAGCAGTTCCTTCACTTTTCGACCAATTTGAGGAGATGCTCCATGTTGCATAAAGATAGTGGTTTCCAAGCATCGTCGTTCTCGCAAGGCAGAATCACATGCTGTGCAGGAAGTTCACAATATCGTGCACTTGTCACAGAACATATTACAGGACCTCGTTGTGTCACTTCCTCAAAGAAAAAGGGGCCTAGAATAAAAAAACACCATTCGGTCACATATTGAGAATGCAATGGCCTTTCATGCACGAAATGAGGGAGAGAAGTACCCGATATGCTGCAGTTCTGCGTGTTCACCGCTCCTTCTAGGGTGAAATATGCTTCGTTTGACCATAGAATGTTCCACGGCCACAGGTCATCAACAATCATCCTCGCCAGAAAGCGATAAGCAAAATCAGCGGAAGTGGGATCTTAAAGTTTTAGTTGTTGTACCTGATGAATCTTGTATGGGTACCCATGCAAAATGGACCGCAAGACCTTTCGCACCGTGGACCCATGGGATGGACAATTTGTGTGCAGTTGCCCGAGCACTTGTTGCAGAATGTTGAGAACAGGAAGCTCTGTCCACCTGCAACAGCCACGAACTTCGTCAGCTATCTTGCGCCGTCCTCTTCCTGATGCGACAGACTAATCGGCAGTCGATTCAAATTTCTTTATCATTATTCGCAACTCAGTATCTGACATGGGCCCTTTTCGCAGTCCTTTTAAACGACGATATGCTCGCAATGCAGCTGGACTGCTGCTATCACTCTGGTAAAACAACTTTACCAACAGTGCGCGTTCTTTCTTGCTTAAAACCATGATCTTTCGTAAAAGCTTTTCACTAAACGTAATGTAATGAATGGATCAATCCATTCCATTTTGTGTATGTTGACTTTCTAATAAACTTTCTGCTAACAAGGCCGATATTGAGAACGAACATATGCTGTATTCAAACAAAAACCTTGCCTGCTTGTTTAAAACAATGAAACTAGTTTTAAAATCTCCATTTGTCACTCCACAGCGCCACATTTTCCCCTGGTGGTGAAAATTTGCACTAATTTTTTTTCTTTCCGGAATTTCTCTCCCCCGTGGTCTGAATAGCCTATATTTCAATTTGCATCACAATCGGTACATTAGATTGGGCTAGAGAGGGCTCTGAGAAGGCGAACTTATTTTAAAGCCACCCTGTAACCCCGGAGGATTCTTTGAAACGGACGAGGTATTCTATATTGGGAATTTTCGCCTCATACCGTAAAAGGAAATAATGGTTCGGAATGCCTGCCGCCATTATTATTAGGAAATTGAATTTCAATATTAACCTCCAGGTACTATTGCATATTGTTGGAACATATTGTCTATTATCGTGCACCCCCCCCCCCCCATTTGATGTTAATCGATGATAAATTATTCGTCTATGGGGCAACGTTAATGTTGCGGCCAGATTTTCCGAGGTCAACAGTGTCTAGGGTGGATCTTCAATATCGCAGAGACAATGTTTCCACAAGAGTAAACCGCCGCACAGTGTTTGAGAAACGGACGTCACGTCACCTCAGCAGAGCCATACGGGGCGATCGACGGACTACTGTGAGTCAGATCACCACCAATTTGAATGTGGTGCGTCAGGATCCCATTTCTACCCTGGAGACAAATGCACCGCATAGGCTTCCAACAGCCGACACCGGCTCGTGCCCCTTTGCTGACACCTCGATACAGAGCTCAACGACTAGCATGGGCCCGCGATCATCGTCACTGGACCAATGAACAGTGGCGGTGTGTAGCATGATCAGATTAATCCCGGTTTCAGTTATATCGAGCTGATGGGCACGTGAAAATGTGGCATATGGCCCATGAAGCTATGGAGCCTGCGTGTGAACAAGATTGTGTCCAGGCAGGAGGTGGCACAGTTATGGTCTGGGCTGTATACACATGGTCGCAATTATGACAGGTGCACCTGATGTGAACATTCTATCTGCATCCCTTTCGGCATTAGATAACATGATGGAGATGCCACGTTTCAACAGGTCAATGCGACATGTTACCGCTCTTTGGTTGCACTCAGTTGGTTTAATGAACACTCCAATGAATTCATGACCATGGCTTGTTCCCCCAGATCACCGATCCTAACTCAGTCGAGCATTTATGGGAGGCTATAGGGGTGGGCACGTTTGAGTTCAATGAGAGCCGCATTCCGTATTTTCATATATTATAAAGAGCCATTGTCACGGAATTTGGGACCCGATCCGGAAAGAAAAAGGTATTCCGCGACTCGTATATTTGTTAATAGCAAATTCAAGCCAAGAGAGAAAGAGCCCCCCCCCCCCTGGGAAAGGAGAATGGATCGTTCGTGCGAGTCGCGAGACGGAGCCATGAGAGGGAAGGGGGAGCGCGACTGAAGGCAGGAGATGTTTATACGGATGTGCGGGCGAGAGCCGAGGGCACGAGTTTTAGCCCTATGTCGACGTGTCGCGGGGGAGTGACAGAAGAGAAGAATGTCTCCCACGTTAATTTGAATTGCCAGGGAATCGCCAAGCGAGGCAAGGGAGGCACACGCATGAAAGTAGTAACTTGCGTGTTCAAGATTCAAGCGAGCGTCGCGGGAAAACCCAGCAGCCGTTACAAGTAGGAGAGGAACCCCGGCAGAGAAAATATTCTGAGATTCGACTCCCTGCTTACGTAGAGCTGTCTGATCTCGTCGTATCGGAAACTCACGGTAATGACTGTTTGACTTATTTAGCTATAACGAACGTTCACGTATTGTTGAGCAGTTGGCAGCTGTCGTATTTAACGTGCTGTTGTATACCGGTAACGCGTGACAGCCAGAAAGCTTTTGATGAACTAAAGTTGATGGCATGCAGCGTACGAGTATGCGGAATATTTCCGTATAGTCTGAGAGCATTTACGAACACCGGAGTAGGTAGTTTTATATTAGCTGACCTGTGCGAAAAGAAAAAGAAACAAATTCTCAGCGTGTTTTGACCGGCTATCAAGGAAGTTATAATGCCGAGTTATTTCTAGTGTGTGTGCTGCAAAGGTGTTTGTGTGGGCCGAGTTAATGAGGCCACGAGAATTTATCTGCAGTGTGGGAATTATCTTACTTCAGCAGAGGTAATAAGCTAAAAGCGAAGTGGAGTAATAGACGCAGCTATTGCGCTGTGTAAGAACAGCTAATTGTTTTGCCAAGAAGGAGGCCGCACAGGAATTAATTGTTATTAGGATAAGTTAGGGAAATGACAGCCCTAATTGCGTATTGACGGGCAGTTTCCTATATTATATGATATACCTAACAAATAAACGTATACCTATCCTTTTAGCCATTAGATGAATTTGATTTATGCGGTGTGAAGGAACCCTAATTGCATATTGAAGGGCGTTAAATGCTTATATGGATTAGTCTTAGCAAATATAATTAAATTCAATGGAACTTTAATTGTTTATTGGGAAATTGCTAAAGTACAAGGCGAAAGAGCCAGCTACATATATATATATTTCTTTATCTTGGACTAATCATATGTTTCTTTGTTTCCTTTAATAAATTCCATGGACGGAACGTGTGGAATGACGGGTAGTGGAACACTTAATTATCTTAGTTGATCATCTTGGTAGTGGAACACTGCGCATCGTCAATTGGAATATTTGTGACGTCAGTTGGAGTTAGACCTGGAAGAGAGAAGCCGGAGCTGCTGACGTTATCAAATCTTTGTGTAAACTTTGTATTGACGTAGCTATATTTGGGATGTAGCAAGCTAAATCTTTTTACTTGTTATCTAATAGTGATAAACTGGAGATTACTTACCAATTCAGATTTAATGGTTGAATCATAAAGAACTTAATTATTTTGATCAACTAAGATAATTTTTCTCTATAAAGTCAAAGAAGAATTTTTAGTGATTTTCAATTATTATAATCAAGTCGATTAATAAACTTTATTATTTATCGCAACTGCATTTTCACCTGTTCTGTACTCATAATTTAACTTTACACGCTTCCACGTTACAGCCACGTTCCGCATTTTCATATATTGCAAAGAGCCACATTCCGGTTTTTCATATACTATAAAGAGCCAGATTATAGTTACATAGTATTAAATACATCATCTCAAAAAGCAAATTATTAATTACTTAGTCAATTTAATAAGATTCAGTGAAAAAGATTCTGAAAAAACGGGTTTAAATTTTCAATGGGAGCCACACTTAACTCAACGAATAGCCGCATGCGGCTCTCGGAGCCTCATTTGCCCACGTCTGCTATAGATACTTGTGTAGGCGCGAGGAACCCAGCAACATCTACGCAAGAACAATTGTTGGTAGCTTTGCAAAATGCATGGGTAAATATCTCTCCAGAACGATTCCAACACCTCGTAAGTCCTTGCCTCGAAGTTACTGCAGTTTTGATGGCTCGCGAAGTAGCGGCTTGCTATTATCATCACAACCAGTGCCTTCCCATGATTTTTGGCCACTCAGTTTAATTGTCACTTATTTTATTTATTTTTCTTAGAAGAATGGGACGTGATTCCTGGAAAAGAAGAGAAATCTATCCTGGTTAGTTGACCTTCACTGGTGGTGTTGCGAAAAGTAACCCATTCAAAAGTAATAGTAAGTTTTATGAGGTAGTTGTAATGGTTGAGAGAACTGGAGAGTCCTGTTACATTAAACATAACTTACAGGACTTTTTGGGCTGATATTATTATGGGACAGTGGGAAAATGCTAAAGCTGTGTGCTTATTATTAGTCTATGAATGGTTATCTCCTACCTTGATGAAATTTGTTGAACTAATTAATCCCCCCCCCCCCCAGTTATTAACCAGATCTTGATTATCTTTCCGTGAGTGTAAAGCTTATTTTGCCTTCCCCGTAAAAATTAAATTGTCATATTCCTACCACTTTAGTATAATCTTATGAGATTTGAATTTGTTAAATCCTTAAAACTTACACGTGAGGCCGTCATAAAACAACATGAAAAAACGTTCGCATTTGAATATGTGTGGCACCACTGGGAAACGACATCCATCGAGTGCTGAAGGATACAAAGCGGCGTTTGGTGCAGTACCGCTAAACGCCGTCAGAGCGTCGAGACCAACATGGTACAGCCAACACCTCCTAGAAAGAAAGCCTCACAACTGAAAAGTCATGCATTGTTACATCATCATAAGTCGACCAAATTTAGAGCTAATTATTGGTAGAAATACGATTAACAATGGTCGAGTTATGATGATGTAACAATATATGACGTTTCAGTTGTGAGGCTTTCTTTCTAGGAGTTGTTGGTACAGCCCGTCGGAAAATTTAAGGTGCGAGCATTTGAAGAGGACCACCGCATTCGTCCAAAACTTGATGGGCTTGAGAAAAAAAGAGGGGCTAGCTGATATCATAAAGAAGGAACTCAAGTTTGGAGCCACATTTGAAAGAACGAAGCAGTTGGGTGGATTCTCGAAAGGTTCGACATCCAGAGCATTCAGTTGTTGATAAAAATGATCCACAGTCTTTTCCAGAAAGGATAACTGTGGCTCAAAGACAATCAATCCTGAGCGAGACTGTCATCCTTTAAAACAGGGCATTCACTTTGCAATAATTGACAAATGATTTTAACCAAGGCTGTTTCAAACTCATGTCTGGCAGAATCATGTGCCTTGCGCGGATCCAAATCTATAAGAAAACTCCTGATTTCTACAAAGAAATTTACAATGTTGTCTGGAAGGTTGTGACTGGAAGAATGGTATATGGAATTTCTACACTCTGAAGAAGTGTCATGGGAATGAGCTTCTTCTGCTGATATGGAAGAGGTTTCTTTAAAAGTACTTTCAACACCTTATTGAATCTATGCCAATCTGGATCAAGTTGTAATTCAAGCTAAAGAGGGTCCAATAAAATTTTAAGTAGGTGTTTCTTATTCATTCATGTGTGGATAGAAATCCATATATGCTCTAGAATGTTCGCCAACCTGGGTGAGTAGATGCGCATGTCAAGTCTGCTCATGTGGCTCTTTTTATTACATTATTTTATTACATATTTTTTACATCAATGATTATTTCAATAATGAGCGCCAGTATGGCGATAGTTATTCCACCGGCGAGTATGATGAATGCGCCGATACTCTGCCGCAAGGTGACGGCGGTCTTTTGATGGAGGCGACTATTGTCCTGGAGAGTTGAGTGAGCGTACTTCAGCAGAATTTTATTCAGATTTCCAGATGACCGCAACTTCAAGATCCTGAAAAATAAAGAATGCAAACCGAGCCATTTGAACCTAGAAATTCATCCTGTAGTAGGTTCTTACAGGGAAGAAAGTGTTTATATTCAACGTACAATGGAGAGATCTGAGTCTTGAGTGAGGAGTATTTGGGAAGGAAGAAGTGCAAGGAGCGTGTCATGTAAGTTTCCTGAAGGGCAACGAAGGAGACGTTTTTCGACAGGAACTGGTCGACAGCTGGCTGCCACGGTAGGAGAAAGGCCATTTTCTCGGAAAAAAGCTGATCTCGAAATTCTTCACTCTTCCAGTCGATGGGCAAAGGCTCCAGGACTTTGGACACCTCGTGGAACATTCCCGAACGAGACTCCTGGAAGGAAAATTCGTAAAATTTGTACATAAGATGTAATGCAATAATATTTCTCATATTCATTAAAATGAAATCGCATGGCCAGAAATTGAAACTTATAGAATTGTAATGGTCCTGTTTCACATTCAGCAAGATGTACCAGACATTGAGGAAAATCACGTCTCCTATTAGATTTTATTTGCTACAGTGTTACAGGCTGCAGATGGTTAAATAGCTCGTTCAGTACACAATATTACTGTCAACAATAGCTCTTAAGTCTTCCATCAACTTGGTTCATGTAACATCTAGGGTTCAATAGGACTGTTTCTTGGCCTACAACAGGCAATACTCGCCGTGTAAGAGATAGCTGGTTTGAAGCTTCAGGATTCCCTGTTTTATGGAATTCATTGTACAGCCTACTCGCTGCTGTACTTGTATTTCATTTAGGAAATGCTTAATCAAGTTCAAGGAACATCCGCAATTCATATCCAGGATATACGCAGAGTAATGATGCGCTATTTATCAAAATATTAGGATGCTTGACAAACTAATTATTTAAACGAAAATAATGTAGTCTAATAGAGTGTCAGGCCACATTTGCAGCTATTATAGCCTGTAATCGTCTAGAAGACTTTCTGAAATGTTACAGTAGTGCGACCCTTCGTTTAGACACTTGTCCATGTTGAACTGAGATCTGGATTCTGTGAAGGCAGTTCAACTTTCGTCAAGTCCATTTTATCAAACCATTTAGCTATAGATCTCGATTTATGGATGGGAACTTTGCCATGTTGATAATCAAACGAATCCTTGCCAAATTGTTCCCATATTGCATGCTGTGGAGAATTGTCTAGAATGTCCAGGTAAACAAGAATTTTCTTCACATGAACCAAGCTATTCATGAGAAACAGCCCCACACCAAAGCACTACTACAAGGTAGGATCAAAAAGTAAGGTAACAAGTAACCAAATAAACCATTATATGAAACATTATATGCTAGTAACTTTTTGTTTTTGTGTGTTGTAGGTATTGATGGGTAGAGAGCAGCACGGTGACGCAGTCGCAGATAATCGCAGTTCGAAGACGGCAAGGCTACTGGAAACATGGGCAAATGTTGAAGTGCGAAGTGTGATAAGGTTTCTGCATGCAAAGGGGAAGAAACCAGCCGAGATCCATCGGGAACTTGTGGAGGTGTACGGCAACCACGTGTTATCGAGGAAATAAGTGTGGTGTTGGTGTAGGGAGTTTGATAATGGGAGGACTGACATCACTGACGAGCAATACTGTGAGCGGAACCATACGAAATGTTCAGTACCTTTGCAATGTGTGGCAGTGTGATACGCCTATCCTCCCTAATCATTCCCTCAACCTGACAAATGTTCTGGTCGCTAGCAGACGTTGACGGCCTGCCGCTTCGATGCTCATCAGTGATGTCAGTCCTCCCATTATCAAACTCCCTACACCAACACCACACTAGTTTCCTTGATAACCACGTTGTTGCCATACACCTCCACAAGTTCCCGATGGATCTCGGCTGGTTTCTTCCCGTTCGCATGCAGAAACCTTATCACACTTCGCACTTCAACATTTGACCATGTTTCCAGTAGCCCTGCCATCTTCGAACTGCGATTATCTGCAACTGCGTCACCGTGCTGCTCTCTAGCGGTCACCAGGGATACTACCCATCAATACCTACAACACACAAAAACAAAGAATTACTAGCATATAGTGGTTCATTTTTAGGGCACTTGTTACCTTACTCCTTGATCCTACCTTGTACAATTTTTGCAATTGGCATAATCAGACATGTAGAGTTCGTCAGACATTCTCCACAACCACGTAAACCACCGGACGGCTAAAGAGTGCAGCAAAATTGGAGCAATGCACTAAGAAGGAATTTGCATAGAATCACTATAGTCCTCTAGAATAGTCGAAAATTACAGAAAAGTTTTGCATAATTTTGTATGGACTGTATAAAGTAGTACAAAGCAGTACACGTCCTTCTATAAACCGGCAATGCTCGTTCCGACTTGTGGAATTTCCCGATTTATGGAATGCCGATCTGTGGAGGGACGACTGTATTCTCTCTAAAAACAGAAGAAATATCAATACTCTTACCTACCTGTAAGTAAGCGTGGAAAGAAGTTCCTTCCCGGACAGTGAAACGAAAGCCGTCGTCCAGAAGGTCCTGAAGTCCACGATAGCGGACCGAGACATCTACCACCGTCAAAGAGGCCATCAGCATAGAAGCATAGCCAGTGAGAAGTATCCATCCAAACAATTCCTTCGTAACCCTCAGGATCCTATCGCTTGGAAAATCTTTGAGGTTTTTGGTAAGCTCATCTGAAACGAATTATAAGCCCATTGAACATTCCTTACTGAGTTATCAAATCCAAAGAAGTAGCAAGATATTACGAAATACTTTTATAAAACAGTAAGTCCTCCATATGCGGTCGTAATCCACTGGCCACGTGCAATCTTTCCATGTAGAATTTGCTCAACTGGAAAATGAGGAGAGTGAAGACGACGGACGTCCAAACGGACGATTGGAATGGACGCAAGTAAACGAAGACGCCCACTTGGGAGTTGAAGAGGTAGCGTCGATTGATGAGAGCAACGTGGAACGTGTTGAGAATGACAGGAGAAAACTCCTGGTGATCGACGTCAGATTTCGACAATGCATCCAAAAGAGATATACTTCCAGACTAAATTGAGTAAAGCTTTAAACGTTTGCTTAAAATATGGTTCTCTGTTCTTGTATTTTGTTTGTAATACTTACTGTGTTAAATAATATTTCGGAATATTTGGGAAGCTCTTCCCAAGGTATGTTACGGTACTGAAATCTAATAGTAAGAAAGAGCAAAAATATTTTAGAAAGACCATTCAAGCACAGTTTAAATACATATAAAGCAGGTTTTACCTAAAGTTTCCATATTTTTGAATAATTTCTGCGACCTCGTACATAATCCCTTCAACCAGCGTGTTATTCACAACATTAATAAAGGGTGGCAACTGGTAATGCAAAAGATAACTTAGAGTATTTTTGGGTAATTCTAAATACGCTATACCCTGTTTTACTATGCACTTACATTGAAATATAAGGCTGTTATGGTTCTTAATGAGCGGACACTTTTCAAATCCAGTGGTTCCAACCTGAAAATATGGGTGTGGTTCTGTAGGCAGAAGATACGTAAAAAGTTATAATTGTTAACATTTATTGTATAGGGTTGTATACCGTTTGCAAGTAATCTTAACGTACCAACGGAAAAGAATATTAATTTCAAAAAAAAATTACTGAAGAGATCAAGAACTCAGGAACAATGTCTGTTTTCCAGTGCAATGTCAGTTATATTGGATTCATGATGGTTGGATGAATGAAGCAAAGTTTCACACTTCAACAGGAAATTGCATGCATTAGAGGACATAGAACTGAGAATTTTCTGTCGATTGCGAGGAACGCAGTACAGGTCTCATGCCTTGAGGATGATTTTGTGATATTCTGTTGGGTGCATGTGACATTTGTGACCTAGCAAAGATTGTCTACCTGGAGTTGCCACAGAAAACCGCATAAGACCTACTGCAGGATCAACGAACGTCGTTAATATTTTGTGGCAGCAGTGTGATGTTCTTCACTACATTTCGCTCAACTAGATCGCAACTGACCAGACGAGAGCTTGCCGACCGATGAATTGGATGCACGGATAAGTGAAGCAAGCTAGAAAATAAAGCTTAGCTATCTTTTTTCAAATCTATCTTTGTGTCCATTCTCACCTGTGATCATGAGTCTTGGGTAATGTCCGAAAGAGTGCGATCGTGGATGCAAGCGGCCGAAATGAGATTCCTGAGAGGTGTGGCAGATGTTACCCTACTAGATACGAGTGCACAGCATCACAGTAAGGGGATCTTTAGTTGTTGAGCCACTACTTCTCCGCATTGAGAGGTCTCATTTGCCTTGGTGATATGGATTCTGCAAACAGTTCTTCCTAGGAAGTTGCTATTTTCCAACCTAGTGGGTTAGAGACCAAGGAGTTGGCCTAGAACCAAGTGGCTAGACTGCATCTCTAGAATCTGGGTTCGAGTCGCAGGGGTTTGAAATTGAGAACACCCATTGAAAACTTGCGAGATAGAGCTACTGATAGAGCTACTGCCCCCGCGACCCTAGTAGGTTTGAAAAGTAAGTATTCTACTTCTTGGAGCGAACCAGCTCTGCGAAAATGGTTCATGGAATGGCCAGCCAGGTCACTAGCCTTCCCCTATGAACTGAAATGAAAACTTCTTTAGGCGCACCGCGTACAAACTTTTTGCTGGGCAGTGAATGTGTCTCATGAGTCACGCCGGAAGTGCTACTTCTATAATACTATTTCTGGGGGGAGCCGTGTTTAGCCGAGCGAGCGAGAAGCAGACAGCTGTGATGGAAAGAGGGCATTCCGTTGCCATGTGGAGAGGGGGCAAAGTGAATTGTTGATAGAGACGAATCATCCTCGCATTGGGGAAAACGCGTGCTGTGCATTTCGTTTCGGCTCCGCGTATGCTCTTTACATTATGGATGATGCGCATGCAGGATCCACGTGATAGACAATTATTATTAGGCTCCCTTAAATAAAAGGATTTCTTTATTAATAGGGACCTTATTATTTAGTACAATAACTTGAAAACGAATTAACTTTTTTCATATTCATTTTTCGTCAATCGATAAATATGGGACAGAGCACGAACAAAGTATGGTGAGATATCCGGAACAGGGACAATAGAACGTGCAGCAATGGTACCCTTATGATACTCCTTTAAAATATTCAATGCTAACATATGGCATACAATATGTCAAACAACTTGTAATGACATGTCATGAATGAATATAACGTGTAATTAGAGATAGTAAAAACAGGTTTAGTAGCACGTGTTCTATATAGTACTGTTGGGAATTTTCAATGCTAAAATATGACCTGTAATATATCAAGCAACTTGCAAAGATGTGTCTTGCATGAATATAGCGTGTAATTAAAGATAATAGAAACTGGTTAGTAGCACGTGCTCTATGTTACCATTTGGTATCATTTAAATCTTTCAGTGTAGAGACATGGCATATAATTTATCAAACAACTCGTAACGATGTGCATGCATGAATATAACGTGTAATTATAGGGAATAGAAACTGGTTCAGTATCATATGTTTTATGATACCATAAGATACCGTTGGAAACTTTCAATGCAAGGACGAGAGATTGAAATATGACCCAATTGACGGATATTTTTTTTTTGTTTTTAGAAATTTAGAGAGATTTGAATCAAACTTATTTATCTCGTATTTTAGTTATCACAAACCCATTGTTTCTTTCTTAGATTTTAATAATATCGAAGAAGATACTGATTTACAAAATCAACAGTATAATTCAACAGATAATTGATACATAAGTGTAGATCTAATGAGAAAACGAATGAAAATAAATAGTTTTATACATGTATAATATTAATTTATGACTTGTTCCTGATCCGTCCAAGTAATAACATCCATAATAATTGATATATCATTTACATATATATTACTTAGAACCTATTACAATCGCCATAGAAGTTTTCACTTCGGTCGTGCGGTCTTAAGCACACCCCCGTTTTTTTTTTTCCTGTACGGTTAAGGTCTATGTATACCCTGTTTTCAGCACTAAAGAACGCAACTGCACAAACCACCTGATACGTTCACGGTTGTTTATACTTGTCAATTATTAGTTTTGTATATTGTAATGAACAAAATCTTGAATGATAAAAAAAGATTTGAATGACACGTTAAGTTTATTATACACATGATTTCAACAGTTGCGTGCAGCATCGGTCGAACTTTTCTAGACAGCCAAGGTTACCATGCGAGTTTATTGTTTGCAGCCACAAGCATACATTGACCATGGTGAGAAGATGATTGACTTTGCACTGAGAAAGGATACTGATCAAGATATTTCTGGGTTATTACTCTCTTTAGCAAACCTAATTTGAAATCAGCATCACTTTTCGTTCGTACGTTATGATTATTTAAAAATGCTTATGATATAAATCCTGTAACTTTAAATTCATTTTTATGATGAAGAAAGCATATAGTTTCAATAGAGATACCATTGCTGTCTGCTTTAATTTTCGTTTCCATTCATATTTTTGATGCCTCTGTAAAGAAAAGATTTTCTTGGAGCAAATGACCACTGCTAATTTACATAATTAAGAAATGCAGCCTATTAACTTCTATTACGTAAATCTTCTACGACATGTACACACCCGACTTGTAAAACAATGAGAGCTCTTACCTTCAAAGCTGCTCTTGTCTAAAACTGCGTAGAGAACAAAGTTATCGAGCTTAGTCCTTTTACTTTAGGATTAAAACTGAAGTAAAAAACATCTATAGATTTGCTTCACAAAACAATAATATAAAATGTTTCCTGCCACCGGAATTGAACGTGGGACTACAACTGACACTAAAGGCAATGCATGTGGAGGAGTCGTTTACTCTGAACTGGGTCAGACACAGCTGGAAATCGCCCCGGGTCTAATTTACGATGCCAGTGGAATAGTAAACAACTTTAAGTAAGCATACGAAATTGATTTTTATTTTTAACTCTAAAATTAGCAGTGAGAAAATATTGATCAGTTGGAAACAGATGTCGATGGAGTTTTAATTATTAGATGAGTTATGTGTGCCCTTGTGTTATCATTAATTTAATAAGCTGGTCTCTTGTAATCGAGCAGGTCACTTAATAGATCAATTTGTCATTAGGTTATTGCTATGCCCTTCTCATTCCTACTTGTTGATAGCGAGAATAGTGTAACTTCAGTAGGGAAGTTCCATGAATTTTTTTCCAAAATATTTAAGCGCTTTTCATACGAATTGTATTATGCCGAATACGAAAATTGTGGTTTAAAATATTAGAAACATGAAATTTATCCCCCCAAGGAGTGTTAAGGAAAGAAGGAAAGTCTTGGGTTCAAGGAAATTGGCCTTTTCAGGAGGATACAGTGTGGGAATAAAAATGAGAGTTAAAAGTAGGAGGTAAAGTAGAGTATCCCTTACTATTTGTCCTCTTTATCTTCACTTTTAAATCAAATTTAAAAGATTAACTGTACATATCTAAAATAAGTGTCTGTGTGCCAATAGAACAAGTCTCCGTCGCTTTGCGTATTTTTGTCTTGACGTGAATTATCAAATTGGCGAACAGTAATTTTAGCGGATATAGTCTTCCAGTCTTCATAGCTGTTGGTCTGCCGTCTTACCTCATACACTTTTTGCTTCATATAATACCAATCTGACATTTGGAACGTTATCAATCTGGGAAAGATATTTGATCCGATTCTTCTGATAAACATCCTTGGTTGGTCTGGCAGAATGTGATATTGCCATGTCGGGCCAGAAGATATGGTTACCCCGTGAGTGTTGCTTTTTTTGATTAATGAAAACTATACTATTTGTATGCAGTGCTCGGAGTAAATGTCCGCATTGCAAGAGCTTTCAGATGTAAAGTGCTTTGCAAAGGTATAAATCCACCTACATTTTCGTAAGTATTAATAAAATCTTGTGAACATTCTAAAGAGGAGCTTTAGATGTGAAGCAGAAATACATTTATA
>JAHWFO010017310.1:17544-113117 GCA_023313115.1 Rhysida immarginata
AAAAATTGATTTTCTCGAACTTCGTATGAAGAAAATGTAAAAGAGCTCTGTCTTCTTTCCTTTCTCATCACTTCCGATCGAATTACGTATCCAACACTATGTTGCCATAGTCGTAAAGACCAAGTGACTGCCATATACCACATAGATTTTTTGTCCCCTCTGTCCCATTCCAGTAATTACAACCCCGGTGCACCTATAGGGAAGATGGGCATGTAAATAGTAAGCTACATTCGGAATTTCAATCTTCTACCTCAAAAAATGTAGAACTTATGAAGGGGACAGACGAACATTGTAAAACCAATAAGTAGCTCCATTCTTCCACTACATATAATATAGATTATGAGCAATTGAGCAATACAAACCGATCGTCGCGTGCTCTTGTCAACAATACTTAAAAAATAGTATTCGGCGCTGTTTTGGTTTTCAAGCTGTTACGTTTCTCTCCTTCAATACCTTCTTCAGATACAATAAGAGATTCGATATTTTCTACCCAGTTTTCCCTGTGTTTGACATAAGACTCCAATATCAACTTCACTTATCAATTTGTTCTTCATAATTACATTGGAGAAAGGAAAGGAAAAACTCCGCGACCTGGAGTCGAAACAGGGATCACGATTTTCACCAAAAGTCACCCAAATGGGTGGATTTATAGTTTTGTGCACATTTTTTGCCTCGCTGCGCTAACCAATTGAGCTATAGCGGATAGTGAAGCGCCAAGCTGTTACAATACATCCAGTTGTCACACGTCATAGGGTCTATGGTAACAATTAGCCCTGAGATTGGACTTACTTACTTTTCAAACCCACTTATCCGTTAGGGTCACGGGAACAGCAGCCCTATGGAGGATCTCCAGCGATCGCGATCATCCGCCATCAGGCGCATGTCCTCTATGGTAATACCCAAGCGACTCAAATCCAGATTCTCCATGAAGTCTAGCCACCTGGTTCTAGGCCGACCCCTTGGTCTCTTGCCCACCGGCTTGGAATATAACAACTGCCTAATGTGGCATCCGTATACGTGAAGTAGCGGCTGAACACCTAAAGACAACTGTGACACCTCTCAGGAATCTCACTTCGGCCGCTTGTCACTCTTTCGGTCATTATCCAAGACTCATAACCATAGGTGAGAATGGGGACAAAGATAGATTTGAAAACGGAGAGCTTGCGGATCGTCTGACATTTAAAGTTTATTACATAGAAATTAAAAGAAGGGATCCGGGATTTCAGAATTATTTCGTAAAATTAGGAATTTCGTAAAATCTGAGTTCATAAAAACAAGGTTCTATGTATTTTAGCAAATGAATAAAATAGAATTATTTCCAGTTTTTCAGAAAGGCCTTCACGCTCGTGCTTTTTAATAATAGGCTGCTTTCTGTTGAGTAATTCTCTGTAATAAAATTGTTTTCTCTTTGTGTTTGTTATTATCTATTCAACATGAAATAATAAATTTTTTTTCCTCCAAATGACATTGACATGTTGACCGCTTCCTATACGTAAACCTGTCCTATTTACGAGTCTTGTGATACGACATCAATGAAGTAGGATTAGAAGCGCGAGTAAGACAGGAAATGGGATGCGTATTTTTTAAGTCTGTACTATAATACTTACTTTTAAGATTAATACGATGTATATATAAAGATTCAAGTATACGATGAAATTTGACTATTTTAGTCAATTTATAGTGATACACGTAGAAGAACGAGGATCTGTTAAGGTGGAGTAAAAACACAATGCAACTAGACTGCTACACGTGGAAATTAGAAGAAGGAGAGTACGAGTTTACAGGCGATGATTTATTGTCTGTTCTTCATAATATTTCGTATGAGTTTGGGGAGTTCACCATCGGAGAGGACAACGCTTCTGCATGGGTTTGCATCCCGGATGTCCTGCGTCCGCAGTTTATGTATCTTGATTACGTAGTCGCCTTCTTTTGGATTCTTTCTCAGGTCTGTCTCCTCCTCATTATCATAATTTACGTCCTGCTTAGGCAAACCATCCCAGGAGTCAAAGCCCTGCTCCTACATATGATTAGCTTGTTGCTCTTATTTCTCTCTACGACTCTCGTCCAGACCTTCGGCCATTCATCGTTGAGGAGGTTCTGTCTGGTCTTAGACGCCGCCTGTCAACTCAGCTTCATCTCACAAGCTGCCTGGCTCAATGTGATCGTCTTGGATATGTGTTTATGTTTTAGACCTTCGACTGTTCAAACAAATCATCATAAAAAGAAGAAATTCGCATACCAATGTCTCTACGCTTTCAATCTCCCACTCATGCTGTTCGGAATAGCCAAACTGATGGTGCTGGTCCCTGCGTCGAAGATACCGGGAATCGAACACCGGTGCATTCTTTCTAACTACGTTAACTCCGTCCAACGAACGTTTATGTACGCCGTTCATGGAATATTAGTGCTGATCAATCCATTGTTATTAGCGTTGATGAGCGTTAATCTGTATCGAATGACTAAAAGCATAGACGCCATGCAACATCATTGTAGGAATCACACGCAAATGTAAGTTCAGCACTCTATTATTATCTACCGAAAGGTCCTTTATGATATTACTGGGGAAGGGGGGGGGGCATGCCTGTCTCTCTGTCGCTCTGTCCTTCTGTAAGTCGATATTCTCGAAGCATATGAAGGATTTTCAAAACATTTTTTCGCCAATCGACAAATATGGTTCATCGCACGAACCAGTTCAAAGATCGCGGAAATCAGTATACTGGCTCGTGCTCTAATTGTTCCATTATGATATCCATAAAAATTTTCAATGCTAAGATACACTAAGTAATATATCAAAGAACTCGTAACGAAGAGCCATGAACGAATATAATGTTATTGATATTGTCATTGTTATTAATAAAATCATTTAATGCCAGTCGGTAAATATATTTCGAAGATTTTCGAGATTGATTCAACGTGTTTTAATGTCATCATTATGATACCCCCTTAAAAATTTTCTGTGCTAAAACATTGTATGTAGTATATCAAACAATTCAAAACGACGTAATATGAATGAAGATAACGGCTAATTAATAACGATGTACATAGCCGAAATTGGTTCAATGGTAAGTGTTATAACCATTGGAAATTTTCATTGCTAAGATATGGCGTGTAATATACACTATGTTGCCAAAAGTGACCGGACACCCCCTGGGTTTGGTACATCTGGCGCTGTAGTGGTCTCAATAATACGTTGGTCCGCTGTGTGGCATTATTACAGCCAGGACCCGTCTAGTAAGGATCGGCCTCGGTGGCTCAGCAGGTTGCGTGATCGCCTCTGATGCCCGAGTACGCGGGTTCGATCCCGGCCGAGGACGACGAGGATTTTTCAGGGGTAAATCCTGAGATCACGCACTTCCTTCGGAAGGGAAGTAAAGCCGTTGGTCCCGTGTAGTCGTTTGCCGGCTGCACGTTAAAGAACCCTTGCGAGGCAAAATTTGCGGCCCCTATAACGCCGTCCTGAAATGACCATAGCAGTTGTAAAGGACGTTAATACCAAACAAACCAAACCAAACCAAACCGTCTAGTAAGGCATTGTAGCAGCAGCTTAGTGAGACCCATTTTTCCTTATAGAACTCGCTTGCTGACATGATTATTGAGGAATTGGACTGGTCTACACAGAGAGGTCGAATTGGAACATCCGTGACAGGACTGACCATTACTCCGGATACCTTTAATCATAGTGTGGAATTCTTTTCTGTATATGGAGCCTGTAATAATAACCTAAGCCTTGGCTATTCTCTCGTTTAATGTTTAAGAGACTGTGCGCATTGATCGTTGATTTCATGTACCTCCATCTCCTAATGTGCTCTTCTTTTCTCGTAGGTTCTGGATCATCGTCAAATTGGTGCTGCTGTCGGGTGTATTCTGGGTTTGGGAAGTGGTCGAGTGGGCCACGTTACCCGGCACAGTGCACATCTATTCGTTCGCCATATCTGAACTGTTCACTTCATTGCAGGGCGTCTACCTCCTCGCCGTCTATGTAGGTAACGCTTCCATGCGTAAGAAGCTCGTCACACTCTGCCGCCCTCTCCATTGATTGTTTATCATTTGGCGTGGCATGACGATCGGAAATGGGCTTTTTCCCAGGGACTCATTTTATATTTCAGTTTTCCTGTGTCGATTCTTTCCATGTGCGCTTGTTTGTTATTGTGATGAAATAGAAACCTGTGAAGAGAAATTGCGTTAATAACAACATAAAATTTGAATTTACATCACGATAAGACTCCTTTTTTATTTCGCTACATTTGTACCCTCATAGATTTTATATATGTTTCGAATCAAATCCTTGATAAAGAGAAGGGTTCAGCCGAAATATTTATCAAAATTTAAACGGCCACTACACAAAAAAATTCACTAAAGAATCAGAAAATGATCCTGGCACCCTACCTTTCCAGGATCTGAAACTTTCTCGACGTGAACATCTTTACAGAAAGAAATCTAACAAGAGTATTCATACAGGGTGTTTACGATCTTTGTGCATCACCTTCTAGGGGTGGTCGAGGACCTTATTTTGAATATATTTTGCCAGTAAACTGGGGGTCGCAAATGAATCCGTAATACATAAAAAATTGTCAAACATCGTACATAGAATGCAGTTTGAGACTTACTGATAACATTCTCTCTCTCTCTCTCTCGTTAATGAATTTCCAGAAAACGGAGAAATTAGAAAAGTTGATACTGATGGTGACAACGTTGTTAATAACCAAATTTTACATGTTTGTAAAATTACAAAAGATGTTCAAACTGTTGACCATGAGCAGCAATGCATGCCTTACTGCATCTTGTCATTGAATTTCTGACACAGCTACAGTGTCTCTTATATGGTCACTTGCAGCCACAATCCGCGCTATCGTACACATTGTCAGTCTAACTGTATCGCTTCTTTCACATTGACAATCTAACTGTTATTTCTAGAATATTGAATGAATACTGGTTTAAACATCATACATCCGAAGACATCTGCACGTGATAGTTGTAGTTCATAATAACGAATAGTCGAACAGTAACTGATAAATCTCCTGCTTCACATTACTTTGTATCGAAAGTGCTCACAGAGATCGTCTTCACCATTTTACCAAGATGTCATCACATAATACTGACAACTTGAACTGTAAAATTATAGACGGGCGCACTATTTTAGAAGATTTATTTTCCATCTTTCACAATATTATCAACGGAACTACTGCAGTTTCATATAAGTCTCTCCAGTTCCAAATCTTTGCTGCTGCCAAGAGCGAACCCACTTTGCTCCTTGTCTACAATCGTGATTGCACCGTAGCTGACACTTTCAGTTATGAAGACCAAGGCGAGAAGAGTCTCGATAATTGTGATTCGCCTTCGCCAACTTTCTTGGAGGATGTAGAATGTATACTTTCCATTAACACAGATGTCGGCAATTGTTTTCGAACCCCTATATCTGGAATAACAAGAACGCCAACCACGATACAGAGATCTAATCCGACAGCAGTAAGTCAGGTTATTTCAACTGATATTGCTAGAGTGGAAATGAAAAATGTGAAATCTGTCGAGAATAGCATTGAAAGTAGTCCTTCCCAAACGGATAAGCAGGAAAATTCACGTCCTTCAAGCAAGACAAAACAAATCTTCCCTAGTAAGTTTTGTGAGAAAATTTTCTTCACTAAAAATAATATCGTTGTACACGAGAGAACACATACAGGTGAAAGTCCTTATTCCTGTGATAAATGTACTAAAACTTTTTCACACAAATCAAACAGAGAACCGGCACGAGCGACTTCATTCCATTGCGAATAAAGGATGTTCTCAGTGTGACGATTATGATAGACTTTGCGGTTTTCAAAACACTGGTAACACCAAGGCAAATTCTGGAGGTGAAAAGCAATTTCAATGCTTTAGTTGACCAGGTATACTGAAATGGGCTAGTGCTCCGTCGTGTTGGAATCACATGATTCTTCGGACAGCCAACGGAACCGCCTCAAGAAACATTGGCAAAACTTGCTGTAATTAGATTTCATACATATCGCCGTTTAAACGTTACGGAAGCGTATATGATTCGATGATATGATCATAGAGAATCCCTGCTCAAACATTAACACCGAAATGTGTGGGCGGTGATTGATGAACATAAATTACCATTATCCGTATCAATGCATGGTTTTGAAGCTTTTGTTTCTGTATCAAGGATTTATTTGCGACCACCAGTTTATTGGCAAATAAGGTCCTCTACCACCCACAAAGTTTGTACGGTGCTCGAAAACACCTGGTTATTCAATAAAATAATTAAATCTTCTATTTCTATTTTTATTTCTAATTTATTTTATTTATATCATTTCTTAACATACAAAAGGAGATTTACAGTACTTATTTAATTGAATGACCCAGCATAATTGATCGACTCCTCCGAATTCCTGACGATAAAAGCACACTTCGACAAAGGAATCAATTACATTAAAGAGACTGCCAAAAAATGGATATAACCGGAACTTAATTAATAATTTTATTACAAAAACAACTTTTAAACAGATTTTGAGAAAATCTTCTAAATTTGTCATTACTTTTAAATCTTCTTAATATTATTTATTTATTTATTACTAGTTCGCATTCTGAGGGAATATTATAATATATGAAGAAAAAGTCAAATCATATTTAACAATTGAAACAGTGAAATTAATAATTACATTTCAAATTTTGAAATTCAAAATAAAAATCAAGCTTAAAAATGTCCTATTTTTTCATGTATTTCAAATCAACATTCTCTGGGTAAGCTATCCCATCATTACAACGATTACAGTTCGAAAGCCTAGCACTGATTGGTTAACACCTTGAACAGCCAATGTGAAAATTAACAATAGGACGGACGATTCTTTGGGAAGGCAACTTTTTGTAAACAAAGCAAACTGCAATTACAGATTTCTTTCATATGTTAATCTACTGTATTCTACTGATCTATATTCGCATTGTATAAAATAATGTATTTTAATATTCTGTTTATCTTTTGTGATTACACATTAAATTAAATTAAAAAAACACATCATTCTATCTAACATAAACAAAGTAACAACCACCATGGATGAAGAATAACAGGAAAACCGACTCCATAGGCAAGCCCATCAAGATCTCTCGTGGTGGCGCCATCTGGTTATTTCCCGTGAAAAACTCCCTTTCTTTACCATGGCCCACTAGATTATCAAAGGCCTGTCCATTCGATGCTTTTCAGCATCTAAAATAGAAGGCAAATAGGTTTCTTATTTTTGCCATAGCGCTAAAACTCGTCCCCATGCAATTGAAAACAATGCATTCTGAATAGGCGATATAGCTATTTAATTTAGCCTAAAATTCTTCTGTGTCTAATTATAGGTTTTAATAATTCTTTTACCAAAGACAAGCAAAGCTATAACTTTAAACGAAAGGGTCTAGAAATCTGAAATTTTTTGTTTACTAATAGAAAATTGCTTAAAAATTTAGCTAATATACAATAAAAACTGATATAAGCCTCTTGGGTCTTTATTATTTTAATTAAACTATCTATAATAATTTTTAATCTTTTAATTTATTAATGTATGACGTTTCAGTGCGCAGACGTTCTTTCTAGGTGGTGTTGATCACGGTCTATAGATATTCATGGTCACCAGCCATTTTCCATTGTTTCGAGAAGCTAAAGAAAACAGATCGCGCCAGGTGCCGCATAGATTGCCCCAGGGCCGACCGTGACCTGCGATAGAAGTTTTTCATTGAAACTGAAAATGAAAGTAAAGTTTCTGTCTGTCGATAGGGCGGCGCTGCAGGCGTTTTTGGACCGATTGTAGGTGCAGCGCCAGTTTTCAATAGAATTCCCGCCCTATTGGGAGCTAGAAACTTTAGCTTCATTTTAACAATGGAGCTCGATGACCATGAATATCTATAGACCGTGGTGTTGATTCAATACGCTTTGTTCGTTCTTTAATTATTGTCATAATTGTTGTTAACATCCAATTGTAGTTAACAAAGCGAAAACGCGTGCGATAGGTTTGGTTAAACGAAACCAAAGCTTTGGCTAGGGACGAGTTTTAGCGCCATTGTGGCATATAAGAGAAACCTATTTGCCTCCACTTCTTATCATCGAATGGACAGGCCTTCTGTAATCTAGTAGGCCATGTCTTAACTCTATCTAATGCTTCATTTAATGCTCGTTTTGATGAGATAATTAATTTTTTTTTTTTTTTTTTTTTTTTTTTTTTTTTTACAAAAATTGGATAAAATCAATTAGATGCAAGCTAGTTTCTGGAAAAATTTTTTAAAAATCATGCGGCTCAATTAAATTAGTTTAAAAAAATTATTTAGGTGAAGTTGAAGCTTTTAAACAAAAATAAAAATTTCTTCATTAAAAGTTTAAAATGATTTAAAATGAAAATAATTACAAAAACTGGTTACGTTTATCATAAAAAGGTTTTAAAATTTTTTTAAACTTTTTTTTACGATTTTAATAAGGCACAAAATTATTTCCGGTATAACAATATTTTAACTGTTATCCTTTTCGATTAATGTTTTAAGAAATTACCCCCTCCCCCCATCAAATATATTAAAATGCAGAATTTAGAACGATTTTAAAATTAATTTGACCACATGGTCATTCTTGATCCCCCTCCCTCCCTTTTGTGGTCATAAGTGGTCAAATCCTGACCCTTTCCCCACAAATGAGTACCCATTTCAGGGCCCTAATTAATAATAAAAGATATTAGAAATGCTATTTATTTGCATGTATGTGTAAAATTAAATCTCCCAATGCAAACAAACAATCTCCCCCCCAAAAAGAAGGGATTAAAAATAATCGTAAAAATATAGCCACTACAACAAAATGAAATTTCTTTGCTCAAGGTGTATGCCACTGTACCAGTGTCAGTAAATAGTTGAAACAACGAATTCAGCAGGCTTGTATAGACATAACATCCATCATGATGATAAATGTGATGGGATCTGTGAAATACCGTGCACAATTATGCATTGCTGCAAAAGGACACTACATTGAGCACTGAAATTGCACCACATTGACAAATGTAACTTATTTATTTATTTATTTATTTATTTATTTATTAGTTAAGTATAGTACATCGGAGCTCGTCTAAGACCAGTATGGTATTGCACCGACAAGTTAGGTCTTAGGGGATCCATCATTCAAACTACAAACATGATGTAGCAGAATGAATACAGAATAAAATTTTTTAAAAATAAATAAAAAAAATTGATAATAAATAATAAATATGGGTTAACTTGAGACCGAAATTTCATTTTGTTGTAGTGGATTTATTTTTACGCTTATTTTCAATCTCTTTATTTTTTTATTTTTATTTCTTTGTTAAAATCAGCATTTTGACCTCTACATCTGTACAATTGTAAATTTTTCTCTACCTGTAACGGTTGCAAAGTTGCAAGTTGCAAAATTCGAGGACAAAGGTCAAATTTGACACCACTAACTCGTTTTGAAATAGTATGGATGGTAACAGACTTTTGTCCCACCCTGTACTATATGTATTCCAATGTTTTTCAGTGTAGATAATATATCTGTATCGTACAAGCGTAGTAATGTTCTGTATTAGATAGCCTGCATGGGCCCCTCCACCCCATTCTACCAGTTCAAAAACCACTTCCAAAGAGGTTTTATTGTAATTGCCAAATGTATAAGTTATTAGGTATCCTGTAAAACTGCCCCTCGTACAAGTGACGCCCTCTCCCAGGACAATTGCCGTTACATGAGGAATAAAAACAAAATCAAATTTTTAAAATTAGAGTATTTGTCGGAGGCAATTGGGCGGGAGCAGGGGGGGGGGGTTCTGGAGGGCAGTTGTCTAGGGATCGGCTGTTCAGGGGGCAATTATCCTAGAATCGTTTTCAGGACCTGTCAGTTTCCTTTCTTCAAGTGACATCTGGAAATTTTTCAGCGTTGAATTCTGCAGGTATATAGCTGTATATCGTTGGACCAGATTGGGTCTATTTTTATGGCATCCGATGTTGAATCCAATTTAGTCACAGCTTTCAGGGTTTTTTTTAAGTCGCATAAAATTATTTTTACCTTTAAAAAGACTTTAAACTGGTCCATAATTTATCATGATTAATGGCTGATAAATATATTGTTAATAATTTTAGGGTGTAAATATTTTTGATGCCGTATATTGTCACAAACATATTTGTCATACGGATTTCAATTAAACCGTCAACAATTTATTTATTTTCTAATTTTTGTGTTTTACTGTTGCGGTTTATTATTATTATAGTTTACATTTCTTTCATATTTTCATTCAATTCTTTAAATATTGCCTTTTTCTATCATTATTTTGTGATTAAATTTTATTTTCCTCCTGTTGACATTGACATATAAGCGTCTTCTATAATTACCGGTATACATGACAATGATGGACGGATTTACAATCGCGAATAATGGTAAATAATCCTCATTAGGGTATATAAGACGACATCCTCTATAATAAGTTTGTTGTTATGAAATTGAACGCTTTATTGGTAAGAATAATAATTGCCATTAAAAAGTGACGCTAGTGGAACCTTTATGGCACGTGAAGAGCGAGAAGATCTGTAGAGTAAAAAATGTCACCAGATTGTTTTAGGTGGAGATTAGAAGAAGGCGAGTACAAGTGTACAGTCGATCATGTATGCTCTGTTCTTCATAACGTATCGTACATTATTAGTGAGTTCTCGAATGGAGAAGATGCAGCTATACGCCGCAACGACTCAACGGTTTGGGCTTGCATTCCGAATGTTCTCCTCCCGCAGTTCATGTACCTCGACTTCCTCGTCGCAGCCGTTCGAAATGTCTCTCAGATGTGTCTTCTCTTCAATGTATTCGTTTATGTCTTGTTTAGGCACCTCGTCCCAGGATACGAACCCTTACTCCTCCACATGACCAGCTTGCTGCTCTCCTTTCTCTTCACGACGCACGTCCAAGTTTTGAGCTACTGGCCGTCCGGAGAGTCTTCTACAGTGAGGTGCAATGTCTTAGACGCTGTCTGTAAACTCACCTTCTTAACCCAGGCCGCCTGGCTTAATGTCATCGTTTTCGATATGTGTATGTCATTTAAACTGATTCAGACCAGTCACCAAAAGAGGAAAAAACTCGCATATCAGTGTCTCTACGCATTCGCTCTCCCGCTCGGATTGTTTGGAATAGCGAAAGTGATTGAGTTGTTGGATTCAAACATTGGATACCCAGGAATCGAAAACAGGTGCTTGCTGTACAACCATGTTAACTCAACCCAGATGATGTTCATTCATGTCGCTCATGGCGTATTAGTGTTAATTAATCCGTTTATACTGATCATGACGAGCGTTAATCTCCATCGAAAGACTGAGAGCAAAGGTAAAGACATGCGGCGCAGAACTGACTCGCAAATGTAAGTTTACACAATTGAACTTCGTTTTAATATAATTTATTTTCTTAACCTGTTTCCGCGTGGTGATAGAAATAATCATTTGAAATCGGACACCCCTGAATGGTCTGTTGCTCAATTTTACATAAAAAGCTACGTGTTCAGAGCAATAACAAAAACGCCTGCACAGTTTACGACAGCTGGTACTTTCGTAAGAACTAAGCATAGTGTCATCCAGTTCAGTGACTTCCAAAGAAATATAGTGATAGGGTCACGTTATCGACCTGATGAACTAGCAGTAAGGTGTAAATTGAAAAGACAGTCTAAAATACCAGTTGACGATATTATACGAAAGTGGTGGCAGAGAACGCTGTCTGACGATAAAGGCCAAAGAGTTTTAACCAGGTTGGTTCGTCAAAACCAGATTGATTTCGACAAATATGGGAGGACAAGTGATAATGCTCGTCGCCTCTACCAACTGGGATACCGCAGACATGATAGTTTACAGCAAGGCTGTCTCCAAATGTCCTAATGTTCTTCTTCTAAGGCGACAACCTTAAATATTCTTGGTCCGTGGTCCGAATTTTTTTTTCTTTCCTGCGAGCCTGCTCTATTTATATCTTTGGGCTTCCATTTTTGACTACTTATTGGTCTTTAGGAAACTTGAAGACAGTCTTGCTGTAACATGTCCACAGTGACTCAGTTGTAGAGGCGACGAGCTAGATACGGCATATCCAAAGTTTACTTGGAGTTATTGCAGGATTATTTCCATGATAGAATGAATATTATTAGCTACGACCCCCTGATTTCTAAACCTTTTTTATATGGAATTGTTCAGGGTTCTGGCCTCGGTCCTTTATTTTTTGCCGTCTCTACCGCCTCATTATACAGCCATCAGTTTAATTTTGACTTGTTGAGGTATGAGGATGATAATTTTCTTTTTACCACCTTTTCAACACTATTAAATTACTGAACCAAGATTTAGCCTTCATGGTAGTAGATCAAAAACTAATATACTGGTATGCGCTAAAGAAGAGTTACATATTACCTCAATAAAGATATTGGGCACGATTTTTGACTCTAGTCTTAGGTTCAATGAATTGATCGACCAGCTAATAATTTTATTGCATCGCAAGAACTACCTTGTGAAAAGGTTGAGATCCTTTTCCTCCACTTCACAACTTTGTCAATTTATAACGGCTGTAATAGTTCCAAGATTGGCGTACGGTACCCTGTTCTGGTCCTCAACCTCCGTGGCTAATCTTAAACGGTTAACAGTCGCCTACTGCATTCAAACTGGATAGAAGTGACTCCGTTACAATCACGTGCTCTAAACGTTTCGACTATATACAGGGTTGCGTTAACATCGGAATTGGCTAGTGCGATTCGCGATGAAAACCATCCCGCAGCCTCTGTAAAAGAAATAGATTCCGACAAACCCGCTGGTACCTGTTCGAGGTCCCTTACCGTGAGTCAGCGTTTATATCCAAGCGCTTCCCTTATAGTGCTATCATCTTGTGGAACGACCTGCTTTACAGCGACGCTTGAATCAGTATTACATAAAACTTACAATGAATTTTAATTTCTATTATCTGTGTTTTCCGTGACGAATTGCTTTTACCATCAACTTGATTATTAGTTAGTCTACGATCATTTTTAGAATCTCTGATTGTCCCTTTTTATTTTACACCAGTGTGATTGTTTAGCAATAATAATAATACTTATGGTCCCTTGTTTGAATCCAGTTCGCAGAATATTTCTTTTCATTTTTCATTCTAAAATATGGAGGACTCCCAGAGAGTGGCTGCAGTCTGCTGTCAACAACCATGGTTCGTAGGGAGCTGGCAGTTCTAAGATACAAATGTCAGGCTTCTAGCAATAAGCCAAAGATTGCCACTGTTAACACGAAATGTCCTGTCCGTGATGTAACATCGGAGTAAGATATCTACCGAATGTATTGTCAGACAATAGTAGCGTGATGTCCTACGCCTTTGTCCATTTTTGGCGGTTGATGGAATCATGAAAATCCACTATCTGGATATCCTGGACATTTCTAGGCTTCCTGTGCTCTGGGAGAAGTTAGGCGAATGGCCGTTTATCTAAAAGCAGGATAATGCGCCTTGTTTTATATCCTTTGAAAACAGCCAAAATGCTCACAGAACCAAATTAGATGTTTCCTGTAGTATTTTTAATGCTGATTACAAAAATGAAAACGAAATCGCTATATTTAGTATTTCCAATTTCTACTCTTATTTCTACGGATTCTATACAACATTATCCGCCCTTAAGTAGCTAATTTCAAACATGTTTTGAAATGCGGCAAACAGTAAACTTTCAGCTTTCAGCATATTAGACCCGTTTTGCCGAGGATTTTCTTTTGTGTGTGGCATCTGGAAGGTCCAGAAGTTAGAGGTCCATTTTCCCTGGTACCAGCTTTCTCCATGTTCATCATGGTTTGCAGGAAAAATGTCGAGGCGAGAATGCAGGAAATGCATCTTTAGTGACATATTGCATCCCAATTCATAAATGCCAAGAACCCGTTAGCTACAACCTTCAGAGCTTTCCAGGCTGTTAGTTATATGGGGTTCAATGCAGTTTCAAGCCCGTTATCAGCTATTATCTCCCTGATTTGAGACCGACAAAAATGCCTTCCTTTATTTTCTGTTTCAGATGCTGGAATTCCGTTCTATGCCTGTCCATTGCCTTTACAAAGTTTTTCATGAAACCCAGTTTGATATGAAGTGGAGACAGCAGAATTTGCTGAATTTCTACTAGATTTTTATTTTGGGCATTCATTTACCCAAGAGTCAAATTCTGGTGTTATATCCAGTCCTTTGTGCTGTAATGGAAATCTTTTGCTCGACTATCCCACTTACAAATGAAACAGGAAAACTGGGTGTATCCGCTCTTCATGCCTAAAAAAGTCCAATGACCTTCAAATCTCCATAAATATATCATCTGTGCAGTCTAATACAAAATTTCAGTTCGCTTTATCTCAAAAACTCTGCATGCTAGAGAAATTTCAAAATTACATTCGTAATGAGCAGAAAGAAACACTACAAAAATCACCCGCTTTCATTCCGTGAACAAGAAAAAGCTTAGTTTTTTTTTTATGTTAGGTGTCCTGTTTTTAAATGATTATTTTCAGTAGAATGCTATACCAGTTCCTTTAATAAATGGGGGGTCTAATTCTGTTGAGGGATCTGAAACACTCAAAGATAAAGAACACTTGATTAAACCCTTGACATATAAAGATACAAACGTCAGTTTCCATGAACTCATTCTTTTCCAAACCCTCTCTGTAAGTTTTCGTCTCTTGTTTAATGCGTTTTTCGTTTCCCACAGGTTCTGGATCATCATCAAGCTGGTTCTGTTGTCAGGTGTGCTCGGGATTTGGGAAGTGGTCGAATGGGCAATTTTACCCGGCACAGTGCGCATCTACTGGGTATCCATTGCCGAGTTCGTCAGCTCGCTGCAGGGCATCTGCCTGGTCATCATCTACATGAGCAACAGTTCCATGCGTGAGAAGCGCGCTCCGCTCACCACTGCCTTCCATTGATTCATCATCACTTTCATATGACGTTTGCCTTAGCGTGACGGTGATTAGCGTCTCCACCGGAAATGGTTCTTTTCTTTATCGGTTCTTTCCGTGCATGTGTGACACGATAGAAAAGAATTTGTTTTCATGGAAATTATAACGAAATAAAATTAATTATTTTATTTTATCAACAGTCCCACAATCTCTCATTGAATTACTGTCCGCGCGCCACGAGAAGACCGCTGAGTTTCTTAATGTGCTCATATGGTGTCGCTGTAGTTGCAGATCAGTCTATAGTATGAAGGGAGGAAAAGTAACGCAAAAATGAGTTCTGGCCGTGTTTCCAAACAAATGAAAACGTTTGGAAAACATGAGAAATATGAAAAAATAAGAGAAGAAAATCAATCATCCTATTGTTTCAATCGTTGAAACATGGATCGACTCAAATTTGGCTGGTTTTCCCCTTACACTGAATAGATTCATAGTTCTTAACACAAACATTTGAAATCGAGACATTAAATCAGAGTAAACTAAATACATCAGAAATTGAAAAAAAGAGCAACAATATGTAACTGATCTCTACAAGTTCGTGTAGTATTTGGTATATTAGTATTACACTTCACTGTCCGAGGAAGAATTAGATGTTTTCTGAACTTGTTTCATGGGAATCTGTTTCACTGTCGCTTGATATGTGGACGATCAAACTTTTCAACCTCCTCTATTAATCCATCTGTGTTCCAGTAATTCTGCTCCAGTTTTTCTACATGCCTGCATACTGATGACCACTTTTCTGGTGTCACTTGTTGTAGTGCGGCATTGCTTAATTTTATCAGATCAGTTAATGTCATGTCGGCTTTAACGTTATTTTGACGAACAAAATTTTTTACGTTTGCCCAGATAAATTCTATTGCATTCAAGTCGCAATGGTATGGTGGAATTCTAACCAGTGTGTGTCCGTGCTGCTGGAAATTGTGTCAAGGGAATACACTTTTTCAGCAGGTTTATTTCGTTTTATCAGTTCCATCAAGTCAAATTTTCTGCTTTTTTGATCAAATGAAATGTTTCTTTGCACCAACCAGTTCTGCATGTCAGATTTAAGAGAATTGGTAGTTGGCACTTTTTCAATTTGCACTGTATGATAGGGTACATTATCTGCAACAACAACTGAATTCGGCTCCAAATTAGGGATCAACATTTTTACGTATTATCCACGTCTCAAATTTTTGTTGGTTCATTTGTCCGTGATTATCCCCATGTGTTGTAGATGCTTTATATAACAGCGTCGCATTGTTTATGAATCCGTTTTTTCCACCAGCGTGCACAACAATAATACGTCTAGACGGGTTCACATCTGCAATAGCACCTGTTTGTTCATATTGCCAACATTTCTTGAAAGCCAAATTTGAGTCGATCCATGTTTCATCGATGTAAACAATAGGACGATTTTCTTCTCTTATTTTTTTTCATATTTCTCAGGTATCTACCTCCCCATGCAATGATGTCTGATCGTTAAATTAACACTGATCGTTTATTTTGGCATTTTCTCCATCGCTATTCTTGCTTATGATGTAGTTTTCGCAAAGAACTTGCCTTCCAACGAAAATTAATTTCTTTTTGCAAACTAGAAGTAATTTTGCAACTGTTGGAAAAATACGTTTTGTCGAAATCATTTCATTTATTTTCTGGCGTATTACAGCCAAATCAATTTCTACATTTCGCCTTGTAGATTTTGATCTTTTTCCCCCCTGGAGTTTCTATTTGTGCACTTGAATTTCCTTCTTTTCAAATTCTCTGCACTAGTTATTTTCTCTGATTCCAAGTGCAGCAGCCGCTCTTTTGGTAGCATTGACGATTGGAATTGGTTCCATTTTATGAGAAGCAGCTTTATCGAAAATAAGAAATAACCTTAAATGCAAGTTGTCTTTCACAACTATGAATAGTTTTTTCCCTTTTTTCGAAGTGGCATTTCCATTTTAAAAGCTGCTTAATTTTAGCGCTTTTCCTCCCTTCATAAGTATAGACTGATCTGCAACTACAGCGACACCATACGAGCACATTAAGAAACTCAGCGGTCTTCTCGTGGCGCGCGGACAGTACGAATACAGGCCCATCGATTACAAAAATGTGTTTTATTCAGTTTTTTATGCAAAATTGTTTGAGGGCATGCGATTGAAGCGTTCACTTATTTAATGATCTGGATGAGCCTATACATAGCCACGATTGATTCCCGATATTCAGAGCACTCAATTGTACGATCCACAGTCTTCGTCTGAAAGAGGTAACTTTGGCTCATGAGCGAGACAACCGTCGATTAAAACAGGACATCCACTATGAAGCAACACTGGCCAAATAATTTTAACCATATCTGGCAGAACCATTATGAGGGTTCAAGTCGTCAGTCACATACCTTTACGAAAACCCCCGATTTCTACAAAGAACATTCTGGAAGAAGTTACCTGTTCTGACGAATCACGATATGTTTTTTCAAATAGAAGAGAAAAACACTGAAGAAAATTCAAATATTTGGGACTCGAAATGGACACCATGCGAAAGTCCGCGATAGCTCAATAGCGAGTTCAGTTCGCGGAGTTTTTTCTGCTCTTTTTCTATATTTTAATTACGATACACGTTGTTTTAAACAGATATTTGGCGGAGCCACATGAAGCAATGGACCCAGGATGTCTAATCAAGATTCTAGTGGTAGTGTGACGATATGGACCCTTTTGCCTAATATTATTGGAACATTATGTGCGTATTTCGGACTACCTTGATTGCCGACCAAATCCATCCTGCAATGCTACAAGGTTATCTTGTATGTTCAGCAGTGGCTTAGGGAGCACGAAGATCTATAGTCAATAATAAAACCCAGATAATTAAAATTATTTGTTTGCTCTATATATTCGCATCCATTTGAACAGTTAGTTGTCCTGACACAAGAATCTATGAAAAATTAATGGATCATGTATTAGCAAATTACTGTCAGTGATATATGTAAAAATACGTTTATGGTTTCCAAAAATAGAATACCGACAATCCATCCTCTGAGGATCTCGGTAAAGTCGGAGAAACTTACAATGACCACAGTAGCACGATGTGCACAGACGCTCGAACACATCCCAAGTTAGTTCGATGGGGTTGAGATCAGGGCTCTGTGCACCTCCATTCCATCAAACCATCTAACCTTGCTTCGTGGCAAGGTGCGTTTCGTATTGAAAAAGAAAAGGGCCATTTCCAAAGCGCTGCCAGAGAGCAGGGAGTGCGGCGTTGTCTAGGATGTGTTGGTAACGCTCTGCGTTCAGATGACCGGCCACAGAAACGATTGGGCCTAGACCAAACCACGAAAAGTACCCCCACCCCATCACTGACCCTCCGTCAAACTTCACTTTGGGCACTACACTGCTTGCCAGATGAAGTTTTCCAGCCATTCGCCATATCTAAATCCTTCCATGCAATTACCAGATGGTGTATTGTGATTGTTCAACCATTCGTCCATTGATCCGGAGTCCGGTGACGTCTCTTTGCACCATTGCAAAGTTCTCCGTACGTTGCAGGCGCTGACGTGGGCCGCAGCTCTGCCATGAAAACCCAGTGAATGCAGTTCCCTGCGAACAATCCTGCGAACAATCCGGTGAACACTGAAAGATGTCAGTACCGATGTTTTACGGTTTGAGTCTTTCAGTCTCTGATCGACATAATGGGTCTTCCGCTCCTGTGCTGAACATTTGTCGTACCCTTATCTTTCCTCGTCCGGATGACTTTTTGAAAGGATGATTTGGGGATGTTTAGCAGGTTTAATATCTATAACACTTTTGTCTGCAAGTTAGGACCCAAGAATTGTACCCCTCTCGAAGTCCGAAAGCTGCTTTCTTTGAGCCATTCCTACAACATGCAAACAACCCGTTATGTAGGGTTGGGACGAACGACAGCATTTAAATTTCATGGAATGCCTCATTTTTATGTAAAACAGTGATGTCCCATAAATTTCGGCAAGGTAGTGTATGTTGAAACGATCAGCAATTTGTCACCAGAATCAACAAAGCTTTATGTTTGTGTCTTGGTGAAATAAGACGCCAATGAAATAGAAACATGTAAACTTTTTATTTTTCAAAATTACAATCAAAAGACAATGGAATCGATTAGTAATTCATTCATTTGTATGTTAATCAAAAGACAAAAATCAATAAACAACGAAAATTTTATTGCACTGGCTGATCGTTGCAATTGAGCATTAGAGGGACATTGAACATTGCTTTGGTGTTGCCATTCTCAGTTGACGCGTCGCCTGCATACGGGACAGAGCCAAGAGCGGCCGAGCCAATTGTCGACGCAAACGCGATGGAAGAGGTGGGCGCACGGTAGCACCCGTACTCTATCGCCCGTCTTGATGTCCCCGAGACATATGATGCACTCTCCCTCTCGTTGTTCTTCTGACACCGTGAAGCTGGGGATCCGATTGATGGCTCGCCATGGCATCCCGTTACTCGCTTCCGAATCCTCCTTGTGTGTAAAAAGAAAAGACAAGTTCATCTTGCAGCGGTATTTCACTAGACTAGATACGTAAACGACATAAATTCTAAGGTAAATTTATAAATACAATGTGAACAAAACATCAGAGATACTTGGCGAATAGCGTCTTCCTCTGTATGCGGCCTTGCAATCGACTCCACCAAGATTTCAGTATGTTGCCTAATAATTAAAACAAGAAATTAATCCTCCCGAGGAAGGTTTAGGAAAGTAGCGGAACACCTGAGTCATCAATTTCTACCCCTTCATCTGCACTTTTTAACCCTTAACATTTGCTCTACATTCTTGTTAAGGGCAGATACTTGGCAGTGATCCATACGTTTTGCACCAGTTTGAATTCAGATAAAAGTTGCTATTGATGCCCATCTAGTCTACGAGAATTATTTGTAAAATAAGGTCCGTTTTGCAATGAAAACAATACTATATAGATTTTTAAATTTTTTTCTTTACCAGAATCTAGGTGCCTTAACTATTTTTCCACATATTTCCAAGCTTATATAAGCACTTGTCATAGCGCTCAATGTACTTCCGCGTGATTACTTCATAGAAGCTGCTGCCGGTGAAGGAAGTTTGGCAGTTTTCACTTGTTCATCGTCACTGAAATGCAGGCTGCCGATAATCTTTAGCTCCAAGGACAGGTCCGGACTGAAACTGATTAGCTGAGAACAACTTGGCCATCCGCCTTACAGTCCGGACCTCGCAAAAATTGTCTACAACCTGTTCCAGGCTCTAAAGGAGGTCATTGGCAGCCTACATTTCAGCGACGATGAACAAGTGAAAACTGATTTTCTTCACCGGCGGCAGCTTCTATGAAGTGATCATGCGGAAGTCCATTGAGTGCTATGACTATGTGGAAAAATAATTAAAGGTACATACAATCTGGTAAAAGAAAAAAAAATTTAAAAAATATATAATAGTTTTGTTTTTATTGCATAACAGACCTTACTTTACGAATAACCCTCGTATATAGACTAGATGGCTTTGGCCTCGGTATAATCCACTTGCCCATTCAAACTTACCATCACTCGGATCTCTAATGATTTGTTCACTCCGTGGATAATGTCTTATGTGAAGCACTTGACAAACAAGCACTTGGTGAAACCTCTTTCGTGTTAAGTGGCATCAATAAGGCTTATAATAAAACTAACGATTTCAATTAGTAAACATTCTTCCAAAATAAAATTAAGATGTCTAAGTTTAACTGGGCACGCCCAATCCAATTTTTGCTGGGCAGGCTACGACTTCTATGAACATACAGAGTCAAGTCACATTATTATGACCATCAGCTAATATCCCGATAACCACCTTTAGCAGCAGCAGCTAGACAGCGTGGGAGTGAGTCAATAAGATTCTGGTGGTTTCTACTGGAAGCTGTTGCTATGCAGACTGTAAAGCATCGGATAGCTGCTGAAGGTTATGCAGTGGTTGTTCCATAGCAGGCACATGACGGTCGAGGCGATCCCAAAGTTTTCGATTGGATTGACGTCTGAGGAATTAGGGGGCCAGGGTAGTACTTGGAACTCTTGGTCGTGTTCCTCAAACCACCCCCGAACAATTGCAGCTGTATGGCACGTCGTATTATCTTGCTGGAACGTGCCATCCCCCTCTGGGAAGACAGTCGCCAAGTATGGATAAATAACCGAATCGGTTGAGAGTGACTTCCACAGGTATCGTGGGCCCAGACAATGCCATGATACCAAACCAAAACCATCCCCAAACCATGACGCTGCCGCCACCAGCCTGGATTCGTCCGACAATGGTTGCAGGATGCTTGTTCTCGGAAGTTTTTCGCCTCATCCGCCATCGGCCGTCACTTCTGTGGAGCAGAAATCGTGACTCTTCGGAAAAGGCAACCTTTTTCTAGTCAGAAGTGGTCCAGTTTCTGTACTGTTGGGCAAATTGAAGCCGTTTTTGGCGATGAACCTTCATCAGCATGGGTGCAGTGATCATCCGTCTGCTGCGGAGGTGCATTCCTAGCAGGGTCCTCTGTACTGTGGTTTTGACATGTCTGTTAGCACCCTCTTTGGTTTGAGCGGTAAGTTGGTCCATTGTAGCTCTTCAGTTGGCTTTCACATGCCTTCGCAGCCGACGTTCACTTCTCTCATCAATGGCGCGTGGTGCTCCACAGTTCCATACAGTTTATTCTGAACGGTCCCATTTCCACAGTGAGGGTACACTTTAACTACGGCAGCACGAGAACTGTTCATAAGCTGCGCGGTTTCCGAAATCTGCCGTCCTTGGCCCGAAAGCCGATTATCATTCCCTTTTCCAGATCTGATAAATCACGTTTCTTACCCATTGCAGGAAATGTTATTAAAGTAGTGGAAACCTACCTTATACAGGGTGATTCGGATAGTGTGTTTAACTGTAAGCAATGATAGAGGTGACCAGAATGAACGTTTTCTTTTAATACAACGTGGGTCCGAATTTGAACGCTAATTGAGATATGAACAGAAATAAAAATGCCCTCACCAAGATCAAGTTAACTCAGGTTCTTCAACGCCTAGAATAATGAATTTCGGAGGAATAATAGAGTATATAAAACTGTATACCGTTAGGGTATGATCGAATTCCAACGAGTAGTTTCCGAGTTACGCACTCAACATAGTAACATGTGCTGATTAGTACTAGCATGTGAGCACTGTTAAGCTTTTGAATGCGTAATTCGGAAACTACTCGTTAGAATACGATGAAATTTTAACGGTATACAGTTTTATGTACCCTATTATTCCTTTTATTATTCTAGGCGTTGCAGAACCCCGAGTTCTGAAGATTGTTGATCTTGGTGGTGGCATTTTTATTTCTGTTCATATCTCAATTAGCGTTCAAATTCGGACCAACATTGCATTAAAAGAAAATGTTCATTCTGGTCGCCTATCATTGCTTACAGTTATGCATACTTTTTCAGAATCACCCTGTATAGTCACCTAACCAATTCCCAACAAATGACAGTTCCTCGGTTGGGCAACCCCGAAGGCAAACGTAGGGAATGGTCATAATAATGTGACTCGACCCTGTATTATTCTGGTAAGTGCATGTGCCTCCTACGCGATGCCATGTTATATAACTTAAAAACGGATAATGTATTCTGAAATTAGACTTAATCTTTACATTTCTCAGCAAACTACAACAAGTCAGGCAACCGAAATGCCCAGGACCGATAGGATTTTAAAGAAATCGATAACGAAAAGGAAAGCATTTGATTTCTAAAGAAGCCTTTCATTGTTATGAATTAGATGAGGTTGCTAAGGAAGCCTCTTGTTGCTAAGCAAGGCGTACTTCTAAGGGAAACGTATAGTTCAGACTGAATAAAACTTTGAAAAGTTAAATGGAGAAAGTAGCATTTCTCTATAGATTAGAGCATATATAAATCTTTTAATTTGTTAGCATTCCTATTTAATAACCTTTCTTCAAAAACTATTACCAACTCTTTTCTGCATAAGCATGTATCATTGAAGGGATGAGTAGCTACTAGCTATTGGTAAAATTTGCCTAACACAAACTAATATTGATAATATAAGGCATAAGTAGTAACATGCCATATCTTAGCAGTGAAAGCTTCCAATAGTTTCATAATGGTATCATTAAAACACGAATCATGGAACCAATTTCAATTATCATTAATTTTACATTGTATTCATTCATGATACATCATTCCAAGTCGTTTGATATATCACATGCTATATTTTAGCATTGAACGTTCCAATGAACCAAAATGGGTCCATGAAAAGCAGGTACCTTTGAACCAATTTCGACTATCATTCATTTTACGTGATATTCATGCATGACACATCATTCCAAGTTGTTTTATATATTATATGCCAAATCTGAGCTTTGAAAGTCTCCCCTGAACCATACTGGTTCCATGAAACCACTTACCATTGAAGCTATGTCGACTATCATTAATTTTACGTTAATATTCAATCATGACATGTTATTTCAAGCTGTTTGATATAATACATGCCATATGTTGACATTGAAAGTTTCCAGTGGACCACAATGGTACCACTAAACCACATACCGCTGAACCAGTTCTGATTGATATTGACCATTACGTGTCTTCACTTAATTCACAAGCCTTTTCTCTGCTTTAGCTTTAGAATCTTAAAGGGGATAACAGCATTTGGCAATGCACAGGCCATTTATACATGGAATTGTATAGTGAAAAACGTGGTCTCCTGTATGATTTTTGACGTTTTGAACCGGAAGTAGTTCACCGATTTTTTTCACCAACGAACTCAGCCTCCCTGCAAAATCACATTATACATGTATTTACTTCAATGCAAAATCAAACATTTTATTAAGTAAAGTGAAAATATCTTGGGAACCGCCTATATTAGAGAACCATCTGCCATTTGGACCATTTTTCTAGGAACCGATTTCCCTAAGTTATCGCATGGCGAAAACGGAAGTCGAAAACTCGGAAGCGTTCGAAAGCTAGAGCACCAACGGACAGACGGACGAACATTGTGAAAACATAAGTACCTATCGGTCCTAATAAAGAGGTCACATGACTTAAGTTTCAAGATGGTTTAACGCCTAAGTAGATTGATCTATCATGCAAGTTGGAATGTCATGATTACTTTGGTAAACATGGAAATATGCATCACAGACTTAGAAGTTTACTTATACAATTTATGTTAGGGAAAATTTCTAGACTTGTATTTTTGCCACATTCAATTTATTCACAAAAATTGAGAAAAGCCCCAACGAAAAACGAAACCAAAAAAAAAAAAATAATAAAAGAAATATAAAAAAACAATCTACCCCTTCCCTATTTACAATGGAACTAACCACAAAAAGGTAGCAATAATTTTCAAATAAATTTACATTTAAAAATATTTCCATAATGAGTGACATTTCAAAATATTTTACAAGGTCTTGAAGTGTTGGAAAAAGTTCAGTCCTACTCTTCCAAGAAAGCAGAGTACATCCAAACGTTGAAAATCGAAGTAGAACATAATTTCTCCAGGAGCAGTTCTGAAAAGAACTTTTTTGTGGTTAGTTCCATTGTAAATAGGGAAGGGGTAGGGTGTTTTTTAATATTTCTTTTATTATTTTTTTTTGTTTTCGTTTTTCGTTGGGGTTTTTCTCAATTTTTGTGAATAAATTGAATGTGGAAAAATATAAGTTTAGAAGTTTACTATTAACATATAGAACCCTTAACACAAAAAAGGAGACTAAATCCCAGTTTTTTTCTTATTTTGGGTATATGAATGTGGGCTGAGACATAAAGGGGGCCAAATGTACATAGTTACTGAAATGTAAACCATACACCTCCAGGATTCGTTCCAGAGCTACTGCATCAGGCAGAGATTTACATATACAAGTATTTTTTTTTAATTAGGTACACATTAAACTGCACTTTTAAATACACTGAGTATCCACCTTATTAGGTATATTCCTCACATGGAGATAATGCGACTGGAAGTCACGTGATTGCACACTAAAAGGTTCCTAGGAAACGCAACAGAAATGCAAACCAGGTGCCTGATCCAGCATGTTTTAGCTTCCTTTCTATATGAGCGTCTCCAAAACAGCGAGACACCCCCAAAAAAAGTATTGACAATACCTGTAAAAAGTTTAGGAACTTGGATAAGATTATACATGCATAGACGGCGGGCAATAATCTGGACATAATCAAAAATGCAAAAGCGAACTGCGGAAGGCAATCTTTAGATATATGAAGTCCTGGAGTTTGTTCTTTATTGGGTATTAATGTTCACTACTTGTAATGTCCCTACAAGAAAAGGTTGCAGGAAAGTGATGCAGTCTTCTGAAGTGGGTCATCATATTGATGGAAGAGTATGGATAAGCTGAAAACAGCACAAGGTGTAGATATGTGTGTGGTTTAGTCCATACATAGCTTCATACAAGCCTTTTTAGCTGATATGAGAGGTCAAAACAAAACTGAAGTTGACTACTCGATCTACAAGTTCCCTAATTCTCCTGATTTAGCGCTCTGAAATCCTTAATAGGACTGGTTTAGGTTAAAACGCAAAGTAAATTAGCACATATTTCTTTACTTGGGTAAACATGTCATGTGGCTAGATCTCGACAGCACAAGATAAATTTATTAGGCCAAAAGCGTAAATCCACACCGAGATTTGTTACACATGACAACAATTCGTTTAATTTTGTGTATGACCATGTTACTGAGCGATAATCCGGGCATTGCGTGGCTCTGGAGATTCATAATACCATACACTTAACATTAATTCTAAGCAAACAATGAAAATTATCATGAGGATAAGGGTCTCTGTCTGTATAGTTACAGTATCGATTTCGTGCGAGTCAGTGCTCTCGTCAGTCTCATCCTCCTCGTCACCAGACTCTGTGTAGTCGTCAGTGTACGAGTGAAGGCTGATGTCGCTTATGCTACTGTTGGAGGTCAAGTCGAAGGCTGAAATGCAAGTAATGTTTTATTGGTTTTTGAAGAGAAACTATGAATAGAATATGCACTTCTTATTGCTAGTAACTCACTTAAAGTGATCTCTGCGTTCAGAGGATGTAAAACGGCGTTGTTCACGACAACGGCATAAGTATTGTTGGCGAGGTTGGCCTCGATGTTCCTAAGCAGGGAACAAAATTTGTTGAGTATTATTTTCCTGCGGTAAATTGTTAGTGGTTGATGAATTATATATATACTTAGTTTAGGTTTTGTTGGGTTAAGTTAGGCATTGACAGATGTCCTAATTAGTTGGCTCATTAAATTAGTTGGCTCATTAAATTAGTTGGCTACTGGTTCATTTCGTGCCCTTTCACATGGCTTACAATGTCCATATTTTTTATACATTACTTATAAGGAGACTCCATGTACTAGGACTCGCCAACAAGTTCGTCCCTCAATTCTAATTGGTCTATTTAGTCTATTATAACTAGGCTGTAAAAAGGAGAAGCTATAATTGGCCCTCTATCCTAATTCATCAATAATTCCGGTTGGACTTAGTAATTTTAAGCTTTCTGAAACATCCAAAACTTTTGAACTCCGACGCTTCTAATTAATTTAATATTGTTTTTTGTAACAGCATGGCTTGCTTCATGAGCATGTTTAGCAAAACTTGATTACTTATACTTCTCTCTCCCAAACCTAACACCGGCCAAGTTCTCCTTTCCCCTATTTTCCTTATTTTAAAATCTTTACGCCGTGTCTGGAACTCACAATTTACGTCATAAATTCCCGGCTGCTCTGAATCCGGGATCTTGTCCTTTGGAATACCCACCAAGTGCTTCAACCAATTAGGGTTCCTATAGGCAACGCTAAGGTGTTTCAAAAGGCATAATCCAAAGTTCACACAGGTAGGAGGCAGTAAGGTTAACAGATTCTGTTAATATATGAAGTGTCGGAACTCAACCATTGTCAAGTTAATAGGGGAGCAAATGACAAGTGATAAAGCATGCAAATGATGACATCACAAACAAGTTGCAGCTATTTGTCAAGGAACACGTGCTTTTGGAGGGTGCGCCCTTTGCTATTCGCATGCAAATGTGGTTCCAACATGATGGAACATCCACTCATTTTAGCCGTGATGAGCGCAATTACCTTCATGCAACATTTGGCAATCACTGGATAAGAAGAGGCGGACCTGCGACCTCAATCCGCTGGATTTCTTTTTTTGGGGCCACATGAAATCAGTTGTGTACCGAACACCTGTGACAAGCATTGAACATCTGGCAACTCGCATCGCAGTTGTTTCAGACGACATCAGAAATACCCGGAATCTTTGGCCGCATACGGAGTCCATGTTGTGCCGATACTATGGCTGGCTTACATTTTGAGCATCTTTTGTAAAGCTTCAGTGGATTCGTAGTTCCCTAATAAAATGTGTGCACAGTGCATACATGTGTTTTCATGTGCACTCTGATTGCTACTCAGAGGAGCAAAGGTATGTGTTAAATTTAATAATATATTCCTTTGTGTTCATATTAAATTTACTAAAAATCAGTATATGTACAGAAGGAATGAAGATATGTGTACAAAACGCGTATACATGTATATTCCTTTTTGTTTTGTTGGCTTTTTTGTATGTCATAATTCAGCCATGATTTGAACTGAGATGGGTTTAATTTATCCTATCAAAAAGAATTAAGATATTTGAAAACGGATTTCAGCATTGGCTTTTTCAGAAAATTCTACCCCAAATCGAAGGGTTTCATGAGCTCTTTTTCTCTTAAAGCATAATTATCCGCTATAGCGCATTAAGATCCTCACGATTCTAATTACCGATCATTAAACCGGAAGATTCCCGTCTAGAATCTACATTATATTGGAATAGAATACAAATGCATGCAAATGAGCTATTATGTATTTTGATTAGTTTTAAATTTGGGAATTTCGTTAAATAATGGTTCTAAGCGAGTGTTAAACTGGTTATACAGTAGAAGTGACGTTACGCATTAATCTATTTTATTTGGAATGCAAGCTTGTTATTAGGAGATTTCCTATTCGAGAGAAATTATAGAATGTGACGTCACTTCTCCTTTCTATATCTCCCAGGCTGTTGTTGTAAAATTAGTAAATGATAATTTTGGAACCATGCATCGCGAAAGTGTTCTGAATGGCTGGTGAACTTACAATTCAATATTGGCAAGTTCCTCTTCCATTGGGCGATCCTGGTGAACGTAAGCGATTTTCACTTCTCCAAACGACATACGAGTTCCTCTGACCAATTTTATTTTGGTGTGAACTGCAAAATTGGAAGCACAAGTTGTGAGTACTGGTGTGGCTCGTGATGGTATGAGTAAGAACTTACCTTCAAGAGAATTTCTTATTCCAAAAGGCGAGCGAGGCAGAGATCCTTGAGCGGTGATGTCATTGTGTGATTTAAGAATTGTGAGATTCGATCGCTTTGGACGGAAGACAATGAGTCGGAAGTCAGGCAGGCCATTGTTGTCTTAGGCGCTGATGCTTATAAGCGCTGCAACAATGGCATCGCGTAAGATTCTTTGTTTTTCAACTCTTTATTGCTGTTTGGATTAGAAATATCAACTTACAATCTGTACATATCTCTTTATGATATGTCAGATAATGGAATTATATTCCTGTACAGGTATATAATACACAATTGTCTGTTAAAAATCTAATACCATGAAGGAATGCGTAAGATATGCAAATGATTATATTTGATTGGTTGTCAAGAAGCCGCATATGTAGCGTAATCCCAGTGTGTGAACTGTAAACGTTTTTACAAGGATATGTATAGCTGGACATTAAAGGGCAAATATAAACAAATGACTATTTCAGTTGTTGTTCCCTTATATTGCTGCTCTACAGTAAAAGACATAACACTCTTTCTAGATGGTTAGTGTAGAAACAATGAACTGAAGAGAATTTGACGCATCGAAAATCCGTCAGTAGATCAAAAAATTTGACCAGACAGTCACATGGCAATGAATGACAAGATAAACATGATCATTAGGATTCCAGCTTATCCATTTTTGCGCTAGACTCCTAATGGTCATGTCTGCCTCTGATGCCTAGCTGCACGCTTTTCCTTGACTCTGAGCAGAGTACAATAGGCTCACGAACAGAGACGAGTCCGCTTCAACGTGGACTAGACTGATAGCCATATACAAATTAGACGATTTCATGGTGAGGTCTATCGTCCAGCATACTTTGTTCAATGTCATACAGGTTAGCGGTATAGGATCATCATCGGGTATCATTCTCTAAGCAACCGCTGGATGAAGGAAGTTGTTGATGCAAAACTTTTATTTTCAGCGCAGTCCTGACGCTATATACGAGCAGGACAATGCCTGACCACAATGCGTCAAATTCTCTGCAGTCCACTGCGTCCACATTCCCCACCATGTAGAGGTGTTGCGTCCTTTAGTGTACAGCAACAATGTAAGGGAAGACGTTAACCTTCACATAGGACATAACCTGACCACAATGCCGTTTCTTTCCTGGCCTGCAAATTCGCCTTCCAGCAGCTAATTCAAATGTACTTTGGACTTGTATACAGGCAGCCTAACAGTCTGTTCTCAAGGAATCTGTCAAAAGTCCTTTGATTCTAGGACATAGAGCCGCTCTAATTGGACGCTTCAAAGGCTGCTCGTTTTCTGACACACATATATATATGTCATTAATAGGAACATGGGCAAGAACTCTACGATCGTGCGATGCCTTCATGGTGTTCCAGTGGTATAATTGTAAACAAACCTGGTGAACAAATATATAGGATGAGTCAAAATTCATTGGACATAGCTGTATTTCGGAAATGGTGTATAAAATGAACAATGCAATCGGACGGTTATCTGCTGTGGTCCATAAGTTTTAACAAAAACATTCACACTCTTGCGATACGTTCTAGACTCTTTGCCAATACTGCTAACACTAATATTGAGGTTGCCTCGTTGGTTGATGTTTTTGGCCGGCGTGTACGAGCTTATGTTCAGCAGTCCCAGTATCTCTGAAATGTGATATCACATATGCGACGGTGCTGTGGGCGGTTGGTTCTCTTTCGGGGAGGACATCAGGATCAGCTCAATCCTCTCTTCCTTTACAGAGGTTGATTCATCGTTATTTCACAGATTTTCAGGGGCTATCCTAATTCAGGAGACCTTTTTTCCAGGATCGACGATGCTCGATTTGAAAGCCATGTCTTTGCACTACAGCTCGGCAACGCAGTTTCCACTGTAGCAGGCTTGATTGCAGAGTACTGTCGGGTATTCCTGACCATACCTCCTTTACTGCTTTCCATAAGCCTTCCGTGGTATTAGTGCCATCTGCAACAGATAAAGGTAGAATATCAAAATTTTTCTTAATAACTTGTGAACCACAACAGATAACTGAAATCAAATTGCAGAAATGAACTCTTGAAGAAAACGAGGTGTTATTTGATATGTCATATGACCTCTTCCTATTTAAGAAACTTAACTGTGACCCAAAATGGCGGAGTTCAAGATGGGGTCAACTCCAAAACTGTTGTTAGCATGGTTCCGTTGTTCATTTTACACACAGTTTCCGAAAGACGGCTATGTTTAGTAACTTTTGACTCGGTCTATATTTACTGAATGGTCATTTGAAACTGGACACCTGTGATAGTGAACCCAGTGTCTAATATTTATAATGCATACTCTCGATCACATTTGATAGCAGGGTGCCGTGTGTCCACTATCTTTCAAAGCCTTGACGAACAGGTGCTTCTGGATGAACGGCCTATTACTTAACTGCTGACTGAAACTTGAAATACATTACCAGATCATCACTTTACCAGACTTAATGCTACTGGAGTTGTACTCCTGACTTAGTCGACCTAGATTTAAGCGCCTGTCTAAAAAAGCTTGTTACGTGACTTGCGAGAATAGTGTTCCCTTGTAGTAGGTATGCAAATGTTGGGTCTTTGGCTTAGTAATGCTGACAGGGGACCCCGTAATAGGAGACCGCGTTTGATGGAGGCTAGTAAAGACACTCATTCTTTGCTCTTATGAGCGACAGGCTAATGACTTTGCTCCTTTGGAAATTTGTGAGTTGCTTAATAAATAAGTAGTGCTCTCCGCATGTGGTTCATAAGTAAAGCCGGTATGACACTTTTAGGGAGGTGTGAAGTACCAAATGACCATTCATATTCATTAAGAAGCCCAATTATGTTTAATTATAATAATAACTAACTAATTAATTAGAGGCAGGCGTTGGATATTTATTCTTTGCAACCGCACTCCATGAACGCAATGGCAATGTTAATTAATAGTGCACGTGCTAGACAGTTCGTCGTCTATTGTTTAAACATGAAGCGATTAAATAATATTTGCTTGAAACGACGACATTTGCTTCTTTGTTGGGTTTAGGCCTCGTTTATAGATTATATTCTCTGTATATGCAAGGGGTGTGGGAATAATCGACACCTGTTAGTCCACCCACCACTGACTTTAGACATTAAGTAGAAAAGGACGTAGCGCTCATTGCATGTACTTGCTATACGGTAATTGCCTATGATCTAAGGTTTACAGCTGCTCACGCATGCATCCGTTAGAGTTTTGATTATGCTATGTATTGTTTTAGGTTTGATAAGCCTATTTGTTTAGGTTAAATATGCTAACATAGAACTGTATGTGTAGTCTATGAATTGATCCTGTGGTAAATGTTTTGTTTAGGTTGGATGAAGGCTACTGTTGTAGATCTGTGCAAGGAAGTGCATTGTTGACGGAGAGTGAAATCGATTTATCAGGTTATTATTAGCATTAGCATTATTAGCCATACCTTGTAGAGATTACTGTCTGTAAGAAGCTTTATATGTTATTATATGCTTTAGATGGAAATTTGGATTTCCTGAAGAGCCTGGAAGACAAGGTAAACAGTAGGAAGTAGATCAGTGTATGGAATTTTAGTAAATATTTGTCCAGGACAGGTTAGAAGAGGAGGCGTTGACATGGGGTTATAAAAATAAAGCAATAAGACTAACTGGAAGAGGTCCAGCACTATTCGACATTTTATAGCCTTTAACTACAGGGTGTCTCAGAACTCTTTGCCCAAACTTAAATACGTAGAGGGCTGTATATGACCACTAAACATGGTCAGAAATGACTCGGTGTCCAACAATGGCACATGGAAAGTTCACCTTGCAGGTCACAAATGAAGAGAAACATGGTATCTAATTAATATTATTTGCTGTATCATTTATCATGTCCCTTACAGCAAAGATTATCACAGTGCTCAATGCACGGGTCTCATCAAACTGTCTCCCTCGATGCTGACCCCAGTAGCCGTCTCGCTCAGTAACAGGCCCATCAAGCCACTGGCTGGCGGCGCCAAAGATTATACTGAACGCTGAACCGTTCAGTGAGACAACCAGGTCACGATCACTCTCCCACGAGGGTGTCACACACCACATTCTCCATATGGCTTCATAGGAAGAAGTGGTCCATGCATTTGACGTCAAGTGATCGTGGTGGTCATTTAATGGGATCTCCACGACCAATCCATCTATTTAGAAATCCGAGATTCAGTAATAATGAACTCGAGACTGGAATGTGGAGGTGATTGAAACAATATATACCGGCGAATCATCAAAGGTATGTCCTCCCAAAAAATCTCATTATTTTGGTGGGTGCATTAAGATTCTTTTAGTCAATGTGCTTTTACTTTCAATGGCCATTGTTTGGCATCGAGTTTTTTCCGACCATGAGTTGAGGTATACACACGGCATCCTAGAAACTCCAGTTCTGAACATGACGTCATTTATGTATTACAGGAATAATTGCCGAAACTGTGGATACCGACGTATAAAAAATGAAACAAAAGAAAACACTAGTCCACATCAATTCTTTTTATTTCCTCAGATGCGCATTTCGGATTTCACAAATCCTTCATCAGTGAGTGAATCGGATCTGAGGAAATAAAAAGAATTGATGTGGACTAGTGTTTTCTTTTGTTCCATTTATGTATTGTTGAAAGACTTAGATTTTGACGTTGAACTATCTCCAGATTCAGGCCTAATGTTTAATCTTTTCCATGTTCAGGCCTGGTAGTTTCCAGAAGGCCGTGGTATACATCAGTTGGTAAGAGGGAGGAGCTGAGGTGGGCAGACCTCAGCTATGAAGTAAGTACTTCTTTATGAAGCCCTTGCAGCTCATCCAACCTCTAATGGTCATGTTTGTCGGTGAAGACAGACATTTTGCCGTCAAATCCGTCGAGGACTCGATCTTTTTAATACGCTTCCCAGACCTTCTGACTTACTCTTTTACAAAAAGACTTACTCGTTTGGTAAGAAAGCCATCAAGACCATTATGTTGGAACGAATGAGGCATATAAGGTAGATTCAGGATTGACCTCTATCAAGTAACCTGGCAGGGCATGTCGAGCATTTGGATAAAAACGAGGATATTTACTTGCCAAATCCTAGCCCTCCATGATGTAATGAAAATCCTATTTCACTTGACTGTGCAAGATGTTTCTGATCATTATGGGTCACATGATAGCGTTGTTTGGTCCGAAAGAAAACGAAAGACCACACAGCAGTGGTACTTAATATGGCCAGCTTCAGTCATTGAATTTTGCTAATATAAGGAGATATCAGAAAGTAATGTCATTTATTTTTTACCTTACAAAACATACAGGTAAACAACTAACTGCAGCTGAAACTACACGTCTTTCTCTAGTTTTCTACATACGCACCTTGACTGTAAATTCAGTCAATCACGCTGAGTTCTTCGGCAGTCTCAGTGTCTCTGACCAACCAGTAATCTTTTTATGGGACTAAAGAGTCTAAGTCCGCACTGTAGACTGGGTGTTCCAGACCCTCCCAACCGAAACGGACCAGTTTTGCTGGGACGACATTGTCCATATGCTGGCGGGCGTTCTCATGAAGAATTCGAACATCGTTTCCTCTTGTCCCGAATAGCACGCCACAGTTTTGTCAATGTTACACAACAGGTACTGGCGATGATTGTTGATCCACGAGGCAGGAACTCTGCGATTAAGATGTCTTGCATATCCCCAAAAACTGTAGGTATAATCTTCCGAGCTGAAGGAGAAACCTTGAATTTTTTGCGAAACGGAGAATGTGGATGTTTCTACATCATGCTTGCAGTTTCAGGCTCAGGTGTGAAATGCAAGACCCAGAACTCATCTTCTGTTTCATGCCATTTTGTTTGTGGTCTATTCTGGTGTCAGACTTTTTGAAACCCAACTCGAACAGACTTTCAAGATTCTCATGAATCCTATCCCATGCAAATCCATAGAATATGAAAAACGTTTCACTCACTTCTTTCAAGAAAATGCGACTGTGTTGATGATGTCGTCGATAATGGCTGGTATTGCCATTGACGCAGGCCGCTCAGATTGTTGTTTATCGGCAAGGCTAACTCTTCCTTCCCGAAACAGTTTACACCATTTGCACACATTGGAATAGTTCGCACCGTAAACTTCTACCATTTTCCAATGTAGACACTGTTATGCAACTCAGCCTTTCTTTTCACTATGTTAACTTTTACACAGCGACTATACAGGATGGTTCTAAATTACCTCCCATATTCTACATGTTTATTACTCAAAAACTATTACAGATTTTAACGTGATTTTTTTTATTCACAAAGAAAAACTGAAAAAGTTTCTTAGCATGCCTTAATAAATTTCAATGTTCCCCCCATTTATGGCCTGAAGCACCTCAAAGCGAAACCCCCCCCCCTCCCGTCCCCCCCGCGGGGGGGGGGGGGCGTTTTTAGCGATTGTTTCAATTATTCTGTGCTTGAGAGTTTCCATGTCATCAACGTTGGTCTTGTACTCTCTGTCTTTCACATATCCCCAGAAGAAAAAATTCAGAGGGTTCGCATCGGGTGAGCGAGGAGGGGCAAGGGATTGGCCCATCTCTTCCAATCCATCGTCCTGGAAAGTTCGTATAAAGCCCACTAAGTTGGGCTGCAGTTCTTCCACCTGTGGAATCGGGTAGTTTTCCAGCATATCTAGGTAGGCAGCGGTAACGGTGTCTTCAGCAAAGAAGAAAGACCCGATTACTCGATCATGCATTAAACCAAAATGCTAGCCCGCACATGGGAGGAAATCGAGTTTCGCTTTGACGTCCTTCACGCCATAAATGGGGGGCACATTGAAATTTATTAAGAAATGCTAAGAAAATCTGTGAATGCTTTTTGAGTTATTCTTTGTAAATAAAAAGAAGTCACGTTAAAATCTGTAATAGTTTTGAGTAATAAACTATAATTAAGCAGATGATTTAGAAACACCCTGTATTTCCTGCGTTAAAAAATAAATGGCGTTTCTTTCTGATATCCACTCGTATTTGTTTCACTCTCATCCGATTGGTTGATGTTGAGATTTTGGAAAGTCTCTGTGATCTTTCTCATCAACGAGCCTTTTTGGTTCTCTGTGTAGTTTCCAGCAGAATGTTTTCTCTCTCTCTCTCTCTCTCTCTCTCTCTCTCTCTCTCTCTCTCTCTCCAACCTAGACAATGTTAGAAGAAGTCGCGAAAGGCACTAGCCTTTTGAGAATTGCTCAATGGAGTCCATGGAAGACCCATAAACATTCAAAGCCACTCATAAAACCCAGAAATTTACCCAGCGCTATTTTTTTACATGACTCGGCTCATTAGCTAATGACCTTCGAATCATGGAGAAATTCATTCAATAGTCTTTATTTAGAGAGTGGAAAAATGAAATGAAATATTCCGTGACTTGGAATCGAGTCAATAATCAGGAATATCCGATTCGTTGCTCTTACCATTGAGTTCTTCAGACACTGTTGAAGCTCATAATTGCAGATCAGCAGTCGGGTGCTTTCTCTGCCAATTGATCTCCCATTGTATCTGTAGGACACTTGGGGATGCTGTTGGATCTTGTCATGATGGATCAAAGATGCTTCTGATTTCTAGTTCGAACCCTGCCCCTGCAATTTTTTCCTTCTATAATAATGGGATGATAAAATCAGGGGCCAATTCTCCTTGGTAAAGGGTTCCATTTTGTAGGTTACTAATTTTCCATTTAGATTGCTCTAACAAGTATACAGAGTGGCCACTTTGTTAGGTAGATCTTCTGAGTTGAATCCCAAAAGAGAATTTGCCTTTCATTATCATGGAACGCATGTAATGCTTTCTTTTCCTCAGGAAAACAAGGACCACACAATAGGCTAAAGGCTGCAATACTTTTCCTATACGAGTATGGAACCACTGCTGCCAGTGCCGAGACGGATTCTTGGTGATGCCTCCTCATTATACCCCCCCCCCCTGACTTGGCCTTTTCTGATTATTACCTGTTCGGGGCCTTCAAGAAGCCCCTGCGAAGAAATTTTGTATGAAGCTGTCCAGGAGTGGGTTCGAAGCTTTTCTGTTCCAGGCGAGGGGGGCTCTGATATAAAGGCGGATCCATCTAACACCGTGCTGCCATATCAATATCTCTGCCCTAATCATTCGGCCGATTTCAATTCTTAACCACTGAGATGCGTATTTCCTGTAAGAGATGCATATTTCCTGTAACAGATGCATACTGCATTTGAAGTAGGGTCACATGGAGTGTAGCTAATAAAGTGGCCATTCAGTTAGTATAAGATTATTAATATGAAACTGAATTACTAGGTGCATACATAGAACGAACCTGCTCGCCTGTTTTGAAGCTTTGGAGTTGTTAAGATGGCGGATGAGGAGGAAGGGCCGCTGCAAGAGTTTCGCAGCAGGATGTCCAACTTTGCTGGCGAGATGATCGAGTTCGAGCGCAAGATCCGTACAATGCAGGAGGAAGTGCGTGGCGTGCATGACGAGCTTGGCATACAGCTGAAGAACGACTTGCGCAAGATGCAAAAAGAGATGCGCGTCATGCAGGAGAAGATGAAGGCCATGCAGGATGAGATGGGATACAAGGTGGAGTCGGAGATGAAGAGCGTGCAGCACGGTATCAAGACCATGCAGGAGGAAATAGCGAGCAGTCAAGGGGAAATAGGGCACGGCCTTTCAGACGAGATGACCAAGATGCACCGCAGGCTGAGCCGTCTCCAGGAAGATATGAAGTCGCTGCACTATGAAACGCAGTCTTACATGAGGGACGAGTTGAAGACCCTGCAGGACAAGATGACCGTTTTGGAAGAAGAGCTGGCGAGGAAACGGGATGAAGACTACGATAACGTTCCTGAAGAAGACCTACCAGGAGACCTCCCACTGGAAGAGCTTGTTGAGGAAGGACAGGTCGGGATCGGTTTTGATGAGTACCCCATGAACAGTGGCGACGAGATGGGGCTCCACATGCAAACAATCATGATCGATGTCCAGGACGAGATTGGAAAAAAGAAGGTGGAGCTTGAGCTGATGCAGGAGAGGATGCGAGCTCTGCACTCTGAAGTGGAGAACAACATTGGAGAAGAGATTCGCATCATGCAAGGGAAGATTGGGAGTGTGCAGTCAGAGGCGAGGAAGATGCTGACTGACATGGGGCGGTTCGAACTGACGGGACGACGCGACGAGATCAAGTGGATGCACGACGAGATGAAAGGATTCGAGAAGTCGTCTGCGAAACTGCAACTCGAGATGAGGGACATTCAGGACGAGATGCGAGTCATGGTGACCACGCTGGAGGAGATGCTGTACGTGATTGGGGAGATGCAGTTCAAAGTGGTGAACCTGGTATACGAATTGAGGAAGAACACTTCGACGAACATGCTGATCAAGGAGCTTGATTATCTAGACAGTGTGAGCTTTCAAGAAGAGAAGAAGGTGGAGGTGGGCGAGGGGAAGGAGAAGACGCTGACGGAGCACCAGTACGTTCCAGACGAGTTTGTTGTTAAGAAGAAGTTCAGCGTGAACAACGAGACTGGAAGCAACGAGACAATATTCGTCGGATCGGAGCTGGCTGGGGAAGATGGGAGCAATAACGACAACCTCAAGGTCAAGGGTGAAGGCGTTATCACATATGTTTCAGAACATGATATAAAGAAAGCACCCTCGAAAAAAACAGTTGAGCACAACATAAGCCACGAAGGTGGTCTCAACCTTGAAAATATATACCAAGGCCCCGGAGAGCTAGTTGGCGACAGTGAGGAGATGCTGATTCGAGTGCCTGAGGAGTCCTTCAATGCCTCACTGGAGACGATTGGTGGAGTGTCAGCTGACAGGGCAGAGGAGGTAGTAGTCGAGGGTGGTAATGGGGCAGAGGATGCGGTAGAGCCGAACATGGAAATGACAGGCGGCATGACAGAAGATGACCTGCGGGTAGTCATCCAGGAGGAGATTCGTAACATTCAGGGCGAGATGATCAACTTGGAGGATGATATGAATACCATGCAGCAGGATGTCAAGCAGACGCAAGACGAGGTGCGGTACATGCAGGGCGAAGTGGAAAACATAAGGGACGAGATCAATAACATCCAGGATGAGATGATCACGCTCCTGAACAAAATAGGTTTCAAGGTAATCCTTAGTTAAGTACGTAACCCAATAAACGGAGGTTCCAAACCATCGGGGTAAACTTCTGAACCTGATTCCTGGTAAAACAAGGAACCAAAATAGTCCTATAAACAGGCTATTTTCCCCGGAAGATGGATCAGTTAAGTGAATCTTGTCACGTCGCTCCCCCATCGTTCTCAAATGGGGTACATTTGTATTCCTTATCCTCTCAAGAATCAGTACCCGAAGTTTGCCTTCATTGTTTGGAACTATCCTTTTACCGAGTGGACAGATATCGTTAATAAGTTTTGTAATGTCAAACATACTGGGTCCAGACTTCTGACTCACACAATGAGCCGTAAGCTTTCTTCAAGTATGTTGCGCTCAAAGACTAATGAGCTAATGGAGCTATCTTGGCGACTTTCTTCTACAGAGTGTCCCAAAAGTCTGATGGAACCTATATAGAACATGCTCAAAATGACTACCATACTTGCAAGACACAGATCCGGTTATTACTGGCCGATTATAACTGCCAATGCACAAAGAGACTGCTCAGAAAGTTTCTTCATTCTAGATGCCACATGATGAAGATCAACATGTTTTCCATGTTAACTAAGGATTAACCATGGATTTGATATAAAAGTCGGGGGAGGCCGTGGCCTGGTGGGCTTTCACTGAACACAACTTCTGTGAAGTTAAGCTACATCAGGCACGGCTAGTCACTGGATGGGCGACCATCAGTGATAGACAATCTTCACACCCTCCCCCCGGCTGCTGCAACCATCATGCAGAAGTCGTGAATCTAGGTTCATCCAAGGACCCAACTCGTCGGCCTCTGACCATACAGGCCCTAGATGAACGTATTGGATCCTAATCCATAAATAAAACATAAAAAAGTTCTGATAGATCTATACTCACGGGGGCTGCTCTGCACTTTCCTTGGCAACCAAATGACTATGATTCTATCTGATTGCTGACTTTCGGGGGTCATTTCGTACATGTTCTATAAAAGTCCATATGACTTGTAATGGTAACCATATCGAGAATATTCTATGTGTATGGTGATAATGGACATAAGCGTCCAGACCATATAAGTTTCCAATAGAATTGCTAACAGGGCTCCATACTAAAGGCTATATGAGCCCTAATTAGTTGAATATGACCTGTTAACTACACAGCAAAACTAGACTTCAGCAGTTGTACCAAACACTGTCCAATAAGATGTAGTGTCTATGATGATTTTGGGGAGTCTATTTATAGGACTTCTTAGATACTTCACTGCCATCTGCAATGGTCCTTATAATGTTCTGGAAATGTTTCAAAATGGTAGCTCCCCATTGGGCTACTATTCTGATTTGAAGAAACTGTCCTCTGATTTGAGGAACATAACTAGCTCATAAGGAAGCTTTTCATTGAACATATTACATCTCGGAAGGCCAGTCTGGTGTGACCCTGAGAATGGACTTATTTTTCAAACCGCTTATCCCTTACGGGACAACAACTCGCATCTTCTGCCATCAAGCGCTCGTCCTCACTGGTAATACTCAAGCGATTCCAACCCAGATTCTCCAAGTCATTTAGCCACTGGTTCTAAGCCGATCTCTTGGTCTCTTACCCACATGCCAACAGAGACTTCTCAATTTGCAGAAACAGCAGATCAATTGAAGGTAACACCTACAAAACCCTTCTCTTAAGAATCGCACTCTTTTGGTTATTATCCAAGAATCATGACTTTAGAATGGACTGATTTTTAAATCCTGTAGAGGATGGTCTGTTTACTATGGGTTGCTACTTTTTAGCTTCAAGACACTGGTCTGAGGTGAGGACTATCCAGCAGTTTAAAAGGTTCCAGGACCGCTTACGAAATTCTCCTGTTGAAGTTGTGAGGGCTGCATATAAGGCGAGGCATGGGAGACATGGATCTGGAATTAATGGTTCAACTGTATGTGGTTGTTATATCTCTGGGAGCACTACAACTTCTTCTGGAATCAAAGTTTGACGTTGAAGAATACCAGCATGCTGTTAGGGAGGTACTATCTCTAATGCTGTCCACTTGGTGTACCCTCGTTTGTTGATAAGATTTAAATACCATTGGATATTCTGATATCACTTGCACGCGTTTAGGTTTTAACATACACTAGACAGCCAAACGTTTCTGGACACCCACTTTTTGTTTCGTCAGGTTACGTTGATCTTCTTAATATACGATTGGACCTCATTTTTGCTTTTGGACTGCTTTTAATCCGGTTTTGTGAAACTTGAATATTTGTCCATTTCTCTTGTCGAACATGAGTGGAAGTTTGTCGAGTCGGTCTGGCGCAATGCATCTGACACTCTTGCTGATCCCAAAGATTTTCACTGGGAAGTCCAGATGAGCAACTCCAGTCTTCATGCCCTTCAAGCCACGAAGATGGTTCCTCGTTTTGTGAGCAGGTGGGTTGTACTGAAACAGAGGATTTCCCCAAGCTGTTGACATAGTATAACTAGCATGGACATGTCCAAAAAGTCTTTGTAGATTTTGGTCTTGAAAGTTCCAATCGTACAGGGTCTTTATAATTAAAGTTCCAATTTGACATGGCCATAAAAAAACTACTGGACCAAAAGCTATAATACTTGGTAATATTATACAAGAAGGCATGGGAAGTTCATACCCATCAAAAAAAATTAGTTCAAAAGGTCACCACCAGAATAGAATGGCGCTATATGCAATATTCGTATATGAAATTAGACACGAAGACACAGGTTAACAAGTCTTTAATCGTTACTAAAATTAGTTACATGTTGAATGTGGCCTCCATCATTTACTGAAAGCAGGTTACACCTGTGTCTTCGTGTCTAATTTCGTATACGAATATTGCATAGAGCGCCATTCCATGCTGGTGGTGACCTTTTGAACTAATTTTTTTGGTGGGTATGAACTTCCCATGCCCTCTTGTATAATATTAGCAAGTAGTTTTTTGGTCCAGTAGTTTTTTTATGGCCACGTCAAAATGGAACTTTAATTATAAAGACCCTGTACATCGGGCGTCTTAAACTAAGCAGAAATCTTTCTGACAAAATAGCCAAACTTGTGCAGTCATTCTGATGGTAAAGCAAAAGTAACCAACCTCTTTGCCACATGTATACGCGTCTTGTTACTGTCTGGAAACTTTTGGCTATAGTTCACTAAATTTACAACTCCTATGAAAATCATTTGTCTTCTAAGCCTTAGTTTAATAAACTCGTTCTTAGGATTATGGGACCAACGTGACGTCATCATCCAACAGCGACACGAGCAGCAACGTCACAGAAGACGCCCTAGCTTACGAGAATGACGACTTGAAATGAAGAGTTGGCGTTTGTACTTGCATGTAGCATTATTTGTAAACGTTTTATTAATAAAATGAATAAAAAATATTTGCATATTTTAAAGCTTGTCGTATAATAAGATGACGTCATTAAATTAAGGTACTGTTAATGCCCTGTTCATTTTACAGCTAAACCAATTAATTTCTCCGTTATGCTATGTATGATTGATGTACATAGAACTCTGTTTCAGAATTTGAATAGTTGATAATCAGTAGACTAGATTGAGACCAATTAGTAAAGGGAAGTGGCCATCGCTATCTAGTGGAAAAAGTTGTAACTGACTAAAAGATCATGGTCAGAAATGAGCTCTTTGAACACCTGGATTTGTCGATAAGGTTTGAACATGTGTAGGAGGATCATACTTGGGAAGCCAACCACATCCTCCAATTTTATTCATGCTTCCTCTGCACATCCTAAATCCCACAAATTAACCGCATTCCAATACATGATTGACAGAGTTTTAACTATCCCCCTTAACAAGACCGAAAAAGAAAATGAAGTTAAACTATCCGTTCCTTAGCTCTCTGTAATGGCTACCCTCCTAACCGGTCTCCTCAAAAACAGAATTCGTTAACTGAAATTCAGCGGACAAAAGCCCCAAAACACCAGTAAGAAGTGGGTCTCATTTTCGTTTACGGGCGAGTCCATTTACCCATTGACCAAAGTATTTTCAAAACTAGGACTGAATATATCGTTCCGCACCGTCTCAAGCACCCGGCAACTTATCAAAAAGAACCTCTTCTCCCCCCCCCCCCTTCTCCCTCCTTTAATTTCGACGCAAGTGGCGTATACCGCCTAAATTGTATTTCATGTTAAATGTTTTACGTAGGAATGACGAACCGCTCGTTTAGAACAAGATTTGATCAACAGAAGAAATAGAAATTTATAAATCATTAAATAAACCAGAAAATAAGAAGATACTTTTAAATTCCCAACAATATTTCGACAGGTACCAATTTTTTGTAATTTGTCCAATCGCAACTTGTAATGTTCGACCAATCACGTAAATTTGCCCTTCAATATGTTATGATTCTTTGAACATCTTGTAATGTTCGACCATTCACATATTTAGCCATTTAATTTGTTTCTTTGTATTGTTCAACCAATCACATATTTGTTCCCCTTATATGTTGTAGTTTACGAGCCAATCGTGTACCAGAGATTGTGTATATAAAGCATTGTAACCCCTCACTTATGCAGGCTTGAGAAAGGCAGGTAATAAAGCCGAAACTAGTCGTCGTTTTGATAATGCAGTATTGTAAAGCCTCTATTTTTTCGTCAGAATTTTCACTTGAACTTTCTTAAATGACAATCGTACTTGTCCAATCGGAATGCGATTATTGCGGAAAGAAATATATAAATGAAGCCATGCATCACATCTTCCAGAAAAGACGGACGGACGTCGTATTTAGTGGAAAATCTCCAAAAAGGATCCTCCTACAACTGCGTTTTCTTGTTGGAATAACACTGGATTTAGGTATGTTTTCTTTGGCATTGTCTGGCTCCATCGATACTCGGAAAAGCACTCACCCGATTTAGTTACTTTTCCGTCATTGCGGACCCGGTCGTACTCAACGAGAAAGACAGCCCCCGGCCAAAACCACCTAGACAGAAGGCCTGCGCACAGAAACTGTGTCATCATCAAACGGCCAAATTCAGGGCTTATTATTGGTAGAAATACGATTAACAATAGCCGCTTTTGTGTGATGTAACAGTGTATGACGTTTACATAGAGCCACATGATCATAGTAGTCAGCTGCCGCCACGTAAGTTGAACGATCTTTTTGACATGCGCAGTAAGTCATCTCATCTCATATTACGTAGCTCACTATTAATTTTGGGCATCACCTAAATAGTTAAAATAACTTTACAAGTTAGGAAATTCAGATCACGCTAGGTGCCGCGTAGAGCGCAGAAAGTCCATTGCGATTATGCGGCTCCTAGCGTGATCTGAATTCCATAGCTTCCCTTAACAATTGAAAATGACGGGAGTTGAACGACCATTTACTTCTATAGACCAAGCTGTCTATAGATATAAATGGTCATCGAGCTTCCGCCATTTTCCATTGTTTCGAGAAGCTAAGGAAAACAGATCGCGCCGGGTGCCGCATAGATCGCATCAGGGCCGACCGTGACCAACACCTCCTAAAGAGAAAGCCTCTGCACGGAAACCGTCATACATTGTTACATCATTGTTACAGTGTTGGATAAAACACCGATTGTTAAAATTCAAGATAGAGAGAATGAAAGATGGATTGTTGCTCAGACTCCGGTGATCAGGTGACTTTTGAGTGCCCTGGCCTGCCTCGGCTTGTTGCTTATAACGTAGTCACACTGTGGAAGCAACCATCCCTTCCCGCTCGCTTCCCGCTCTAGTTCATTGCTTATGTCTTTGTTCATGATCATCAGGAATGGCCCGATGGCGTTACGAAAGGTGGGGCTGCACAAAGCACCCGCTTTTGAAGACTCATTCTCTGCTTGATTTCCCAATCGGTCTCCTGTCCTTGGTTTCCTATTTTAGGGATCGTTCACGTATTTTACCCTTTCCCCTCTTCGTAACACTTTCTAACATTAACCCTCTTCCTCTAAATGAACGTACGTAATTCTACTGTATTTTCAAATATCCTTTTAAAAGAGGAAATCTTTTTACATTAAATAAAAAATGAAGATAGACTGTTAATAAGCACGTGAATAAGCAGAGAGGATTTATACCATACTTTGATGCCCTCTTTCCCTCTCCCGCATTTTACCATTCACTTTTTTCACAGTTTTGAAATCTCACCCCCCCCCCCCCACCTCCCTTCGTCAAACGAGCATACTTTGTGAATAGCCTCATTAAACTCCATTTTTCTTCACTCTTCGGAGAAAGCAACCCTTTACGAATCACGGGAAGTCCAATTTCTGTAATGCATGAAGTCCATCTCATGAAGTCCATCTCTCTGCTTCGGAGCCCCATACACAATGAGGTTAGGAGAGTCAGAAATTAATTATTGGAGAATATTAACACTGATAGAGTTATGGATTTAATGAGTTATTATAAATAACGGACTTATCAGTAATATTTAATAGAAAGTTATTAACACTCTTAACAGGATTCAACCCCAGGAGCAGAAGCTTTTCTGCAAAAAAAAAAAAAAAAATCTTTTTAAACATCTCGTTACAGCGCTCGCAACTAAAACTGTCGCCACCAGAGGCGCTTCTCTTATCGTTTTACGGTTTTGGCCATTTGAGTTTATGATTTTGTTTTCACGCAACTTTTTTTGTTTTTTTGCATGAATGTTATCCAATTCCCATGTTAGAGCTTCAGTATTCACAATTAGAGCGTTAACCACTGAATCAATCGAAAGAAGGGACCGCCCTTTGGCGTATCTTCGCTGATGTCCAAATGCTATCCATTATAGCCATGCATTTTGTAATTCAATCCAACATTGCTTATCGCCATCCACATTTCTCCATCAACAATGTAGCCAAGTCGAATTGCGCTCAATGATTGCTCGTCTCGTTCATATTGATTAAGATTAACAATATCGTTCACCGTAGTAATATTACTACTACTGCTAATAATAATGGCGTATAAACAACAGTATCGACTTAATGGCTACAGACTACATCTGTGTTTTGCTTCTTGGGGTATATAGAACTCAGCTTTGTTATTATTACAGTTTCTTACCATTGGTATTGGAGAGCGTAAGTATTGATGTAGTTTCTCTGTATTGTATCTTATTAGGATGATAATTAAAAGTGTTCGTCTTTTTCAGTTTTAATGCCGTGGTGGGGTATCCTCCTTACCGCCCTCCTCTCCATCTTCGTTGTTGTCTGCTTAATATGTTGCGTAGGGAGGCCCTGGTTTAGACTTCAGAATGGCAGAAATAGTAAGCTGAAATCTAGAATTGATTTACTTAGCCTTATCATAATGGGTCTTTTATTGATAGAGTAAACAGAAGGAATAGAAACAACTGGATCTTGGTATAGTGCGCTAACGCGTTTCCAAGTACCCTGATGAATCGAGCTCGAAAGGGAACATCAAACCAAGAAGGGTTACACAAAATACAAAAGGCTTCTTCTTGGCGGCCCTTCTGAAGAAGCCCATCTCATGAAGGGTACGTGTGAACTGAAGGGCAGTGAGCTACGGTAGACATGATTTTTCAGCACCATCCACTTAGACATGATTCTAGTTTTTACCAAAATACTTAATAGAGCTTCCTGAAATGGAAAGCGTGCTGAACGTGTATATACTGGGGTCCATAAATCAAAGGTATTCAGAATGGGACCCTTTCGCATATCCGATCATCACCAAATTTGGTATGGCAGTTCTCTAAGTCATCTAAACACAAATCAATTATTAAACTCAAAGGTGGCAACACCACTGCAGACGGAACAAGACAACAAGTTATGAACACCCCCGACACAAAAACTTGTAGCAACCCCCACCATCCTAGTTTGCAAACTGTAGACGACGTTTAGTACGCTGTGTAGTTCCTCCTTAACAGAAGCACACGCACCACAACGTGCTGGTATGCTCAAACCAGGGTATCCAATCAGGTTGGGGGATAGCTTGTAGAGCGTCCTATGTGTCCGGTGTCCTCAAGATCCACTACGCCATGTAGAGGAAATCTGGATCTACCGTATCCCTGAAAAGACGAACACGTTGTCGCCGGACACTATCCCGGTATATCTGGCCAGTTATGCCCCTCAGTCGAAAGCCTGTAGCTGGAACCCATTGTCATGCCCCTCCAACACATCACACCGCCACCGATCACGGTCACGTTCAATGATCTTAGCAAGGCTGGACCATGTCCCACGCTCTCTCCAAATGTGAACACCTCGAGAATCAGAGTCCAGTCTGTATCGGGACTCATCCGAGAACATGACCTGACTCCAGTGTCTTTGCTGGATGTTCGGTGCACCCAGTCTCCGGTGTCCCTGGCCAACGGGACGCGCCTCATCGGTCGTCGAGCATGGAGTCTCCTTTATACCATTTGTCTGGAAACATTAACCCAAGTGGGCATTGTAATCTTTCTACGACCATGACTAAAGTGTCTGCGGGTGTTTCCATCTGCAGAATCGTATATACAGTCTTGAAATGAGGCTAGTCGATAAGTTCAGCGACCGAGACACTTACCTGGGTCTGGGCCTGCTTCTAGTCGTCCAATTATTCGTCCTCTCATTACACTCTCTAAATGGACACGATGAGCACGATTAGCAACAATTGTCGAATGCTCAATTGCCAATGAAATTTAAAAAACACGTTCTTTATGGCACGTGCATTATGACCTCTGTCGCAAGGTTAATGAGATAAGTTTTTTACGTCACCAGTGGTGTTGCCGCCTGTATATTTAACGATGGGATAGTGTTTACAGGCTCTATAGAATGGGCTTATCAAATTTGGTGCTGATTGGATGTGCTGAAAAATTTTATTCTGTAATTTCCTTAATTTATGGACACCAGTGTATATAAGAAGGGTATCATATTGAATTTGATTATATATTTTATCACATAATTCGGAAGATAGGTTCACCTTTTGGCTATGATCTTACTTAAGATGTATGCACAAACGACTACGATGTGACAGCCTTTCCAGGTCCTCCTGGAACCTTTTATTTTTGGAATTTCTTCTTTGTCTATCAAGCTCAAAAGTTAGTTTTCCTTCTTGCGGTAGTGACGCTGGGAATAGTTTTATTCAATCGGGTACGGGCACTTTCCTGCAGATAGACTTGACTTTCATGACACTAGCACCTTTTGGTCTAAAGTTACTTGATTGTTTCAGGAATTTCCTCTACACTCTGAATATCCAAATTGCCAATGTAAATTGATATGTTTTATACGTTAAACACAATTTTTAATACGAGGCATGAAAATTACAATTTAATCATATTAGCATAAAATTATACCAATAAAGTGTAAAATATTAATGCTTCCGTCTTACTATTTCACGCCTACTGTATGTGAATATAATGAGCCTATGAAATCAACCGTAATATTCTTATAACTCGATATATTATTGGACATATGGGTTATTACAGTGTGGCTGGAAAGTAACTAGATATTGAAAGGCGTATAAATGCTATATTTACAACGCTAAATTATTGAAATTAACATCTTGTGTGGACTGTTATATGGAAATATGGATGCACAGTGGCATCGACCAATTTCTTAAAATAGCAAGGAAAAGAATCCACAGACTTGTTTGGGACATGTTGATAACGTCCGCAATCCGTGCTTCTAATTCTTCCTGTGTGCGAGGTTTCATCCGGTACACCTCATTTTTTGCCCAGCCTCATAAAAAGTTCTAGTGGTACACCGTCTTGCATGAGAATAATGCCGTCAATGTTTTCCCATCTTTAACGTAATCCTCAAGCATTTGACGGTAGCGTTCCGCATTTATTGTTATGTAGGAAAAATGGCCCGATGACATATGTGGCCGTCATTGCACATGACACGGTTACTTTTGGACGAGACTGCATTTTCTCCACCGTCATACCGAAATTTTTCCTCCTAATATTGGCGGTTGTGTTGATTGACAAAACCTCCTAATCTTTGTGCTAACCCGGTATCGAATCCCCGTACTCCATTCTGTGATCAGAATCTTCTGATTTCAGCTGGTGCACGTAATGGGATTTTCATACCCGGTAAATCAATTCTTTACGCAAAACCTGCCAAATCTGGTAATTCAATTTCCGACCCTTTCACGAGCTGCCTGGATTGTTGATTTCGACGGGCTACGATCGAACTTTTCCCGCAAAATTGTCACATTATCCTCAGATCGAGATGTGGACGACCAGTTCTTCCTGCATCCTTTACCGAACTTGTGGTCATTAGCTACCTGTGACAATTCTTTATTGTCTCTGGACGAATTGTGGCATTCGTTCCCTCACAGTAGGCCATCATCTCTGAACAAGAAGAATGGAATTCCACACTTCATAGTGTGAAGCGATCATCGCTTGCTCACGAATAGACAGGTAGCCGTCTGTACTACCTAACCTAACCTAATCTAACCTAACCTATATACTGTTTTCATAATATGAAAAATTCTACAGTCATTTAATAATACCTATTACTTTCCAGCCACTCTGTATAATACAGTAGTTTCAGTTCGGAAATTTAATATCATTCCTTGAGCTTTCCTAGTTAGGTTTGCTCTTTTTTGGGAAAAATATTTCAAAACGTATCAGCCGTCTTATTTGTTGCTTTTGATACTGTTCCAAGACCCTTTCTTTCTATTTCTTCTAATCGAATTGTTGTTACTGCATGTGGGAGGCCTGATTACTTTGTTGTCCTGTACACTAATGCAATTGTAATAATGTACACTTTGTTGCCTATGAGATAATAGTGTAATAAACACTATACAGTATACAATAAACAATGCCTCCTGAAATTCTGCTATTAAATACGCGGCTGGGTTACATCGCACATGCGTAAGTGCTACATCACTTGGAACATTCTCGGACTTAAGAATAGCACAGGCCATTTTGCAACAATCGCCAGATTGACATGGCAAGCTTTACTGTACAACCATTCCTATTTTTGGTGGATCCCTTCCTGTCTTGTACGAGCTACTATACAGGTAGTAGGAAGGTTTATAAAGCAGCTACTCAAAGACGTTGGTAAGTCTTCTCTTCTAGTCATACGTTCCAATTACACATTGATTAGATTGGTGTGCGGTTTATACCAGTGAGCTTTGCATGCAATGACTAACCACTAACAAAGTTCGCTAACGATTTCTGCATTAAATTGTTTCATACATTTCTTGTTTATCGTACAGATACTGTGAGGTACACGTTTCACAGGTGTTACATCCGCCGCAAGAAAAACGGCGAAGAGATCACGTGCACGCCCTTGGACGTGCGGAGTAGCGTGTCATCGATGTCGAGCGACATGAACGACTTGGAGCAGGATGTGAAGAAGCTGCAGGAGGACATTAAGGCGATCCTAGGAGACCTGAAGAGCAAAGGTCAGGAGTACTTGAAAGACAAGCAGGGACAGCTGAAGGATGCGCAGGAGAGCGTGCAGGAGAAGGAGAAGAATATGGTGAGCATGATGAAGGCACAGATGAACACGCTGCAGCAGTATCTCAGGGCGATGAAGGATGCCGTTGAGAACGTGCGTAACGAGAACGCCCAGGCTGGTGCTGGATCGTCGGGGACGCAGAATGCCGATGCGTCGGGAGCGATGACACCCTCTACACAGGCATCGAATCCCAATGATAATGGGAACGGAAACGGAAATGACACCGAGCTGATGGAGGTGGAGAGTGAGGACTTGTGTTATGGCCGAGATTCTATGTAGATACCAATCTGAGATTATATACTTGCAATTTGGACACTCAAAATTAATGGTTTATGACATACCTGATAGTTAGTCTAATAAACGATAGAGAAAGCAGCTCTCTCTCTCTTATATTCTCTATAAAATGCATACATACACAGACACCATACATATATGCCAGTGACTTAGTGGCTTCTGCAACTATGCTGATGACCAAGACTTGATTGATACAAAATGGAAATAGACAAGGCACTTTACCGAAACTAATAATTGAACGTTCCCAGGAGCTATTAAGCTTGACATCCAACTAGAACTACTATCCAATGTGGTTAGTATTTCATGAGTATTTCTCTTGAAACATCAGTGCCTTCTTCCGTATCAATGTTTGGACGACTCTATAAGGTCTACATCCTCTGGAGGTACTTCAGGATGCTGGAATAATAACCTGAAATCCAGGGTAAGAATAGCAAGAATGTAACACTCTGGTGGCTTCATCAGCGGCTTCTATTCTGATGATCTGAATTCAATATCTCCTCTGAAGTGCTTACTATGAGGGTCTAAAATGAGTCATTTTATCCTCCAGCATGATGCTCCCCCGAACCATCTTCATGATGATCAGTTTTTCCAATTTTGGATGGGAAATGTCAGGTTCTCTCCAAGAATTGAGTTGGAAAAAATATTCCCACACAAGTTATTAATGATGAAATACGCGAAAACAATGCGGCAATGCAGGTCAGTTGTGAGTCCGCATCAGTTGCGAAGTTTTACCCACTCCAGCTCCTGAAACTTTTGACGGGCCACATTTGCAGCGTGTGGTCGCTCATGATCGTGAAGAAAGATGACGTTGCAGTTGTTTTGATTGCGTGGCAACATTTTCCACTGAATCACGCCCCTCACATCCCAACCAGGCACAAACCATGATGCAGGGCGGCTTTTTCTGCGGTGGTGTAGCTGTCCCCTTGTTTGTTCAGCTCCTCTTGCGTGAAACGTTCGTTACAGTGTTCAGCCAAATAAAACGACGCTTCTTGGACAAGAGTATCCTACTGGGCCATCTTTCAAAATGTGGATAGTGTCTCCATCTCTGCAAGGAATCAACGATTCCATTCGGCGTTTTGTCATGTGCTTACATATACCTTCATTTATATTCGTATTTATAGTGATTGTAAGGGAACTTTCTGTCCATCCCAATAATAGGTTTGTGGGTCCGTCAACATCTAAGTCATTTTTTCGCTCTATCACGTAACCAAATCGTTACACAGTTCTAATAATTCTTTCAATCCTCATGATCATTATCTTTTACGTATTTCAAAGACAGTCACATATATCCGCGACCCGACGGATTCGAGAACTGGAGAGTCTACGTCTCCTAGCCATGTGACCATTTCGAGAGTTTTCGTTTATATTGAGCATTACAGGATCCAAGCTCAGTGATTCTGTGATCTATTCAGTGACGAGTCCAGGCTCAGTATAAGCCAGTCGTCCAGGTTGACTTATCTATTAAGCTTTTCAGAGGAGACTTTGGTTCATTATTAAGTAGCGGTAGAATGAAGCACTTATTGGTTTCACAATGTCCTTCTATCCCCTTCATAATTTCTGTATTTTTGAGGGAGAAGTTTGAAATTCGGAATGTAGCTTATTATGGGCATGTGTACCTTTACTATTCTGTTTGGTTTTGATTGGCCCACTGGGGTCGGAGTTGTGGGGGTGGCAATCACTTGTTCTTTAGAACTATGCAACACATGTCATGTGTTATATCATTCGATCGGAAATGATGAAAAACGAAAGAAGATAGATCTCTTTTTTCATTTTCTAAAGAGGGGAAGGGGGGCTTAAAAATGCAGATAAAGGGTAAAGATAAATGATCTCAGGGATTCCGCTATTTTCCTATACCTTCCTCGGGAGGATTAATTTCTTGTTATGTACGTCCACATTGGGCTATTCTAATCAATAAATTTCTCGGAAGTAATGGGTCCTATAGAACATATCAGGATATCCCACTTTCAATTCCTATCAATACAAGAACAGTGGAAGAGGGAGTTTCAATACCCCAAAATATCGTCAGCACCGTTATACACTGAGTGGCCAGTTTTTTAGGAACACCCATAACTATGCAAATCCGTTGGCATATCAATTACTACTTATCAGTTGGTCACGTGACAGTCGATACCAATATAAAGCGAGAACACACATGTAAACTGCAAGTGGTTTGACAGTAATCATGGGGAAAAAAAGGATCTGAGCGATTTCGAGCGCGGGATGATAGTAGGTGCCCGGCAAGGTGGACTGAGTATTTCCGAAACCGCACATCTTCTAGGCTTTTCCCGAGCAACCATTTCAAGGCTTTACCAGGACTGGTTAAACAACCAAAGAAAAACCAGCCAAAGATAAGCCTATGGTCGCAAACGACTAGTCGATCCAAGAGATAAGCGTAGGATGGGAATGGTTGTTCGTGTGAATAGAAACGTCACGACTTGTCAACTAACACTGGACCGCATAATAACATCTCAGAACGCACTACACGCCATACATTGGCAAGAATGGGCTACAACAGCCGACGGTCAATCCGGGTACCTTGATCTCCATACAAAACCGCAAAAAACGTTTCTAACATTGGACCGTCGACGACTAGAAGGAGGTCTGCTGGACGGATGAATCCAGTTTCCTGTTGCACCATGCAGATGGCCGACGCAGAATTTGGAGACAACAGCACGAAGCGATGGACCCTTACAGTCTGGTTTCCACTGTTCATGGTGGCGGAGGCTCTGTAATGGTTTGGGGAATGTTTTCCTGGCATACTCTTGGTCCGCTGATACATGTAGAACAACGCCTTAATGGTCAGGTCTACCTGAACATTGTTGCCGACCACGTTCATCCTTTCATGGCTACTGTGTTTCTCCCATCAGAAGGAAACTTCCAGCAGAGCAATGGTCCGTGTCACAAGGCTCGTATCGTCATGGAATGGTCCCAGGAGCACGATAATGAATTCAACTTACTCCTCTGGACACCACAGTCATATTTGGATGAACTGGAACGGGTTATTTGATGCATGGATCCACCACCACCCAATAAGCATCAACTGGAGCAGCTGTGCATCCGCATGGACAAATATCACGGAACAATGCTTCCAGCGGCTAATTGAATCCATTCGTGCTATCATAGCTGCTAGGGGTGGCGCAACACAGTATTAGGGGGGGGGAGGTTCCTAATAAAATGGCCACTCAGTATAAAGCGCATGAGAGCTTTAGAGGTAATAATTGGCTACAACATATTTAACTCGTACGCCTCAATGAACTTGGTCTATTCTCTTAAGTAATTTTCTGATGTCTTCTGTAATACAGCCTTGTCTTGCTTATTGATTTAGTCTTCATTTTTTGTTTGTCCATCTAATTTCGGACACTAGTGTAATTACCATACGATATTATTCCCATTTATGAGATAACTAGTTGTTACCCGCGGCTTCGCCCGCCCGCGCCATCTGTTGAGGGGAATTACAAAGCAAAAGCAGATAATTTTAAATGAAAACCCCAGAAAGTGGGGAAGGGGGGATCGTAGGAGGCTGATTTTTGGCGATAGAGCAGGTCCTTTATTGATAAGCCTGCCCTCAAAATCTCAAGTCGCTAGCTCAAACCTTCTAAGAGGAGATAGAATTACAGATAAATAAATACACGCAAGAGTTTTAGTATATAATATTGTGACGTATCTATATTATGCATTACACTTATCAATAATACACATGTATGCGATTAGTCAATTGATTGTTGAACTTCTCGGTCCTCCAACAAAGACATTGCCACGATGATGGAGTGCAGTCATAGCCTGAACAACTATTTTGTATTTCACTAATCTCATTCGATTTTACAGACAACTGAAGTGGTACTATACTGCTATTGGCCTAAAGCATGGTGCAAGCATTTGTAAGTTGGGATAATTTTGGAGCATTCATGCATATTTTAATGAAGCCATGTATAGTCAAAATCCAAATGATAATAATAAACAATAAGAGAAAAGTTCAAAAAGTGATACGGAAACAATAGTATTTATTGCCTAACGCGTTTCGATGTTACATCATCATCATCATCGGAAGCTACCATGTTACAAAGTGTAGCCAGGAGTCACTATTCCTAACTAAAGAGCCGCCTATTAGGGAGCTCCTCTATACTTCCGGTCTTCTTCCAATCCGTTTCGAAGGATGTTTGGCCGTTGAGGAGGGAGACCTCGCTCCTGCGAACGTGTTTTCTGGTTTCAATTTCTTCTTTGAATGAAATCGACAATATTTCCATGTCAACCATATGATGACTGGATTTAATGAGATGGTCAGCGAAGGCCGACTTTCCGTCTCTGTTGACTCAGGCCCTTCGATGCTCGCGGAACCTCTCGTTGAATGTCCTGCACGTAGATCCGACTTAGACGGCCCCACAATCCGGGCAATGGAATCTGTATACGCCCGCGCATTGGAACTTCTCCTCCGTGTGGTTCTTCCTGGCTGGGTTCAAAACCCACTTGGCCTTAATGCATGTTCGGAATGCCACACCGTTCCCATGTCTCCAGAAGAGATTGGAAATTCGGTGGTTATATTGTCCGCTGTATGTGAAAGTGGGTAGTCTTTAGGTCTGGATTGGTGGTCCGGTTTCTTCTCTCTTGACATCCTTGAAGATAGCATTTATGATCCTCCTGGGGAACTTGTTCAGTCACGCCATCTCGAATATGGTGGCCGTCTCGAACTTTCGGGCACTTTTGGTGATTGGATATGTTAACCCCCGCCTGGAGTCATGGGTGGGTTGAGTCGTAGGGTTTGATATTGGCCGTGTTCGACTACTTCCGATGGACGCTGAAGGATACCTTCTTTGTATCCATTCCTCGTATTATGTTCCCCAAAAGTATCACAAATTGTGTCTGCAATATCGAAGCATGTAATATGATAGCCTCCTATGATGATATAACAACAAAACACGTTAGGCAATAAATATTATTGTTTCCGTATCAAGTTTTGAACTTTTCTCTTATTGTTTAACCCACATGATACTAGTCATGGATTTTTTTAGCAAATTATGATGATATATCTAATGCTATTCCAGGCAATTAGAAGGGTGAGTCAAATGAAGTTACAGTATAGAGGGTTCCGATTTAGCAAAAAAGGTCTTTCCGATGCAGGATTTAGTGCCTCTCTCATAGCAGAGCACTACAAGAAACACAGAAATAATTTTATTTAAAACTGTATCATAGCATGCTTCCCTGCTGAATTCACACTTCGTCCCTTAGACCCTCCAGCAGATTCGTCAAAGAGCTGCCATGAAGATCCGCTTAAGCAGTAGGGGTTGTCCGATAAGATAGGAATTGGCAACTGCCAATCGAATCGTTGCCATTTAAAACCTCCGGGCGTTCTGTTAAACCCGTAATATCAGTGCACGAGATACTGCTGAAAAAAGCAGTGGCCACAAGCTGTTTGAATATGGGTCTGTCTGACTGATTGTAGAAGACTCACGCCATTGCCTCAGATCCTCAAGCAGATTCGCCCCTTTGCCTTTTTCATGAAAGTCTCGCCGGACTTTATTGAGTCGGTAACGAACTGTTGTAACCTTACAGGCCAATAGAATGTTGTGTCGCGCTTTCAAGGTTTTCTTTTGATCACCCTTGTAGATCTTGAACATATGACTGAAGAATAAGGCAACGCTGGTATACAGGTCACTGGTTAGGTTCTGTACTTTTAGATAGAATACTAGAATAATGAAGATTGTATTAATATGTTTTAGCTGGCCGACAATTTGTGGTGGATCCTGGTCGTGTTCGTCCTTTGCCTTTTGAACTTTCTTATGTTCGCCTACTGCTGCTACTCCACAGACATTACGATGATGCTGAGAAAGACAGGTGATATTGCGAAATTTAACATTTCACTTATCCAAGTATACTCACTCACCAAAAGTTAAGGCACACCGCTTCAATCAGGTTCCCTGTCCGTAATGACACAGATCCCGCTGCTTTCACTCTCGGAATGCAGGTGCACAGGACTCCTTAATATCACACAATCATTGTAAGCTAAAGTAGCTGCAGAAAGGGCAGCACGCCGAGAGCTCTCCGCATTTGAACGGAGGATGATTGATTGTTGGTGCCAGACGGATGGGTGCCTCAATATCAGATGTAGCCAACACCCTGCAATTTTCCCTCACAACCGTTGCAAGGATCTATTAGGAATACACCCACGAAGGGTTACAACCCATGTCGGACAGCGGACGGGCCGCCCACGCCTAGTTGATGCCAGAGATGTTCGCCGGGTCACCCGGCTTGCAACTGCTGACTGAATGGCGACAGCGGGGCCAAATCACCATGCGGTACAACCAGAGACGTCCCACAACTATGTCCGTGACGACAATTCGGCTAACCTTGGCAGCTGCAGGCTTTGGGAGCAGGAGGCCACGACGGGTGCCACTCTTGACAGCTGCACATTGTCGGCAACGTCTAGCCTGGACGAATCAACATCGATATTGGACCTCTGAGGACTGGCGAAGGGTTGCCTGGTCCGACGAGTCACGGTTTCATCAGTATCGGGCCGATGTTCGTGTGTGTGTCTGGCGCAGGCCACACGATGCCATGGACCTCGCTTGTCAGGTGTTTTCTCGTGGCATGCAGTGGGTCCATTGATGCATCTGACATCCACTCTCATGTTATTAGACAGGTGTGCCATGACTTTTGGTGGGTGAGTGTATATTCTATAGCGATTAAGGTGCGTTCCATAACGATCTCCTTCTCAAGCAGGTCAAGTGCGCTACCCATCTAAGAAAAACTTCTTCCACGACATACTCGTCTTCTACAGACCTCGCAGGACAGTGGACCTCGACACCTTCAGGGAATTCCGGAACAACATGTCGTTCTTTGCCCACGAAATGAACGAATTCGAAGATGACCTGAAGGAAGTCGGGGAAGACTTGAAAGCCGTCGCCAAAGACATAGCCCGCGTCGGAGAAGAAGAGGTGAACATCAAGAAGCATAGTCTCCTGGTCATCCAGAAGAACATGAGAGCCATTCAAAAGGAGATGCAGCGCATGCTCAAAACCCAGCTGAAGGATTTGCAGCAGGATTTGAAGGCCCTTAGATTAGAGATTAATAAAGAGGAAGACGCACCCATGTCCAATGTCGTCGACGTGCAAGAAGTGCTGAGCGCGCGTTTGGCGCTTGATATGCTGAGTGCCAGGAAGGCATAGAAGAACAAATCTGCTTTGTGTAATAGTTATTGCCCTTTATTTTGTAGCATGTCATAATGAATAATAAAGTTCTGTGCCCGTTCAAATGTTGCTGAATTTCCAGTTTTTCCTGTCTAAGACCAAATAAAACCTTTGAACAAGCTGCGCTTGCCTAGATGTTTGTCGCTTTGGGCTAATAGTGTATACCAGCCCAAAAAAAAGGAATTCGTGGATTACATATAGAGTGCTGATAGCGATTTTGATGTTGGCAGAGTGGAACTAACCTATGAATATGAATCAGTGTAATGATCTTAGCAGGGGGTGGTTATCATAAAAAGGCATTGTTAATCGTATTTTTACCAATAATAAGCCCTAAATTATGATTTCTTATGATCATATAACAATGTAAGATTTTTCTGTGCACAGGCTTTCTTTCTAGGACGTGTTGATATAGCTTAGGATAAATTAGGACAGTTTAAGTACGAGGTGCGATCAAAATGTTCCGGGGCTAATTCATGTCCCTTAATAAATATGCAAATAGTCCCCTTGCGAAACCATACAATGAGTCCAGCACTCCTGACACTTCAGAAATGTGTTCTGGAAGCCTTTTTGTTGAAACGAGTCAACCGCCTTCTGCGATTCGCAACGGATCTGCTCAATCGTATCAAAACGGCCACCTATTAACTGGATCTTCACATTCGGAAAGAGGGCAAAGTCTGCAGGAGCCAAATCTGGCGAGTAGGATGGGCGTGGATGCGAAATCATATTGTTTTTCGCAAGAAACTCACGCGTGAGGAGAGCTTGATGGAGGGTGCATTGACGAAATGGAGCATACAGTTTTTTTCACGCCACAGTTCTGATCGCTTTCGCCGAACGTTATCTATCTCAGATTGCTCGTTGCTCGAATTAGCTCGTTCTCAAGTTTAATGTCCATGGTAAAATCGCAGACTGTTCACATTCGCAGTATTTTCTCACTCCCCAATGCACATGAAACAAAATCGTTTGGAATGCTGATTTATGAGTATCAGAGCTATAGTTTACTGTATTTGTGGACTTCTGCTGTCATTTGTTGGCGAGATGCGCAACTAGTCCCGGAACGTTTTCATCGCATCTCGTATCTACATGACATTGGTCATTATGCTCGTCTTAATAATGTCCTAGCAATTAGGTATGCTGCATAGCGGATATGTCATTCTTACTATATTCGACGACAATGGTGGTTGCTGAATATCCTGTAGTGATTGGAGTTGCTGAGGATTGGACGACAAGAGGACAAGAGTTGTGTCACGCTTAAAAGTGTGCAATGTGCGCAGTGGAATCGGGACAGATATGGTGGACAATAGTAATATGTATAATAACGGGCTTTATTCATGTATCGTTGCATATATCAATGATAACTTCAAATAACGAAAAGGATAAAATTAGAGTTGACTTAAAATTAACAGTTCGCCAAAAACTCGTCGGCGAAGTACAGCTGGCACAGAATTAGGACGAGAACTCTGTCTTCCTTGCTCCGTAGCTGACTCGTTGAAACTTGGCACGCCCACTGCTGCTTTAGCTAATATCCTCCTGTGAAGACTAGGATATCCAGAAATAAGTCAGGGACCAGCAATAAGCGCATTAAAAATAGTTGGCGCCACGAATTGCTGGTGTCGTGGTCCCTAAAAGTCCTTCTGTTTGTGGTTAGGAAGGATAAAAAGCATAAACCATACTTAAATCTAAAAGTTCTCTCAGTGCGAGCCATGCATAACACGAGAAACCCAAACTACAGCCCACGTACGTCGTTAAACCATACGGCCACATGCCGCGCAACAGTTCCTTTGAACGTGTTCTCTCGCTGCCAATTTCCATGAAAACTTTGCAAATGAGAGTCCGAGACGCCTAAATGTTCTCCTCGTTGTCGTTCTCGAGACGCTATCTTGTGCTAGCGGGACGCGGAGTTTGTCTCTGCTCATCCTTCGAGGAAATTACATGAATTGTCCTCTTCTTTAAAGCGTTACGCCGCTCAAACGTTTTACTCGTGGAGACACTCGTTTTAGTCACCTCTCGAGATGCCACTCTCGATCTATCTTTCCGCACATGCTCTTTTTCTACCGGAAACTTCTCACACCTCTGTTTCCTCTTATGACGATCGTCGTGATGCCTCATCCAATCGGTCCGTTTCGTGAAACGACCAATAATAATATTTCGATTGGTTGCGACTAAAATTGTCGCGGCGATTTTTATCAGTTAAATCCCGTGGTAAGCTGCCATAACCTTTTTTTGCGACGAAGTATACTTTTTTGAGAAATTAACTCCTCATATATAAGGATGGAAAATATTTTTTTTTAAATTCAATAACAGTCATTTTGCTTGAAAAATGTTTTATATCATTTTGAACAATACTGCTTTTGGTAAGTAATTTTTTGATCGATTAAGGTAACCTTTTCTTTCTAAAATATATTAAAACGCATAGCAAAATTTTCGATTTGGAACGCTTGATTTCAATTATTTTTCTAAAAATTATAAAAATTACTATAACCGAATTTGAAATTAGACAAAATTTAGAGAGAAGTCTTCTCTAAATAATTCAAAAATATTTTTTAATATCTCTATTTCCTTTTTTAATGATTGTTTTTATAATTGAATATTCAATATACAGTAGAACCTCGTTTTTACGAACTCGAGTTTTACGAAATTCCTGATTTTACGAAGTAATTCTGAAATCCCGACCACCTCCTGTTAATTTCCATATAATAAACTTTAAGTTTTATGAAGTGTTTTTACGACAAAATTCGGATTTTACGAAGCTAGAATTTGTAATTGGTAGTAAAAATTTTACTAAAAAACTGAAAATTTTTTGCGTGAGTGACCTTTTTGCATTTTTTCGTCTGGTTGCATTTTGTCCTTCAAAAGAGGCCATTTGGCTTATGTTATCGCGAGGATCAGCTGGAGTAGTTTCAGCCTTCGCCAACAGAGGGCGCCATCGTCGCTCTTGATCTGTCCAATCAGGATATTCAACGATCGTTTGTGCGGCTTCCAGTAGCAGGGATCAGTTTCGCTTGGCAGTCAATGTTGTTTCAATTTCATCAGGATTCTCGATTCAATGATTTAATCAGGGCACTCTACTCCGTGATTGCCGACCAAGAATCTAGGACAAGATTGTGATGATGATGATGATGATAATGATAGCGAATTTTTGAGGGATATGAAAAGTGGGAAATCCTGAAAAGTAAGTTTAATTTTCAATAAAAATTTTCCGAGTTTTTAAATATTGATGCGGATGTTTTAACTTCTCCGACGTTAAACGATGATGAAATTTGCGATCTTGTCAACCACAGATTACGTTTATTGTTGTCAACGTAATCTGTGTTGTCAACATCCTCACAAATTAGTAATTGCTTAGAAACGCTAAAAGACCATTTACTTTCTTTTGTAAAGGCTAAATGTAATTTCATGCAAACATACGTTGCATGTGAATATCTATATAGAAAATCATATAATAGGGATTAGTGCTTGACCATTCCCTTTCTTTTGTTAAAGCCAATGACGTGGCACTATCTAACTTCCTGTTCTTCACAAAGAGAATATTTTTTAACCAGGATATCAAAAAAAAAACAAAAAAACTATTTCTTCATCAATGGTTTTTTGTTAAATAAAATATGGATAAAATATAATTTACAAAATAAATTCTAAAACAAGCCTTAATAAAAACTATACATAAAACTGGACCAGTATCAAACTATCAAATTTTAGGCCTCTCTCCCAACTCTTAACTAAACTGAGTGGCCAAAAATCATGTGATGTTAAGAGCGAGTCACTCATCTGCGAGCCCTCAAAACTGCAGTAAAGCGTGGTTCCCACCAACAGAAAACAAGAGACTAGAAATCGGGGCGTATTTTTTCTGCCTTATTACTTTCTGCTCCTGAATATGTCTCACATGACAGAAACTCAAAAGGATGAAACAGCAGAAGTCTGCTACTTAAACGGAATCCGTTTCTATAATTTGGCATTCTTGCCCAACACTAATGCACTGCACCGAAGTCATCGATCGATCTAAACGGTAGACTTCGACTGCATACAGTAAGTACACGGTTAGTTTCATCCCTCATCAATCAGCATATCGAATTTTTGTATTCAGTATTTGTTTATTCGATTTAATTTGAATAATTCAATTGTATTAATAAGTATACAGCGTTATTACAAATGATTGACCCGATTTCATAAATTCACTGTAGCTTTATTTTTACTTTCTTACACGTAGTATAAGGAAGTAATGTAATCACGAAAAATTTTGATCACGAGATTTTCACTGATCTTCACGTTTTCAGGTACCTAGATTACAAAAAAGTGATTTTTGGAAAATGTCTGTGTGTCTGTCAGTCTGTGTGTGTGTGTGTGTGTGTGTATTTGTCCACGATAGCGTCCAAACGGCTAAAGCTATCGAGACCAAACTTTAAAATTAAGATTATAATCTTCTTCGGGAGGTCTGATTAGTTTTCCATTGGAATAGGTAAACGGAAGTATCAGTTTACTCCAGCACCAAAATATAAATTTTGAAATATTTCGTTAACCATTGCGTTTATGAAAATTTCGAAGGGATTGAAAAGTGTTACAATTACAATTTTAAACAACTTTTGTTAAGAAAATTTTTCAAAATTCCAACCGTAAGTGCCAGTTCTACTCTTATCAAAATCCAGTTTTTTGCTAATATAGGCAAAAGAAGATGGCATAGGAAAATTTGGAAGCTATGCCAAAGTGTTTAGAAGCTAATTTGAAGTAATTTTTATTCACAAACTTTTTCAAAATTTCTATCAGAAGTAGCCACTATAGACAGTTGATTAATTTTTTTCTGTATTTAGACCAGAACATTTACGTATAAGAAAGTCGTGTGTTGACCATACCTCATTTTTTGACATATTGTCACCAAACTTTGCAGACATATGGAAAAATTCAGTGTGTTTTTGGCATAGTACAAGTGCTCTATATGTGCCCCTCTAGTGATTCTGCAGACATCAAGTCTATAATTAAGTTTATCCCACACTTTGTGAAGCATGTCCTTATCAATCTTTTGAAAAGCACTGTTGATGCGAGCTTTCAGTTCTGGTTGGTTTGTTGGTAGAGGAGGCGTAAACATTCATTAATGTTTCAGATAAACCTATACAAAAAATCGCAAGGGGTTTAGAGACTGATACGAATGAAACTCAAGCACAAAAAAGCAGTTCACTGCTGTGCTCTAATGGCATAAATCAGAGGCAAACCTGCAAGAACAAAAAATACTTTTTGAGTTTTTCCATACGTCTGCAAAGTTTTATTATGACAATACGTCAAAAATAAAGCTAAATTAAATTTATGAAATGGGATCACTCACAATCATTTTTAATAACCTTGTATATTTAACACCTCTTCTATTAGCGTTTCCACATCAATTTTCTTTCTCGGCCTTTGAATTTTTATTTTGTAAAAGAGAGAGAGAGAGGAATTCACTGTGACGTCACGGCAGAAAACAGATCGTTTACCATTGGCTGAGCAACCTCTTCTACCCTGCTTCTGCCACAAAAGTTAAATTCAACCCAACTCCAAAAAGCAGAAATTTTCAATCAGGCAGAAGAAAAAGGAGGTGTCATCTTAAAATCTTTCTGATTTGTGGATTTGGTTTGGTTTGGTTTGTTTGGTATTAACGTCCTTTTCAACTGCTATGGCCATTTCAGGACGGCGTTATAGGGGCCGCAAATTTTGCCTCGCAAGGGTTCTTTAACGTGCAGCCGGCAAACGACTACACGGGACCAACGGCTTTACTTCCCTTCCGAAGGAAGTGCGTGATCTCAGGATTTTCCCCCTGAAAAAATCCTCGTCGTCCTCGGCCGGGATCGAACCCGCGTACTCGGGCATCAGAGGCGATCACGCAACCTGCTGAGCCACCGAGGCCGATGATTTGTGGATTTTGTTGTTGTTTTAACGCATCTAGGAACCACGCTTAACACGTCGAGGAATGGCCTCGACGAGGTGTGGAATCGTTCGGTAGAGTTATTGAACCCACGCATAACTGAACACAGTCCATAACTGACCATAACTGAGTCACACTCTCACGCGTCCATCAGGGCGATACAACTGAAAACAGGATTCAACACTTGTGGTTGTCCTGTGCGGCGGTTTACCTGTGTGGAAACATTCTCTCTGCGATATTGAAGATCCACCCTAGACACTGTTTACTCAAAAACCCGATTCTTGTGTCATATCCAATATGCGTCTTGTACCGATTATCATCCCACGGTCAAAGAAATTTTAGCTTCATTTTAACAATGGAGCTCTATGACCATGAATATCTATAGACCGTGGTAGAAATACGATTAACAATACCCTACCGCAAGGCCTACGAGAAAACAAGGCCTGGAAGCGGAAAAGTCACCTGATCATCGGGATGCTAGCAACAATCCAACCTTCATTGTCTCCATCTTGGATGTCAACATTGAAAGATGGAAACAATGAAGGTTGGATTGTTGTTAGCACCCCTGCCGGTCAGGTGACTGTTTTGCTTCTAGGCCTTGTTATCTCGTTGTCCTCGACTGCGAGGCTAACGAGAAAGACAGGCTCTGGCACTGAAAAGTCACGTGACTAAGATAGATCTATTAACAATGTAACTTTTATTGTTTCCATCTTGTATTTTAACAATCAGTGTTTCTTCCTTTGTTGGAAACAGTGAAGGTTGGATTGTTAATAAACCTATCTTGATCAGGTGACTTTTCAGTGCCGGAGCATCGACTGTAGGTGATGTAACAATGTATGACGTTTCCGTACCCCAGGCATTCTGCTTAGGTGGTATTGCTTTTTGTCGCCTGCATTGATACTACTGGACGGCTCACTCAAGGTGAGTTTGCATGAAAAAGATTCTGCCTGAAATTGGCCATTGTTATCTGACATTACAAAGGGCGAAGTCAAAAATGCACACACCGAGTTGGGTTGGTGAAGCAATAATTATTGCTCGATTGTTAACATATTGTTGGCTATCGTAACGACAATGATTTTATTCACTAACTCAACTCGGTGTTAGCATTTTTGACCTCGCCCAAAGAGTTTGCCATTGTTATCTGACACAACTAAACGATGACCTTTGAGGACGCGATTGCAGTGAGATTCAGTGAAATTCTAAATAAATGCATAATTTTATCCACGTAGCATATTTTATCTTATTTTTCAATTAACATTATATAAAGAAAAATTTCCAAAGTTCGTAAAATTAGCACACATAGCCTATCGTTGGCATTAGACAGGCATGACACAACTACTCGATAGACTTAGAGGATTTTTTGGCAGAAACATTCGCTATTAAGTCAATCATCCAGTAGTATTAGATGTCAATGGTCGCCTGTAACAACACCACCTAGACAGAAGGCCTGCGCACAGAAACTGTATACATTGTTACATCATCATTAAAACGGTCAAAGTTATGGCTTATTATTGGTAGAAATACGATCAACAATAGCCGTTTCAGTGTAATGTAACAATATATGATGTGTTTGTGCGCAGGCCTTCTGTCTAGGTGATGTTGGCTGTAAACCGTGTTGAACAATCCATAGATTCTTAGATCATTATTGAAGAACGAGCACGCTCAGTTGATTGTTTTGTATGCCTAACTCGTACATGTTATGGCTTCCTATGGAAGTTTTAGTCCTAGGACTACAGTTGACGAAGTTTGTCATATACAATTGTCATTAGGTTCGCTTATTTATGAATATAAACAGATGGAAGTGGTCTGTGGTGGCTATTATCACAAAGCTCTATACCGATGAATAGTTATGGCGAGAATGGAGGTAAGTTTGTAAGCATTTTTTTTGAAATTTGGACCAGTATACAGGGGTATTAATAGATTCATTAGTGTTCAAGCATAATTTAATAATTAATCAGTTATGCCTAAGTAGTCCGAAATTATCAAGTTGTAAAGAAAGTATCCGGAAAAAATGTGGCAAACGTAAGCATTGTTCAAGCTTCCTAAATGATTTAGTAACTAATCGTCCAGGTATTCACCATCGGTAGCTTATATATCGATCGGTGAGTTTATATATTCCATCCAGCGTTTCACTTCATCATGATTAGTGAAGTTTAGGCGGCAAGAAAATTGAGCATAGACCGAAACAAATGAAAGTCTGATGGAGCACGATCCGGGTGAAGCAAAATTTACCATTTCAGAATGTGCAAGTTTTCCTGGTTGTTAAAGCAACACGCGGTCGAGCAGGCTGGACGCTTAATTTTTTCATGGATGTAAGAGCCTGCTGTTATAGTGATGGTTACGCGGTAAAAGTTCATAGTGAATTACAATCCCATCAGAAACTGAACAGAACCTTGGTTGCTTATAAAAAAGTGGCTTAGCAACGTCTGGGGTCTTTTTAGGGTAGCATTCACATATCGTCTACTTTTATCAACCAATGCTAACAATCTTCACGTTTTCTTTTTCCAACGTTTTTCCGAATTCTTTACAACCTGATGTAAACAAAAAACTGCTGAGTATGAGGATATAACTTGAAGTGGATCTCTTGTAGCGTCCACTTTGCGAGTTATCGATTCGACAAGGTAGTGTCCAGATCCACCTATTTGGGTATCTGGTACCATAATCTGAGCAGCAGATCAACCAGTCCCCCTATACTTTAGGTCATGATCAACTCGGCCGTTAGAGGCTAGCAATGAACTGTGTGCCAGTTCACCAATGTTGTTGATGTGCAATTTGTGGCCTGTTGCCGAGTGGTCGCTGTGAATAATCCACAACAGCCTACTCTATAATCAGTGACTTGAGATAGATATGTGGTTAGATCCTGGTTTCAACATACCGTGATTCCAGTTTGTAGAGTTCCTGCACTATAAATATGTCACAGAGCTGCTTTCTCTAGGCTGGAGGTGTGTACAGTATGTCTCCTTTCTCTAGAGGAGAATAGGTGTCGTCCTCATTGATAAGTGTCGCTTTATCAGTTATTTTACTAGTTGCGGATTGGAGATCCCCTAGTCGCTGTAAGCGACTGAACATGGACTCCACCAGGTGCAAGTTGCATTCGAGTTGCCCCATTAGTACTCGGTGGGAGAAGGATCTGGAGATAGGCCATGATAATATGAAAAACTCTTGGACGTGCTTTTGAACGTGGCAATGTCTGTCTCGAAGTGAAAACCGGCCGTTTTTCGAATCGGTGACAGTTCAGTGCAGGTAACGGTTCCATTACAGTAAGAAACTGTTGTACCTGTACGGATCTTCCAAAATTATCCCCTGGAATCAGTTGTTGCATTGGTCAATCATTTCAGAGAATATTTCGTTCGTTGCACCAGTGTCGGTTCACACGAATAACAACTGCATAAGCAGAAGCCTGGTTTCTTGGCTGGATCTACCAAGTGATGCAAGTTACTCGACTCAGTACCTTCTTCTGCGGTCACATCCTTTTACTTGCACCTGTTCACTCTACTGTAGCAGAGGTATCTAAGAAACGGGTCATTCATACGTTTTTATACTAAAGGCGTCACTCCTGTGACATTCACACGTTTTTGCCCGTGTGTCCAACTATTCAGCTCCCATGTCCCATAATTTGTACTTATTATAGGAATATTTACATTGGTACTTCCTAATTTATTTCAGTCGTTCGAATTACCATGGTGGGCCATCATCATCATCATTATCTCCATGATAGTCGCCTTCGTCATCATCTGCTGCTGCTGCTGTTGCCAGAAGTTACCAATTCCACCGGAAGTAGCAGGTGACCCCATGATATAATGCACTTCTGTTTAGATTGTTACATTGACTTCAGTATTGATGTGTACATACCTGTTGTTATTGATTAGATCGTTTAACGAGGACGTTCTCGTGCGGCTCGAAGGGGAGGATGGAGAGCCAGTGTAATCTACACGAATTCCGGTCCAGTTTGTCGCTCTTTTCTGAGGAGATGTCCGACTTCGAGGAAGACATGCGGGAGATCGAGGAACTGCTGCGAGCAGTCGCCGACGAGCTGGAAGCGCTCGGGACGGAGTACCTGGCCAAAGAGCAAGCCAATATCGCTTCATTGAGGAAGAGCCTAAAGTCGATGCAGCGTGAAATGAACAAGACAATCGGCGTACAGATGAAGAAACTGCGCCAGGACTTGAAGGCCATGCGGGAAGAGCTGGCCCAAGCGCACGGTCCCCCGCCGCAGGAGGTAAAGCAGGATGCGGATATTGCGGATAAGACAACTGAGTTACAGGTGTCGTCCTCTGTGGAGGTGAAGGCGGAGGGTCAGGATGTGCAGGTAGATATAGACAAGAAAATGTGGGAGAGACACGGAAAGATTATGGAATCGGAAGAGCTTGTGAGTGAAGTTTTGTCATTCGAGTGAAAATAAAAATCATTTTAAAAAAATCAATTCCCCCCCTGTATTGGATCCTGATTCATTTTTCCAAAACACACACCGGGTTCGGCAGTGTTTAACCTTTAAGAACTACACGTGTTTCTAAGTCGATATATAAGTTCTCCTTTTCTATATAAACGATCGTAAGAAGGGTCGCCCATAAGTCATCAGTACATGTTAACGGCCCCAGAAAACAATTTATATCGGCTATAGCTTTCGAAATAGACTTAATAATCGAGCTGACCCATTCTATACCTGAGATTTCCATCAAGAGCAGGCAGTTGATTATAGTGGTGCACTGAATCCATGGAAGCGCATCTTGTGAGTAACGAATTCCGGTCTATGTCCTGACGATCGTTTGGACATACGTGGATGTGGCGATTGCCAAGCGAGCGTTACTTACTGAAAATTCGGCGGAAACGGTATTAAAGTAAAGGCTTGTTTTTCTTAATTTGGTCTTGGTTCATTGTTTTTGAAGTTATGAAATGGGATGCCCAGATGTTGCAGATCAACATTGTTTGAAACGTACCCAATGAAACCTGAACTGCGTCAAAACTTCCTCGACCATCTATCCAGTACTTAAAATTGATAATCAAGTTATTCTCGCAAAACAATGGGCAACTCTCAAAAGTCCCCACAGTTTCTAAACTTCTGGACAGTTCCAATCACATTCTTATGAACAACAATCTTGTTGCCATAATATGATCCTTTGGCCGTACTAGCTTTTATGGAGCGGAAGATGTCTGCAGGTATCTGGAGTTAGCGGAGGCTCTATTCGTCTGATGCGTTCAGTTCTAGGAGCTTGGAGGCCAAATCTTGGTCGCGCTCTTCAAGGCAATCACGGACATTTCTGATTGTATGCTGCACTCGCTTTTTGACTGAAACCCTGAAGGTGAATGTTAAAAAAATTTGGAACTCTCCGACCATGTGGCAACAGTTTGCCACTGCCTGTTATCATTACAGCGGGCAACAAAGTTGCCGACAGTTCGAAAAGTTCATGCTTCCGAGATGTAAATAGTCATTTCTTAATAAATTCAATGTGCTGAACACGAACATGAGTAAAAAAATTGAATTGGCTACGGCTTCTTAATAATATATGATTTTGGGTGAATGATAGTTTTGTATGGTTCTGCCAGTGGTGGGTGCTAATAAAAAAAAGATGCTCTCGGGGGCCAGTCTTTCTTGATATAGTGCTGATCGCTCGCTGCCCCATAGACAAACAAACCGTAGTACTTTGTATATCCCTACCGCAAACCTATCAATATACTACCTTCAGGTCAGCAAATATCTGCTGGCCATGTTTGCTGTAGTTAATCATCTCCAATAGCTGCTTTAGATTGTCGTCAAGTCTCCTTATATAGGTATGGATGGAAGCTTGTTCCCGTTATTCAGCAAAACCGATAGCACCTATACGATGGACAAAACGTCAATGCCTCTACAATGAGAGCCAAGCCAATCATTTTTTTCAATGTGATATTCGTGTTCAGCATGTTAAATTCATTCGGTCGTTGTTCAGTGTTATCAGCATGACAGTAACCGTTTTTAAAACGAAAACCATAACCGAGTGGTCAGATGAAATGGAAGTGAATGTATTCGACAAGCTGGCCTAAGCCCTGATCTCAGTCTATCGATCATCTGTAAGATGAAGTTAAAGCACCGGTTCCGAGCCTTACCAAATTGTTCAAAAACCACATAGATTGGTACAAGAAGAATGGAGCAGAATACGCGCAGCAGTCATTTAGAGTTCTCACACAGAAGGTGAAATGAAAGAGTTCATTTTATGGCGCTCAATAGATAGGGATAGGTAGCGAAATTTTTTTAAAATGTTCTAATTTTCTTAAGTCTTGGCACTTCAACAATAGGCCGCAACGAGCGGTTACGAGCCGGCTTGAGTGAAAAAAAGCAGCTCGCAGATCGCACATACAATCTCTACGACGTCCTTACCTATTGAGCGCGATAAAGTAAACTCTTCCATTTTACCTTACAGTGTGAGAACACTAACTACAGGGTTGAGTTACATTATTATGACCACTGCCTACGATTTGTCTTCGGGGTTTCCCAGCCGAGGAACTCCTGTCCCGTGTTAGGTGACTATTTAAGGTAGGTTTCCACTATGTTAAAAACATATCACTCATTCCTCCAATAGGTAAGAAAGATGATTTATCAGATCTGGAAAAGAAATAATAATCGGCATTCGGGCCAAGGGTTGCAGTATTTCGGAAACCGCGCAGTTTGTGAACTATTCTCGTGCTTCTGTAGTTATAGTGTACCATGTGAAATGGTTGGTTGATTAGAATTTTTGGCGTCGACTACTAAGGTCATTTTGCGCCTTTTACACAAGTTATATCTGTACGCAGTCCGAAACAAACACAAACATCCATGCCCACGGCGGAATTCGAACCCACGATCAGGCGGACTCGAGAACTAGAAAGCTTACGCCCTAGCCCTCTCGGCCACCTGGCCGGCTCATGTGAAATGGAAGAAAAGAACTCATAAAATAGGAATCTTCGGGATTTGTTGTTAAGTAAAATGAACTCTTTCTTTATATTCATGGCTTTATTTCCCCTTCTAGAAATCAAGATTATGAATCTATTAATCTATTTCTTATAATATTTCCTCAAATATATTAAATTAAAATAACAATGATAAAAAAATCGTTATATTTTTCAAACAATAAAATTAATAATAGAAAAACAAGACAATCGATAATTTACGATAAAGAAATATACCCAAAATGAAAAAAATATTTTTATACAGGGTGTTTCAAAATTACACCGCCAAATTTGGCAAAACTATAAAGCGGATCAATGTGAACATCTTTTGTAAATAACGTTTTATTCGAAAATGACTGTGCAGTCAGCTACAGTACAATTCTGCAACAATTTGCTGATAACCCAACAACGAGTGTACGTGCAGTAGTGCACAACCTGAGTGTGAACCACACCTACGTTTGGAGAGTTGTGCACGAGAATTTGCTGTATCCATTCCACCGGCAAAAGGTCCAATCATTGAAGATAACTGACTACCCTCTTCGTGAAGCATTTGCAACGTGGTATTTAGCACAAAATCACACGGATCCTACATTCACATCACGTGTATTATTCACAGATGAAGCCATGTTTACACGACAGGGAATGTTTAATTCACACAATGCACACCTGTGGGCCCATGAGAATCCACACGCACGTTTTCTCCGTGCATATCAACAGCGCTACAGTATTAACGTTTGATGTGGAATTGTGCTTGAACAATTGATTGGCCCATACATGATGCCCACTTCCTTAACTGGGCATACGTGCAATATGTTTCTTCAGCATGTGTTACCTGAACTCTTGGAAGACATACCACTGTGAGTTCGCCGAAACATGTGGTACCAGCATCATGGGGCGCCACCCCATTTCTCCAGGGAAGTACGTTTGATGCAAGATTTCCAAAGAAATGGATCGGTCGTGGAGGTCCTATTAACTGCCACCCAGGTCACCTGACCTCACATGTCTGGACTTATTCCTCTGGGGACATATGAAAAGTGTGGGTATGAAACTCCTGTTGAGTCACAGAAAGATCTTGTGACACGTGTGATGGCTGCTGCAGCGATGGTAAACGAGATGCCTGGAGTGCTTCAGCGCATCAACCGTTCCATGTTACGACGATGTGAAACTTGCGTTGAAACAGGTGGTCGACATTTCGAGCACATTATGTAATAATAAGACATTACTGGCTTGTCTAATTAATGTTCTTTGTAATGATGTGAATAAACTTGTTAAAGGTTAACAGTGTTTCCGTTCATGTTAATTAATTGAATCCACGTACTGTAGTTGATTGCAGAATCACTTTAGAATAAAACGTTATTAACAAAAGATGTTCAAATTGATCCCGTCTAACGTTTTGCCAAGTTTGATGGTGTAATTTTGAAACACCCTGCATATAGCAGAATTAAGATTATTCCAAGAGTAATTTTTTTTATTATCAAAATCAGCAATATTATCGCTAAAACACTCCAAATAGAGAAACATGGTTTCATTGGGATAAAGCTTCAAGTCAAACCTCCAAGTCAACGATCTTTTAAGAATAAACACTGGCACAGGAAACATCCAAAAGGGCAATTTCATTCGAAGGTGTCCCTGTAAAATCACCAGCAGCAATACCATTTAAATCTCAGATACAGGGACTAAATGATACCACAGTTCGTATTCTGCTATTCAGGTCATTGATGTCACTTACCCAGAAGTGATAACACAATTTTGAATAATCCGGTATTTTGTTTAACGTACTCCTTCAGGGAAAAAATAAACCAAGGTAGCTTTCGACATGTCGCAGCCGACCAGGCCTTGTAAGATACGGCCCAAGAACCAGAAAGGGCAATGGATAAGATTGTGCATTCCTATTCAAAGTTGTTGAATTGTTATTTTTTTTTCAGGAAACAATGAATTAAATGTTAAGTGAACTCAACAATTATAAACCAAAGCAACAATGATGATTAGAGAAGATGTTTTTGGAAAATGTTTTAATCTGACTAGAATAGGATAACGCACACATATCTCCATTTCTCCTCTGTAGCTCTATAATAATAATCTTGGAAACTGTACTCTACCTGTAACTAACACTGACTAGAATCTGGTGGCCATAAGCAAATGCGCATTGTACGATAGCGGTATGTAGTTGTGTTGATTATGATCGTGCGCAGATTTATCATAATAACAATAATTAAGATGGTGAGTACAGTATTATGCAGAAATAAACAAAAAAGAGTTTATGTTCTTTAATTAGTTTATGAGCAACTGTAATCTTCGTAGCCTCTTACTTTATCAACTTTGGGGACCAAAGCAATCAATTTTGTCTATAACTTTGTACTTGGGAGCTACTTTTGAACAAGTATACTATCATTTGAAGGATTAGTTTTGCACTTTTAATCAGATACCCCAATTTTTATTAAGCGAATTTGAAGAAAGGCCATCCGAGCCCAGTAGATTTATTTACTGGCTATGGAGGTTAGTATCAACGTAGGATGTAACATTACGTTATCGTTTTGTTTAACTTTAATTGTTCAGTTTTGATGAAACTTCTTTATTGTAAGTGAGTACCTGGTGGTTATAACTAAAGTTTCTCACTTCTGCGCGGCTGCATACCGCGTTATTGCATGATTAGTGATGAAACATTGTGTATAAGCTATGAAGAACATGGGGAAGAGAATTCCAACGGAAAATTTTTTAGTGCATACGTTTGCCATCAGTGGGGAAAAGTGGCGTCGGATGCAAAAGCGCTATTAGTCTGTGAACAACTAATCTACAGAGAACATCCTGCCATTCGGAAAGAAAGAACGCGTGTTCCTGGTGAAGCTCTATTTCTAGAACAGCAGCAATAGAGCAACAGTACTGCGTGTGATAGGATTGCGAATAGGGCCCATGACGGCGACGGATTTACGGAAGGTGATGTAGAAATTCGAAAAGAAAGACACGGGAATTACGTTTGCTGTGGTACCAGCATTGTAGGAATGCGGATGTGTACAGACAACAGTCTTCATGTAAGACAGTGCAGAACCGCATGTGGGGCAGCCCGCGCAGAAGTGGGGAACTTTACTTATAACTATCTTAGTGTTCTGAAGTTAACAATTATATATTGTCGAATCATATTATTATGGCCACCTCCTATTTTGGCAAAAGTTTTGACACGCAACAGCGGGACAATTTTACTTTAAAATGAACCAGGTGACTGCCAGATGGTGGCTCCAATCGTAGGCTTAACTGGAATGTCGTTTTGGAGACATTTCTTTTGACTCCATGATTCAATTTGACTGAGACTTATTCAACAAAAGCGTGCTGAATCGACCTAATTTTCACTGAATGTTCGCTTCTGGGATCAATGGCATATGGGACTCCGTAGCTGGTATATCGGATCGTTACAACTATTCCATTTCTCTAGTCTACAAATTTCCAAAATGCTGTATCCAAACTGTTGTTCTCTCTCACCAGAGAGTGGATAATCATTCCTTTATCAAGTCTAATTAGTTTACATATGATATCCAAAGAGGAGATTGCCATAATAATATAACGATTGCCTGTAAATTCTGGATTTATGACGGTGATCTGTTTCTTACTATTTTTATTTGTTTGTTTATAAAGATACTGGAATCGTCGGTTGTGGTGTCTCTCTTGAGTATGGCTGTGTTCCTGATAACGGTCGCTGTCATCTGCTGCATCTGCTGTTGCATCTTGCGCTACTGTTGCCATTCTAACTGCTTCTGAAAGAGTTAATGAACTTCTCTTCTCCTCAAAGTAAGCGCACCCATCCTGATGCGTTTAATAAGTTTCAGGAGTGTTCAAAGTAATGGTTAAGTAAAGGAAATTTAGTAAATAAAGCGTCTTCTGGAAGGTTGAGGCACCTTCTGAAAGGTAAGTCCAATTGGCAAGGAACCAGAAGAAGGGGCGGTTGTAGATTGTAAGCACTCATTCACTTCTGTAACATTATTTTGCAGTCTGCGGAACACTCTTACCAATCTTGGGTTGCATAGGTGACCATAAACTTTCTAGGGAGCATTCTCCAATTTAACTCGTTTGCCCTATAATAATTTGCAATGTGTCCTTTCAGCTTAAGATTTCGCTCATCCATTCTTTACTTACAAAATTAATATGACGTGAGCCCAGAAAGTCTGTCTACCAATATTTTAAAAGAGTAACGGTCAGTTCTGCAATCGTTTTGGAGCAGCATGACCAATGTTCCTGTTCACTCACAAGACTTCGGTTGGACTGCGATTCGGACTTTGACCAGGCCAGCTCATTTTCTTTTCCATGTCAGCACAGTTTGCATTTATGGACTAGCGCTCTATCGTGTAGATATAAAAATGAATCTTCATCAAGCTGTTGCCACTATGGAATTTTCTAAGCGGCCAATTCCGAATCATTATATACGCACTACCAAATTGTACTTGTGGTACAATGTGGTCTGTAAATACTGTTGTTCTGGTTTTCTTTACATAGTATGATTCGTCGCTTCATAGTTCCATGATTCGTTTTCGGTGAGCTGAAGTACACCATTCTGAAGGTTAGTTTTCGATTATAATAAAGGCCTGGTCACTGAAATGTCATTCATTCTTACATTGTGGGGTTTTATGGTTTATTATTGGTGGAAATACGATTGACAATGCCCTACTGAGGTAATGTAACAATGTAAGCCTCATTTATAGGTGGTACGAGGCCAACGAGAGACAGACCAGGCAACACCTCCTATAGAGAAGGCCTGCCTGCGGACAAAAGGTGTATACATTGTTACATCACCATCAAGCGGCTATTGTTATCGTATTTCTACCAATAATAAGCCCTAAATTTGGCCACATGATGGTGATGTAACAATGCATACACTTTAGTCCGCAGGTGTTGGGCCAGGGATTGTTGTCCGGACCGCGATGATCAGGTGACTTTTGAGTGCCCTGGCTTGCCTCTCGTTGGCCTCGTAGGGGATATTGGTGTCATTCACAGCAGCTGCATGGCATGAAAACCTAATCTTCGTTTCCTTTCCCACAAGAAAATGGCAATGTTTGAAGTGAATTTTCTAAAACTCTAGCAATAGGCTCCGTGCACAAGCGAGAGGGCACCACTGGATTTTACCTACAAAAAGTGCACAATTTTACCACCAGACGACAGTTGTATACGTAATCTGTGCAATTGAGTTTATGGTACGAGTCCAGGCCGTGGAATTTTTTTTACTAATTTTCTGTATTTAATTATTAATATCGGAGGTATGGCGTGAAAAAATCCTCCAAAGACCCATTTTCAGTTTAATTTAATTTAATAAATTAATCCAATTTTTTCCTACAAAAACTGTGAAATTCTGCTACTTGGCACGCTTCTCAATTACATTTGCACGGAGTCTATTGTTTCAACTGAAGACATTCGATTGTATCGTGTCACACGTAATATCATTTGATGATCTCTCGCCTTCCACTGATGTTGTTCTTTAAGATTACCACTTGATAGTGACGTCACTTACGGTTGTTCCGAGGCTAACGAGAAGTATAGGCTCCGGCACTGAAAAGTCACTTGACCAAGATAGGTCTAGCAACAATCCAATCTTCATTGTTTCCAACTTGGATTTCAACAATCAGTTTTTTTTCGTTTGTTGGAAACAATGAAGATTGAATTGTTGCTCGATCTACTATAGTCATGTGACTTTTTAGCGCCCCGCACTGTCTTTCTAGTTGGCTTTGTAGTCATCTCGAGGCCAACGAGAGACAGGCCAGGGCACTCAAAAGTCACCTGACCATCGGGGTCCGAGCAACAATCCATCCTTCATTGTCTCCATCTTGGATTTTAACAGTCAGTGCTTTTTCGTTTGTTATAAACAATGAAGGATGGATTATGTCATGATAATACAAATAATGCCCTTCTTCCAGGCCAACGAGAGACAGATCAGGGCACTCAAAAGTCACCTGGTCATCGGGGTCCTGGCAACAATCCATCTTTCATTGTTTCCAACAGACGAGAAAATACTGATTGTTAAAATCCAAGATGGAGACAATGAAAGATGAATTGTTGCCCGGACCCCGATGATCATGTGAATTTTGAGTGCCCTGGCCTGTCTCTCGTTGGCCTCGGCCCATATAATGATGTAACAATGCATTACGTTTAAGTGCGGAGGCCTTCTCTCTCAGAGGTGTTGATTGATACCAGCTTGTCCATGCGCGCTTCGTATTTAGCTCATAGATAGTGGAACCAGACTATAGTTCTATTGCACTAATATGTATCATAAATGAGTCCAGTAAGGCATGTTTCTATTTATGTGACCCTAATAGGACAGGCTTTGTTTTGGAGGAGTGTCCGGAAAATTTTTAACTGCGCAAAAATTTCCATTGCGTTTGTTGAGCTTCATATTATTAGCAGGGAATAGGGAGAACGGGAAGCGAAATTGCTAACTGATTCAATGCTAAATTTATGAAATAAAAACAGCGCCAAAGCGGAAGAACGTTTGGACTGGTGAACTAATCGGCTGTTCCTTTTTCTTCCCTCCCCATTCAAGCCGCTGTTACTTTCACTTCCCCCTTCGATTATACTGGATAAGAAAAGACGCGAAGAAAGAAACATGGAAGGTGGGAGGTAAAAAAATATTCACAAGTGGCGAACTTGTGAATATCTTTTCCTCCCGTCTTCTATGTTTCTTTCTTCGTGCACTTTCTTAATTCCAGTAAAATCGAAGAAGACGAATTTCAATAGCTATTTTTTTTACAGTTGTAATTAAATTTCGGTTTTAACACGGTCTATAGATATTCATGGTCATCGAGCTCCATTGTTAAAATGAAGCTAAAGTTTCTAGCTCCCGGTAGAGCGGGAACTCTATTGAAAAGTGGCGCTGCATGTACAATCTGCCCAACTGCGCCTGCAGCGTCACCCTATCGGCAGACAGAAACTTTACTTTCGTATTCAGTTTCAATGAAAATCTCTATTGCAGGTCGCGGTCGGGAATAGTGCGATCTATGCGGCACCTGGCGCGATCTGTTTTCCTTAGCTTCTCGAAACAATGGAAAATGGCCGAAGCTCGATGACCCTGAATATCTATAGTCCGTGGTTTTAACTATTAGGCAATCATAAATCAATTTGTTGAAATTATTGCATTTAAAGCTAAGATGACATGTTCTTAAAAATGAACATTAAACACAAAAAGAATCGCATAATTAACAACTAATAAAAGCTGGAAGTAACATGTGTTTAATAATATTACAAAAATGACAAACATTGAGCTCAGATTATCGCCAATAAATACAAAAAAAGAATTGCAACAATGGATATATAATGCACATCTTTCTGTAATGATGTTAGCAATTACTGCTGAATTTCTATCTTTGATTCCCTGAAACTGAAACTTTATAAAGGTTTTAGTTTCGAATTGCTAGTTCACCAGTCTGAACACAAGGATCGCTAGTTATTTCCGCATTTCAAAAAAGTGCTGAATTTCGCTTCCCGTTCTCCCTATTCCCTGTTGTTAGCGTAACGATTTTCTCCAACAATACTACTATCCACGTCTTCTCCTAGCAACAGCGAAAAGCGAATTGGAAGTAATATCTGCTTTTCATTTAATAATAAAAAATAGCTGGTTAATAAACAATTCAACTCAACTAAGTATTGACGTGAAGAAGATCTTACTGGATTTCAGGACTTCTTGTAGGTTTCTCGTTGGTGCCAAGGTAAAATGGCATTGCTTAACCGAAGCTGAGCTGAATGCCCATCGTAAACCATACGTAAGAAGCTGAAGCAAAATCTCTTGTGTATTTTCTTTGTATTGAGTAGGCGAGTACAATGAATTAATAGGACTTGCTTTCCTCCCTTGTAGGTGTTTTTGTTTGACACAGATGGTTAATGGCTGATTCTGAGAACATATTCTTCATATGTGCTGTCATCATTTTGCCTTTCATAGGTCTGCTCATGTGTTTGACGTTCATTTTCTACTGCTGTCGACACGTTTGCAGCGATGTTGGGAGGCAACGTTGCTGTCAATAGGTGAGGTGAGGCTGATAGGCCTGTAGAGGTAATGTAGCATAAAATTGGGTATAAATCTCAATAAATAACTGACTTTAGTTTTGAGATTGTTGTTAGTATTTTAAACGCCATAAAATTATGTATGGATAATTGTCAGTTTACGTTTAATGACAAGCTCTACAAACAACATAATGGCTTTCCGATTGGCAATCCTTTGTCGCCCATTTTAGCTAACATTTATTTACATCATTGGGAAACAAAATTAATTAATGATTCTAGTGTATCACCCAATATCATCCTTTGGACACCTTATGTGGACGCGATATTTATTATTACCAATTTGAAGAATATTGATTTTCTTAAGTCTCAAATTTCTGCTACATCCCATTTTGAATTTCAAGTTAATATTATGGAAAATGAAAGTATAATTTTTCTTGATTTGTTAATTATCAAATACCACAATCAATTAATGTTTGATATTTATGAGAAAGTGACACAAGGTAATAATCTGCCTCATTATAAGTCCAAGATTCCTTGGTGTTATAAATCAAATACGATACTTAATTTTATACAAAGAGCCAGATCTCTGTGCTCACCTGAATTATTACCTTTATATTTACAAAGATTAATAGTAAAAATGTCTCAGAATGAATATCCAACACATACAATTAATTGGATGAAAATTAGAGGCTTTCAGAATGGGAAGAGAAATTTTTCATTAATCAAAAAAAAAAGAGGATTTCCATCAATTATGATAAAAAAAATTTGAGGCTATTAACAGATGTTTCAGAGATGAAAATGTTCAAATTATTCCTAAAATTAACAGTACTATCAAAAAACAGCTTGTGAATGTGTATTTTACAAATAAATCTGATGATATCATTAATAATAAGTTGGGTTCCCAAATTTGAAAGAATTGTATAAACAAGATCAAGTCCTTCGAAAATTAGCCTCCAAATATAATGTGATATACAAAATTCCTTGTACAAACTATGATGTAAATTATATTGGCCAATCTGGTCGCTCGCTTTTTTCTCGATTAGAAAGACATGAGAGGACGAAAATTAGAGCAATTATTGTGAAAATGCTTTAGCTAGACAATAGAGAGGTTCAGCAAAGCGTTAACGTGAACGTGAATGGGAAAATGAGTGACATCATCCAAGTTCACGTCCACACAGGCGTTGACCTCGAAAATCTGCTTCAGCAAAGCGTTACTTCCCCTTACGAGTCCAAATGGCGTCACATACGTATGACATATGTTCTTATTGCGCATGCGCAGAACACAAATATCCGTATCCGGTTCTTGCCTCATGCGTGTATTTTGAAAGTAAATTATGACATCGTACATTTCTAACCTTTTATTCTAAAATCAATTATTCAATTATTATATCATAGATGAAGTCTAAAGAACACGTGTGCAAAATAATACAGCTTTTTATTTGATCGTTTTATAAATAAAACATAGGGAATGGCAAACGTGAACGTACCAGACTAGGCAAATCAATTTTGTCTAGGCAAATCAAATGTAAGATTACCTCAGTTTATATAATTAAGGTTTTTTTATATTGTACATAATTTTTATATCTGAGAATTTTATTCCTTTGAAGGATTTAAATTGAAGTTTTACATTTTTATGAGAAGAGGGGAGTGCTTTAAGAATTTTTTTGAATAAATATGTTTATTATTATTTTTTATGTTAACTTGTTTTTATTGGGTTATACCGTATTTTTTTTTACGGAATTACAGAGGAAATTATTAATTTATTAGGTAATGTAGTGTTATCACAAGTTTATTAGCAGAACTTCATGACCAGCAGGGCTCCAAAAATAAAGCACAGTTAGAATTTTGCTTGTGTATGCAAATTAGAATACCAGAATGATTTATGTATTAACCTAACCCTTGAAACATGTATTAACGGGGTTCTACTGTAATTTCTATTTCTTTATTTTCAACATGCTTGATATTAAATAAGCATTAAAATCTAAACTGTGCCTTATTTTTTGAACACACACAAACGCCATTATATTTTTTACAGAAAGATGTTAGAAAATATATCATCTCTATATTTCATCTTTAGAGATTTATTTCCACAAACACGCAGGTCTGATTGTTCTATTAAAGTACAGGGGTATTATACCCAATTTCCAAGAGGATTCAACCACTCTTCTTGCAGAACCAGGATAGTCCCTGATTTGGGAGAGGAGATTTTACAGAATCTACCAAAAACTAATTGGACACTTTCGATTGTAGACGTTTTGTAAAATATCTAGAAAAATACTTGACGAACCTGATACTTGAGGAATATAAAAAGCTTATTACTCCTCATATACAAGGTCTGCCAGTGAAACGGGAAGATTTGAGGTGGGGTTGGCAGCTCGTGGCGAAGTAGTAGGGAACTAAGTCTCCGGGCTATCATGACACCTATAAGGCCTGCCATTAGGTTTTGTCGGCAGGGCGGGTTCAGTATATTGACGCTAGGGGGCAGGAGGTCAACTGATGTTCTGCTGACGTCAGCCCGTACGCCATGGGGTCAGCGAGGTCTTGGGCCCTCCTCTCCTGCACACGTCTGTCGTCTGCTAGCAATGGATCGTTGGACGGGTTATCCGAAGAAGCCCAAGAATGCAGGAATAAGGATTTAAAAGCCTTCAGACGATATCATACACGTAAGACTTCACGGAAATCCTGCAACGAAGATCTCTTAAACCGACTTTTCGTCACTTCGGATCCTTTTTTAACCAACCAAAGACCATTCCAAGAAAGCCAAAAGGATCTTTGTTACCAGACGTACTGCTTTTATTAGATGAACCAAATGTTAGACCAGTTTAATACTCAGGAACAGTTTAATATAGAGAGTAGCAGTAGTGAAATTTAGAAAAAACCTGAATGTTCTTGATTAAATTTCATTCTAAGTGTTTCGTTGTTTAATTTTAGCAATAAAACATAACTTTCATTTATAAAATGCTTCAGCAACTCATTTTTAACATTGACGTTGATAAAAAATTGAGTTTTGAATTTTGACCAGGTTTTTTGGTTTTTGAACCACTGTACGATGGCAAATACAGAACCAGCAACAAATTGAACAAAAAAAAAATAATCTTTGGGATCTCCCTGTAAAAAAATTTATTTTTTTATTTTTTTATTTTTTCTTTTTATTTTATTTTTATTGATTATAATCGCAAATGACGCTTGAAATGCGATGTAACTCTAGCATATGATTGAGGCTTCTTTTACTTATGTGTTCGCATGTACGAGAATAGCACGTATATTCATTGATATATAAAAATTTCTTTAGAAAGTTTTTTGTATATAACATGCAGGGTTTTTTATCCCAAAGCAATGCCATTTTCAGGAAACTTGAAAATTTTCGCTAGAATTCCAGATGCTCACATTTGACCAGTCTGCATGATGGTAGCCTGCCCGGGGTACTTACTAGATGGAAGGCCCTCTAATATAGAAGAGCCTTACAGAAGTGTAAGCAGGTGGTTAACACTTAAAGAATTTAGCATAATTATTAGTGCATGTGGTTGCATTTGTAGACTATTAAGTAATTAATAATATCTACTAATTAATTTTTTAAAATTTCCTTGATAATTGCCTCTTGGTTTCCGTTGCCTTGGCAAATACCATTGTTGAGTGCCAATAGAAGAAGTCGTTTGCCAACAATGCGTTTGTATTGTTCAAGCTGACAAACAGCGATGAGGCAAAGTTTTTGTTTAAATGTTCCTTTCTAAGTTCCGTGTAGTCTTTCATCGCGAAAGCAAGGAGAAAAGAGAAACGTGGTAAGAGAAACTGAAAACGATTCCTTGGAGAAAGTCCTTAGAAACCTTTTCAGATGTTAGATGACCACTTTATTAGAGAGTAATAATCGATAGGATGTCTTTGTATGTATATCACGTACGTAACAACAAGGTACAATGCATAAGATGCATGTTTTACAGCATGGTTACCCTAAAGAGGATATTAATAAAAGATTTGAACGCATTCGAACGTGTCATGATCGTAGGTTCAAGACGAACCTTCCCAGTATTTCGGAAACTGTTGTCATCATTCCTTCAGGGAACCTTATTTGCACATACTATTTTTCCTTGATTGGTCTCCACATCTGCAGGAGACTATCCAGTGTATCTTTGCTCTCGTAGGAAAACTCTCCCGCTATGAACCAATGAGCATCGAAATTGCACTCACGAGTGGAAGAAAGTACGTAGGTCCAATCAAAATCATTCTCCTGATGGCTGGATGAAAATATAACGCAAGCGTCCATATATCTGTCTTGTCCAACCCTATAGGCGGGTAGACGTGGAATTATGGTCAGGGAATTATCTCTTGTACCACACAGGGCCCTTAAAGTGCCCAAGAATATTTTGATACAACCTCAACTTTGTTGCAGACCAGTTGTACCCATTTATGGCTAAAATGTTCTATAGGTGGAAACGTCCGAAGCTTACAAACGCCAACATCCAGTTTGGACCAAGGGCTGCAGTTTTGTCAGCATGGGCCAATATTCCTGGAGAAAGGTTTCACCACCTTACAGACTGTATGGGTATCAGAGCTAAGTAGTTTTTAATATGATGTCTCTAATTTAGGGGTTAAACTGTAGTTAGTTCTCTATTTGGGATAATCTTGAATAGTCTGTGTTTCAATTTAGATGTTACTAGTATGAGCTTATTGGTTTTGCGTTTTTTTTTATTCATATCAGATGGTAGCGGTGGATCCCCGCAGTAGAGTATTATGGGGGACACGGACCGGTTGCTTTACATTGGCATAGGAATCGCGGTGGCGTTGTTTGTATTTGCGATCCTTCTCCTCCTCATTTGCTACCGTAGCTCTCTGAGCGACTCCGTGCGACACCGTTGGGATCGATGTTACCGGTGTGGCACTCAATGAACAAGGTAATGCCTCCCATGTGTTTGCTATGATTTTGTGATATACATAAGTACTTGAACTATTTATAAGCATGCATGGTATTTGTTTTCTATTCTTTTAAAAATTCCAGTGCTACCATCCGCTGAATGATAACATGCAGGATATCATTTAAATCTTTCTGGGTGATACCGATGCTGTGAGATGGATCTTAGGGTTTCTGAAAAGAAAATCTGAACAGCAGGTCCTCCAGTTGTAATCACAAATTTTGGGGCAGTTGCAACTGAATGTGCTTCTCCAGTTGTAATCACAAATGTTCATATTTGGTGAATTCTAGAGGCCATAGCACGCTTAACATTCTGTCGTGGCCATCACCAGTACGGGAAACAATTGAAATAAAAACGTAAATTTGGTTCGCAAGGCCTGAATCACATTTCCACTGGCCTGTGTTAGCCCATCAGCAAATAGCCTCTAATGGTAATCGGTGTATACGGAATCGGTCGTCTGCATGATGAAGCAGGAATCTGGTTTCATACAGCTCCTAATACAAACCTTCCAGCATTTCATTGCAGTACACGGTAGTTATTCTGGTGATTAGGTGGTGATCATAATAATACAGTGTACATATCAAAAACCTGGACCATTACCCAGTAATGTTGCCTTTTTTCTTGAATTCTTTAGCAGATAGGTACAAGGTGTAACAAAAAAAGTACATCAAATTTTGAGGAAACATTGCTCACATGTAGAGGAAGAAAATATGGACATGGGTTCGAAACGCTTTATTTCCATAGTAGAACTCATTCTCTAGAACTCTTTATTAATTACGAGGTGGTATCCGAACTCTTTAATAATTTATTGCTATCATACTGCGGTTTAGGCTTGGTGTCCTAGGAAGTAGTCTCCCAGCGCGTTTGCCAGTCTTGAAACACTTTCTAGAAGCCGTTTTCCGTGAAGCTGTCGAGGACCTTCTGCGCTTCTTGTTGAATGATGACCACGATGTCAAAGCAACGTCCTTTGAGCTTAACTTCGTTTTCGGAAACAAGAACAGAAGCTCCGTGCACACATCAGCACAGAGTCGGGGAACGAACTTCGTGGCGACGCGGTGCATTTGGCGGTCTTCGGTGAGAATTGCTTGGCACTGCGCGTAACCAATTCCTGCCATTTCATACAGTTCATGAATGGTTCGGCGACGATCCTCTGGAATCAGTTGTGCAACTTTCATAACATTCTCCGGTGTTGAGCTGGTTCGTGGCCGTCCCGAACGCTTGCCGTCTTCCACTGTGATACAGTTAATGAACATTGAGTTTAGTGCGAGTGTTGTAATAGTGTAGCATAATGATCTGCCTGTTATCTTTAACGATATGGAATATGTTTAAGGAGCGCTTTCAAGCAGTGAGTTATCGATTTCAAGGATCAATAATCGTGAGGCAGTGAAAGTTTTGCCGTGGATCCCTTGATTCTAAAGGGGAGGTGGATCACTGCGTGTAGTAGTGTGTATACTTGCCAGTTGGTAGCGAACTGCACGGGAATCACCAGCTGGGTTTCTGTGATTCTCCTCGTGCCTCTCATTGAGTGTAAAATTTAAAAAAAATCACGTGACGCTCTCCGGCGTCATGCCTTTGCAGTTAAAGGGTGGTGATTGCCCGTGGCAGACCCAACTTAGCAATACTCCCACTGCGTCCTTATGCTTAGGATTATTGTAATAAATCTGTTGCTCCTGCTAAAAGTCATCAGTTAAATATATTGAAGAAGAGTATTTAAGTTATACGTCTTTTTGTAAGGAACTGCATGTGTTCCGCGCCCCTGGTGGCGATTTGCAGAGCGGTAGCGCGTTAGACTAAGGGGCCCCTTTAGGCTAGCGTTACTGGCTGGATTTGTAACACGATTGGTCAAGAATATTTTAATTTACCTAAAATACAATTATGATTAATACTTTAGATGTTGTATTGGGCTGGTAATGTGAATAAAATTGACGTTCTGTTTTTAATATGGCTTGATTAATTGTGTAGTTAGACTCACAACCTCTCACTCTTCACATGTCAGTCCCGAACCCGTTGACGATCGCCTTCCGACACATTGGCTATGGTCGTGTGTGTTCATGCATATATAATTAAGGGGGGGGGGGGGGGGTTCGTCACAAAATAAATAGCGCAGAGCGCTACAAAAATATATCGCAAAGCCAAAAAAGGCAGATAAAGGCAGCAAAACTTTTAACGATTCGAAAGAGATAAGTGGCATTAATTAGAACTTGGAATAAGCTGGAATGTATAATTATTTGGCTACATGGAAACTTAATTCTTTCGAATGTATCATATGACTTTAAATTTAACTAAAAAAAATTATATATGTAACATATAAAAAATATTGTTAGTATATTTTTCTATTGCACATACTGCCAAGAATAGAAGTCACTGTGCAAAATTTGACTTGCAAACTTCGTTTTTAAAATATACTCACAAACTCAGACTAGTAAAATCTCCGTTATTTTGAATTGTCACGATTGTTTCGTACGAAGGTCAACTTTGAACTGAACTGAAAATTGAAGTATAAAAAATATAAATCCGAGATTGGTAATGTTCGATGAGGAATTTAGTTCTCTATCCGAAACACTAATAATGTTTTAGAAAGTTCGATACTGATGTTTTTGAATTTTGTCCAGCTTTTCGGGTTTTTGGACTACTGTGCGACGTGGCATTGATGACGATGCGAGACGGATCCGATCTCCACCCCTGCCAGCCCACTAAACCCGTTTCCATAATAACCGAAAACGGAAAACGGATGTTAATTTGGCGATTGAAATGAAAAACCGATAAAGATCTATTCGCATATCGACGATCTATGCGAAATCGTTGCTTATGTATGTGAGTGTACTATACAAAGTGCAAACAGATAATAATGGCAAAACAAAAATAAAAATGAAAAAATGACAGGAATCTACCCAGGGTGAGGAAATCACAGAGGCCTGACGTTAACCACTGCGCCACCGCTGATAAGTTGAATACCTTTCTTCCCATTTGGTCTATCTGGCATTACAATAGTAAACGTAAAAGGTCATTGATTCAAATCCTTTTCCATAGAAATTATATTAATGTTATAGATTGACCTCCAAATTTTCATGTGCGATCCCCTTGTGAGTTTTGACGTCCTTGAATCGGGAATGCCACTCAAAACGCCGACTGCGTCCTGTAGCAGTATCACCGCGCGCTGCCGGTGAATAAACTCTATCACCCCGCCAGTTGACACATCCACTCGTGTGATATACGTGTAGCAAAAGCGCGTATTTTTCTTATTTCTCACATAATGACACATAATGAGAAACACGCAGGAACAGGACGTACTAGCATACCGCATGGATCTCTTTCTTACATGATATGTTCAAGATGCCCTCCGTTAGCATGTCGCATTGAATCCTGGATAAGCTGATGCATCCTTGGACAACTGCGTATTGTTTCCCAGTTTTCCTTAATACGGGTACGAGGACTCTCTGCATCTTGTGCCGGTGTTCATACACAAGAGCTTTCAAATCCCCCCCCCCCAAAAAAAAAAAGTCCGGAGAGCGTGGAGGCTAAGGAATTGGTCCAGCTATACTTATCCATCAGTCACCTATCATATGAAAATAAGTTCTAACATGGAAATAAAGCGTTTCCGGACCTAAGCCCATATAACATTTTCTTTCTCTACATGTGAGGAATGTTTCTTGAAAGTCTGGTCATGCTTTTTGTTACACACTGTAAAAAGTAGTATGTGTGAAGTGTGGCTGTAATTTCGTATGCATATGCTTATTTCTTAGTTTGTATTAGATATATCATCTTGGTATGTTTCTTTATTCACAGATCTTACCTCATCATTGGCCAATTTTACTCCATATCCCTGATCCTTGTGTATTGAGAGCTACATGAAGGGCGTTTCTTGGGCTCCTTAAAGAAAACTCTCTTGGACTGCGACTAAACGCATACCATATGAATATGTTGACTATTAAGTGATGTCCAGTTCTTTTTCTGCGTGTATGGGTAGATTACCAGTGGTTAATTTTGGTTATCGACGTTTTAGTTAAAGAACGATATTGTCTTAAACATTGAAATATTAACGATTGTCTAGGTCGTTTGTCCTATCAAAACTGCTTGTGATTCTTTATGATTTATGAGTGTCTGCTCTTACGTAGATGAAACTTCATGTTTTGTATGATACTCAACGTACTCATCAGTTATCTAGGGTGTTTAAAGTTATATTCGTTGTTTGAACGTTCGAAAACGTAGATATGTATCTACTTGTTAATGTGTATGTAATAAAGCTTGAGTATTTTATTACAAAGTGAAAAAATTATTTTATAGTTTGTAGTTGCAGTTCCAATCTAGAATAAATGTATTAATAGGAATTACGACTCATATGTTTGACGAGACCACACTCCTCTAGCACAGAAGCACTAAGATAGACAAGCAAACTCTGCTCCTAATATTAGATAAGCTTCACACTAACAAGGGAATCCGACAAAGCCTATCCGCTTTAACAATGGAATCATTATATGGTTATGTATGCTCAAATTTTTACGTTTTCGCGGTTTATTTTGAAAGAAACAAAATGTTGCATTCTCTTATTTTGCAAGCATCTATAGTAGCTTCAGATGAGTAACATATTTCAATGTGATGGGAATATGTGATATACATGTTCGAGGGATTCCCTTGTAAGTTGGACTCTAGTTATGGCTTTGTCATTTTGGTTATCACAATTCAGTATTCTCTATATCTCAGTTGGTTAGAGCAGCGGTAGTCCAGGTAGCGGGAAAATTTGTCCTTCCCTTTTCCACACCGTAATTAGTAAACCATTGAAATACACTGTCTGGCCAATGAATAAGAAACATGTTCATAATATACAGTATGGTACACTGATTGAGCAAAACTAATGGGATGGTGACCTAATATCTTGTCGGGTCCCCTCTGGCCCTGTGGAGCGCAGCGATACGGCGTGAAAATGGTTTGCAACTCCCTGGTACACTTCCGGAGGCTGATGACACCACACCGTCTGCAGAGCGGTAGCCAAATGCGGTCTGTTCGTGGGTGGAGAATCCAGCGCACGGAGCCCGAGTTCATGAGCATCCCAGATATGCTCGATAGGGCTCATATCAAGGCTTCCGGGTAGCCATTCCAGTCGTTTGACCTCCCTTGCAATGCTCTTCGAACCATTCTCGGGCGATATTCCAGCGATGTGGCGGCGTGTTGGACGGCCAAAAACGGGTGGAGCAATTGACGATAACTCAGACCATTCAACTTATTTTCCAGAAGAACAAGGAGGTCTATTCCATACCAGGTAAACGCGTCACAGACCATGACTGACACCCCACCATCCTGGACCACGCTCTCTTGGCATGACGGATCCATTGCCTCATGAGCTCTGCGCCACAAACGATGCCTCCCATCGGCATGGGACAGTTGATACCGAGAATAGTCCGACCATTTGACATTACGCCACTGTTGCAGTATCCATCCGATGTGATTGGTGGCAATATGCACTCCAGAGTGTCCAACGATGCGGGGTTAATAGTGGTACCCGCGTAGGACGACGGCTCTCATAGCCGAGGGCACGCATGTTCCTACGGATTGTCCACTGGGAGACGTTTCTAGCTCGGCCGACATTGAATTGGCCCGTGATTTGTCGCACTGTGGCCATCCTGTCTCTTTGACCATTCGCTGGACGCCCGTATGGTGTCTGTTGTAGACTGTTACGCCTTCCTCCAGTCATTCTCGGTCCACCCTAGACACGGTTGAACGTGTGAAGCCGAATTTATGCACGACCGCCGAAATCGAACTTCCCATGCGTCGGGCACCCACCACCCACTTCTTTCCTCCATTACTCAACAATACGCACGAATCCACTTCACCTGAAAGCAACGCTATCGCTAAGGTATGCTTGCGCGCAAAGTAAAGTGCGTCGTACAAGTACGTGCACGTCCCTTGTAAGAGGTACATAGGAATTCAAAATACTTCCTTTGAATTACAGTCGAGCAACATTATTATGTCCGCCAGCTATTTACGAGAATAACTGCGTGTGCGGCACGGAAGCAACTAGACGACGTGGGAGATAGTGATACTGGAAGGTGTTCAGATACTATACTGCCAGGATTTACCATTTCCCGCATCGTCTAGCAGCCTTTCGTGCCCCAGGATACTCTGTAATGCATCCAATGGCTACTGAAAGGTGCGGTTATCCACAGAGTGAACATGGCGGTCATAGTAATTCCAAAGTGCTCGATTAGGGGAGGGGGGGGGATAAGTATCTGGGAAATTAGAGGGCCAGGAAAGTATTAGGAAGTTTTGGTGGTGTCCATCGAAACATTCCTATACAATTCTGGTCGTGTAATATGCCGCATTTTCCTTCTGAAATATCCCATCCACCCTAAGGAATCAACAAAATTGCGTAAAAATAACTTTCTGAAATATCAGTTGACCCAGATTTTGCATAGAAAACATAGTCTACACCGGTGTTTCTCAATCTGGGCTCCATAGCCGCTCCAAGAAAATATAATAAGTAAAAATTCTTTCACCCTGCTGTAGACCATAAGGGTGGGTTTTTAGCGATGCGTTAGATCCGTTGCATGCGTATCCGTCAAAAGCAGCAACCATTCAGATAGAACGTGTCCTGATTGGTTGCTGGTTTTGATGGACGGATCAAACGCAAGGCTGAAAAGCCGCCTTTTCTCTACCAGCTGGTATTCTTCCAACGGTGGTTGGTGATTCTTTTCGGGGGTTTTCTGGCGATTATGATAACGTCCATCCACTCGATGGAGCAAAAGAAAAGAATTCCTTTGTCAATCACGAGCGGCCTCAATGGCACTTGGTGCTCCGTAGTTTCTTTATTCGCAATGGCGCTTTTTTCCTATCACATCAGCACGCGAGCAATTCAGGAACTGTGCAGTTTCAGAAGTACTATCATTTTTTTGCAAATACCATGAAATCGTCCATTTGTATCCATGACAGCAACGACTGATATGAATGCAGTACAGATATCTCACTTTTTATATCCAACGAGATCGCTCTGCCGAAATTGGAAGTGGTCATGACTAGTGCACCTTCGATTACTATATATGCGTTTCGGCATCATCAGCGAAGTGCAGACTCGAAGGTACACAAGACTAATTATGTAGAGAATAATCATATAGAAGAATCCCTGGGACTGTCAGGGTCATTTATCTGATCGACAATCTCATAGGAAGAAGGTCGCCATTGAGAAATAGATTGGACGATTCCTTGGCGATCTCCATTATTTGTAAGAAAAACAAAGCTAAAACGGGTTTTAAGCGCAACTTTATTAGTTTGATGGTTACAATGAAGCACAATGTAGTTCAAGAAGTTTATATTGGCACTTCTTGGAAGCACTTGTTGCCTTCTTTAGATTATCCCTCGTATTCAAAAAGCAGGTTAATAGTGGGTTAATTCAGTTATTTACTACGCACGAGATTGCCGTTGTTACGACATGACCTTGTGCCGACAATGTAAAAAAAAATACTAGAGACGGGGTGGATGCAGGCTGAAAGGAAGGAAGGAAGTTCGTCTAGCCGCCCGCTTCGTTCTCTCTGCTTGTGTAGCGGCTCTGCATTTCAACACGCGCGGCTTTGTGACGCCTAGAAAACATCCGGAACTGGAAATTCGCTTCACGACGCGAATTCGGTGTATATGAATCGGCATTTACGGATACTTTTTTGAGTAGGACAACCCTTTCCAAAATGTTATGAAAATCACGTTGGACTAAAATTACAGACTAACTTTTCGCATATTACAGCACATAAACCGTCTTTTCTTGCTGTGAGACAATTTTGAGTTTACCTGGATGGCTGCGTCACTGGCCATGAGAAATTTGTAAATATTTGAGTTTTTCCTCACTTGAATCCGATCTGGTAAATGTATGTTTAGAAATGAGTGTGTTAAAGTATTTTAAAATACCGTGCATCATCTGAAATAACCCTGTAGAGTAATTTGTTCATAGCTTTCAAGGTTTCTTGTCCGTTGAACGTTTAATTGGATCTTGTTGAGATCAAAATTTTAGGTATCGCAGCACCGCATTTAGATACCGTTACCCCTTATAAAGTAGGACAAATAATACTGTTTAGGCCGGTGTCTGGAAAATTTGATCATGTAGTTTATTTTCGTAACTTGTATTTTAATAACTGCGTTGTATCTTAGTACTTACATTGACAGGAAAGTCATGAGCCATCGCTTCCCTGATTTATTAATGGTTTTCATACAGGGTGATTCAGTCAATTTCTGACCATTTCACTCGAATGACGTGCATTAGGGATAAACAATTGAAAGAATATGAGCGCCATATCGAATTTCTAAATAGTTGGAGTTTGTATTGTTGCAATGGCGCTGCATGAAAATCGTATTGTTGAAAAATGGCGCCCGCTTTATCAACAGAGCAGAAATGCAAGGTTGTCGAATGGTATTTCGAGACAAAATCACCTGTAACCGTGCAAAGAAAGTTCCGGAAGGAGTATAAGTGTCGAGACGCACCAGGCAGGCAAGCAATCGTGGATTTTGTCAAGCAATTTTGTGCCACTGGATGTGTTAAAGGCAAGAAAAAAGGATGTGTTAAAGGCGGGAGCGAAGCTCGTGTTCGAGTGGCCGAAGTTGTCGAAAATGTTCGCACAAGGTTGGTCGATTCCCCTACCAAAAAATCTGTTCGCCGCCTATCCATTGAAGAAGGGCTGTCGTATACCACGAGAAAGGATTTACACCTGTTCCCGTATAAGATCCATGTTTATCAGGAGTTAACAGACACTGGAAGACAGAAGCGATGGAGTTTAGAGCAGAAATGGAAGCCAATCAGGACATTGTGGACAACTTGTGGGTGTCGGATGAGGCCTTCTTCCATCTTTCAGGTGACGTTAATAAACATAACGTTCGTTTTTGGGGTTCCCAGCACCCTCATGAGATCCATAAGTAACCGCTTCATCCACGAAAGGTTATGGCTTGGTGCGCGATTTCCAAAAGAGGCATCATTGATTCTTTTTTGAGAGCACCGTAACGTCACAGGCTTACCTTAACATGTTGGAAACCTTCTTCATCCCCGAGCTGCGAAGGAGGCGTATACCGCTTCGACATTAATGGTTTCAACAGGATGGAGCTAGGCCTCACACCATTAATGAAGTGCTAGACTTTCTCAATCAGAAATTCGGAAATCGTGTCATTTCAAACAGGTTTCCAGATCGATTCGGGGGTGGCTTTCTTTGGGCCCCCTACGAGTCCTGATCTAAACCCATGTGATTTTTATCTCTGGGGGTTCCTTAAAGACAGGGTGTTCACTGCAGCACCAAGAATCTTAGACCAGCTGCGACAAAGCATCGTCAACTGCTGCACCCTTGTGGATGCAGAAATCCTGGATAGAGTTATGAACAACTTCACCATTCGGCTGCGAGCAGTTCAAAACGTTCGTGGTGGCCACATTGAGCATATCATCAAGACTTTTCCACGGGAATAAAAACTCCGAACTGCCTAAAATATCATACTGAAATGCTAAGTTTGTAAACATTAATGGGTCAATAAATCATAGTACTGAAATGGTCAGAAATTGACTGAATCACCCTGTATATCATGTTTTGTTTTTCGTTTGTTTTCATAGAGAGGAAAATCCGTTTGCATTATCTATCAGTTTATAGCAAACTATTGATGTTTACGCACGATTTTAGGCAGCGCATGCAAACTGTGACCTTGAAGTACTAACATGTGGCGCGTGCATCTGTCTATCTATAGATAGTAGCTAAATCAATGCGGAGTCATGAATAGATGATGAATTAGTTTTGGCAAAACAGATTTATTTTTCTCAAATGTAGAACAAAGGAGCCCGGTCGTCAGTACGGTTGGGTTTAAGTTTCCTCTCTCCTCACAAGGAAATGTATGAATAAAATTGGTTGATGAAACAGGAAGTTCTAACAGGCATCCACATAATTATTTCGATTGGGAAAACTGTACCAAGATTATATGGTATTGAAAATACAGACACGTGTGGCTGCGCACTGTAAAAAAGCACAAAGAATTTGTTACTGGCATTTGAACTGATATTCATTTATATTACGCCATATGTTTTGAATGTATTGTGTGCGTGTTGTATGAAGCTCGGTTTCTCTCAAATAGTGCTCATTGTTGAGGTTTCAGTATTGAATTCTAATATTACTTCAGGCAGTTTTGCACGTGAAACGATTCTTGCCAGCCGACGCTGGTCACGTTCGTCCGGTCCCTCTTTAGGGCAACAGATCTTTCGTAAGTTCGAAGTTGTTCCAGAGTTCTTGTAGTCAAGAAGTCTTTTTGATATGGTCATAACCTGATTGGAATTTTGCACGAATTTAGGTAGCGCTTGCAAATTTTGAGTTGGAAGGAATAACTTTAGAATAGGTCAAAGTCACGAATACGTGGTGAATTAGTTTTGGGAAAACGGATTTATTCTTCTCAAAATTAGAACAAAGGAGCCAGTTGTCAATATTGTTGGGTCTATAGAAAATTTTCTGTCTCCTCACAAGGGAAAGTAAAATGCTTGAATAAAATGGGTTGATGAAACTAGGAAGTCATAAAAAGCACCCATGTAATTATTTCCACTGGGAAGAACTGTACCAAGATTATATGGTATTGAAAATACAGACACAAGTATCTGTGCACTGTAGAAAAGTATAAGGAATTTAAAACTGACATTTGAACTGAAATTCATTCATTTTATCTTCTTTCAAAATATTTAGATTACTTAATGAAATAACCAAGAAACCTTTTGAATCTTTCATTCGAACATGTTAACTCCGTCCATAAATTTACATGGCACGCAATACGCTTTGAATGTACTGTGTGCATCTTGTATGAAGCTCACAATCGAACTTCTCGAAACGATTAGGCTTGTTGAGGTTCCAATTTTAAATTCTGATGTTACTTGATTTGTTTTTGCATGTGAAACGTTTCTTGCCAGTGGATGCTGGTCACATTCTTCCAGTCCCTTTTTCCGGCAACAGATCTTTCTTAGGTCAAATGTTTTTCCATAGTTTTTATAGTCAAGGAGTTTCCTTGAAATGGTCATAGACGAAAATTCGTTTCTATATGCGAAATGCTGTCACCCAGCTCATGAGCCTGAACATTGTTCAAAATCGTTTAAATAGTAATAACTCTTCATTCTCATGGCAGAAACAGTTCTAGAAGCTTCCATTAAAATGCTATGTATTGTATTTTGCATGTGCTTGATCGTATTATTTTCAGTGACATAGAACGCTGAGGGGGGTGGAGTCATTGTGACCCGGGAACCTGTCTTGATATCCTCACGGAAGAACGACGTGAAAGCAAAAAAATTAATACCATGCCTGGGCGTCATTTAACTTTGCTACACCATAGATCATTGTGTTCCTTATTTCTATATTAATAGAACTGGCCACTAGTATTGGGCGATGTGTGCAGTGAGAAGAGCATAATGCTCACTTTCGCAGCATGAGAGCATTCTGGAGTCGATTGCGTTTCTTCCAAGTTTCGTGAACGTATTTCATAATAATACTGGATTGAAATACAAAAAAAAGAAAGATATGGAGCTAAAGATTCCAGAAGAGCTTTTAGGAATATGCCTTTAGTATTGAAATACTTCCGCACTCCCCCCTGGCTCCACCTATAGAATTTCATATTGATAAATATAGGGTGGAATCCGCTCTCTAGTAACTTGTCTGTTTTACAAGGGTTGCTTCGAAACTTATTTTAACAGGAAGTGTATTGTCTGACAAGCAAAGAGCTTTATTCTGGATGATAATATTTGGCTCCGATTGATAACTATCGGCCTCGGTGGCTCAGCGGTTGCGTGGTCGCCTCTGATGCTCGAGGACGCGGGTTCGATCCCGGCCGAGGACGACGAGGATTTTTCAGGGGGAAATCCTGAGATCACGCACTTCCTTCGGAAGGGAAGTAAAGCCGTTGGTCCCGTGTAGTCGTTTGCCGGCTGCACGTTAAAGAACCCTTGCGAGGCAAAATTTGCGGCCCCTATAACGCCGTCCTGAAATGACCATAGCAGTTGAAAAGGACGTTAATACCAAACAAACCAAACCAAACCAAACCGATTGATAACTCATCGTATCACGAACGTTTTCACAACGATTCAATGTGGCTGCCAGATATAGTGCTGATATAAATTCCTGCGCCACTAGTGAGGACATAGTGAACAATTCTGTATATAAACTAACCAACCTTATCCAGTGACTATTATAATAACAACTATAATAACAACTGGTATGGCATTTATGATCAGATAAAACTTTTGGACTATTAAAGCCATTTTCTTTGCACGGCATTTCTTGTGCCGCATGTACTTTTCAAGAACCAGTTCTCTATAACGGTACGTACTGAAGGCTATGGAGAATGAGATTGCCTTTATAAAGGGATGCCAATGCAAGTTAAACATGAAATTAATCCGCCCCCCCCCGCCCTCTCAAAGATAGTATAAGAAAATAGTGGAAGCATTGGGTTCAACTATTTTGAACGGACCTCACGTCATCTCAGCAGAACCAACTGAGGCGATCGACGGGCTACTGTGAGTCAGATCACGCCGATTTGAATGCGCAGGGTCAGGAACACATTTACACAAGGATTGTATGCCGTATAGGCTTCAACAGCGGACGACCGATTCGTATCCCTTTGATAACACCTCAAGACAGAGCTGAACGACTGGCATGAGCCCACGAACATCGTCACTGGACGGAGGAACAGTGGCACGTGTAGCTAGGTCAAATGAATCCCACTTTCAGTTGTATTGAGTTGGACGCCTGATCTTGTAGCGTATGCCGCATGAAGCTCTGGATCCTGCATGCCAACAAAGTTGTGTCACTTTTGCGTGGTGTTACGTTATGCTTTAGTCAATATAACTCCAGATAAAGGCGCCGATCTTGGGGGGGCATGACCCCCCCCCCCC